>CM066031.1:1785203919-1785506857 GCA_033557465.1 Ichthyophis bannanicus | reverse complement strand
CTAGAAGGAAGGCGAATGCACTGTATGCCTGGAGGCTGTTCAGAGTTGAATATCTATATCCGGCAGTTTCTCTAAACTCTCCCTCCCTCCCTCTGTGAGTGAGTGAGTGAGTGCATCCTGCCCTGCCTGCTTCCAATGTAACTAGCAGGCAGAAGAGATCCTGTGTCGCATCCATTTTCAAGTGTATGGCTGTGGGGGTGGAGCACTGGAACCCTGCTCTAGTACTCGTTTTTCAACCACTGGGCCAGCGGCACACTAGTGGTGCCGTGAGATCTTGTCTGGTGTGCCGTGGGCAAAACTTCCAATTTCAAGCCGTATAACATGTGGCCTCGGCCTCACAACATTAGGCGGTGCCAACATGGGGGGTGGCCGGTTTTTCCTCTGGCCTTGCCGCTTTTTTCCATGTCCAGGCCGGCGTGCCGGCATAGTTGTAAGAACCCGCGGCCCTTGTGTAAAAGCCGTTTGTTTTTTTTTTGTGGCCTCTGGCCGCAAAGGTCGGGGTAGTGGCCAGAGCAAAATAACCGCTTGTGTTGTTTTGGTGCCGAAGTTCGCGGCGCAAAACCCGCGACCGCTGATTTCCTATAAGCAGTGCAGTCCGGCTGGGTTCTGCTTTGTACCGGCAGCGGCTGCACTACACTTACAATTGAAAAGTTAAAGAGAAAAACTGTGTCAGGAGCCCCTCGCGGATCATGCAGAGCCCCACGGAGGAATTGACTGTCATGTGGGGCGTCGCCTCACAAGCGTCCCTTTCTTTTATTCCTTTTTTCAAAATTACTTTAGCTGCCAATAAAGTTAATTTTGAAAAGGAAAAGAACCAGCCTGTGAGGAGCCCGCCCCCATAGACATCACTTCCCCTCGGGCTCTGCTAATGACCGGAGTACTCCTGACACAGGATTCTCTTTACTTTTTCAATGTAAGTGTAGTGCAGCCAGCTGCTCTGTACAAAATGCAGAAGCAGCGGCTTGGGGCAGGGTGTTGTGTGTGTGTAGTGTTTTGTGTGAAGTGATGAACCAGCAAGGGGGGGGGCGTGTGAGTAGTAACTCAGCAAAACAAAAGGGGGGGGAGTGTGAGTGAACCAGGCAGTGGAGGGGGGGGGGTGGTGGTGTGAGTGAACCAGCACAGGAGTGGGGGGGCGATAGTGTGAGTGAACCAGCAGGGGGATGGGAGGTAATGTAGTGAGTTGACCCAGCAGGGAGGAGGTTGTGATACGTGACCCACGGCAAGCAAGGAGGTTGTAAGTGCCAGGGGGTGGGTGAGTGAACCAGCAGTGGAGGGGGTGGGGTGGTGTGAGTGAACAAGCAGGGGAGGTGGGTTTGGTGTGAACCAGCCAGG
This sequence comes from Ichthyophis bannanicus, assembly GCA_033557465.1. NCBI lineage: Eukaryota > Metazoa > Chordata > Amphibia > Gymnophiona > Ichthyophiidae > Ichthyophis > Ichthyophis bannanicus. Next base: position 1,785,505,525 of record CM066031.1, on the reverse strand, counting down.
TGAGGGGGGGTTGGGTGTGAGTGTTTGATTCCTATTCAAGCGAATTACTTTCATATATAGTCAATATAGGCACAGAGGTAAATTTTTTTAAACATTTTCTAATGGTGGTGTCCTCGTGATTGTTTTTTCATGAAAAAAGTGATGCCTGTTGCACAGAAAAAGGCATTGAAAAAACTACTGCTCTAAGTCACAGGAAAGGAGGAGGTGAGCTGGGGAAGGTTTTCCTGTGTCTGTAGAGGTTTTTCGTTTTTGAATGTGGATGGGGGTCATTTCTTCTCTAGCCAAATAGTTCCAATAGCTGCAGGCATACTAACACCTGATTCACAGTCACATTAGCAATTACCACGACACAATTTTTAAACTGGCCAACTCCATCTCCTCTCCCTATCCACAGATGCCAAACATTGGCTGCGAACACTTATAACTTTGCCACACACAGCCACAGACACACTCACGAATGCATGCAAGAATGCATGCAAGCACATATGAAGGTGACACAAAACAAACCCATTGCAAGTCTGTTTGTAAATGGCTGGCTGGGTGCTATATTCATATGGCAACTAACCCACAGTGTGTTGTGGGGAGTTCTGGGTTGGGGCCAGAGGTGCCATTTATTTTCCTAGGCTTATGTACTGCTTTTTTCCCTGACCAGTACCCACGCAGTGTACATTTCCAGGTACTTGCATATATATATTGGTTTTTCCCTCATTGTCCCCAAAGGACGTCACAATGCGAATGGTTTTTTGTAACCTAGGGGGCTGCGCTGTAGGCAAAGTGCAAATCAATGAAATAAATCCAGTAGTCCAACTTGACAGGGTCCAAGCCAGTTTTTAATTGATGCACCAGGCCCACCCCCCCCCCCTCATTCAAAGCTTTTCAAAAGGAATCTGAGCAACAAGTTTCCTACAGAGACATAGCCATTTACAATTAACCTCTTTTTTCAGTTTGATACATGAGGATAACTGTCCTATTGCGTTCTAGCTCGATGCATTGCAACTTCCCATTGGTTCCCATGTTCCCTGCAACACTGTCCAATTAGAAATCCCTCCGGGGCCTAGCAAACCAGCCCCCTCCCTTAGGATGGTTCCTAAACAATGGGTACCGTTCTTTAGTTTTGATACTTTTTTCCTCTGACTGGCCCCCCCCCCCCCCACTGCAAGGTTATCCCTAGCTCCAGGAATGCATATATTGAACCATTTGTTCTTTTCTTTTTTTCTCTGTTCCCACAAAACACAAGAGATATGGAAGACTTATTTAATTCATAAAACCTTCTTATTAAGCATTTTAAAACAGTTTTCCCCTCATTTACATCCACAGATTTTTGGTTGCTTTTTCTAGCTATAATGTGGAGTTAGGATCCAGGCCTAAACCTTACAGGCCTTTCATAGTAGCAGGCCATGCGAGGCCATGTAGCCCTACAACCATTTCCCCCCTTATGATTATTCTCACCCGCAAGTGAGAAAGGGATGAGAATTAAATCACCTTATTAGTCCTTTAACACACTAGTACTGGTAGTAATAGCATCATCGTGGTGTATAGGTAACTATTGCCACATAGCCTAAGAACCTTTCGCGAGCTGGCCTTCCACTCTATAGTGTGGGTGTATCGCATTGGGGGCTGAAGTTGACCATGCGTAAGCAAAGGAGTAGAAAGACGGGAGCAATAGCCCACATAGCTAAATATGGAAATCGTACAATAAACCATAAGGGCGTTTTAGAACCCACGCAATCCATGGAAATAATGACCCAAACGCCACCACCTCATCCATTTTTTCAAACTGTGGGCCAGGTCTGGACAGGCAACCAATCTGTCTGCTCTCAGCCTTCATCTTGGCACGTGGCTAGATCTTCAACTACATGCCCATTATCTCAATCTGTAAACACAGCAATTAACTTAAGTTTAACTTTTCCACATACCCCACACTTCAGCTGCCTCAACAAAATAATCTAACAGCCTAAAAACGATTTGATAAATGGCTGTGCTCATTGTGTACTTTGCTTTGCCAGAAGGGTTAGTGCTTTACTAGTTTCATCATTAGTTATTAATTTCAACAACAGCTTTGCAAACGTATTAAGTTGTGATTAATGCATATAGAAACAGGTGTTATCGGATTAATCCCCCTGCCAAGCGCCCATCCTGGCTCCCCAAGTATCAGGTCCATAGTATGAGATAATGTCTCTCTGGTGGCCATTGCGGGGTCTATCAGATGTCCGCATCCCGTTTGTGTCCCATTGGCCCCCTATCTTCAAGGCCTCCTTCATGAGCTGTCGACTTCCTGTACACAGGATATCCCAGGTTGTTTTCTCCCTGGGATTATATGCAACAGGAAAAAGGAAGTGGGTCCGTATGGTTCCCAATGACACATGCATCTCTCCCAGTGGTGAGGGAGCCTAGCATATATTCAGGTTCCCCGCAAATCCAGTAACAGTCCAGGTGGTGCTTTGGCCAGTGCAATTATATGGCTGCTGAAGTTAGCTCCAGATACTGGCAAGTTGGGGAACAACGAACTAGAGGATTGGAAGGTTCAGTAGCGTTGACACCTGCCTGACCACACAAGATGTCTTCTTAGTCGGTACTGTTTGTAGAACTTTCCTGATTGAGAACCAGGACCACTGCCCCACTTCCATATTCAACAATGGTCCATAGCGAGAGGAAAAACATAAGTTCACTGGATCGTGTTCCCCAGTCTAGTCCCCGAAAACACTCTGGGGTCCCGCCCATCTCATACAGCAGCTTGGAGACTGAGAACCTCCTCTCTTTGTGACATCACTGGTAAAGTTCCATATCCCAGATCCGCCTCGCTGTCACCAGTTACCCTCCAGTCTCCAAGCAGCTGGATAGATTGTGGGCCCAGTGCTCCGGGCCCACTGGGGAGAAAACAATTAGGAATACTTGAGATTAAGGGGTTTTTGTTTTTCATTAAATTACCTTTAAATTCCGCTATTTTGACTATACATAGTGCAGGATTCCTTAAGGCTTTGTCCAGAACCTTGTCCTGCCCTGTGTTTTCTTTGAGACCCTTGTCAGACCGTCTCTTCCTTCTCGCCTGCCTACCGGTCTCCCTCCTCCTTGCTCCTCTATCCTTTGCTGTCAAGCAGCTAGTGGGGGAGAACAATCAAGTGCTCGAGGGAAAAGATAGCTCCTTCGATGCGATTGTTTTGCCCGGGGGTCAGAACCGTCGCTGATGCAGAGGTATTGCCTGCCAGTGGCGCCGGTCGTCCCGCAGCGCGTTCACGCAGCGCGTGCACATGGCCGGCGGTTTTGCTTCGTGGGGTCGTGAGCGCATTTGGACCGGCCATTGTGCAGGCGCTTATGGACCCATCTGCGGAGGACGAGTTTCGGTGGCCCCTGGAGGGCCCCCGATTTCCTCGTGCTGTTTCTCCGGACAGTGTTAATAACGCGCGGCTGCTGCGGGGTTGTACCCCGTCGGCAGCCATGCGCAATGCTTTTTGGGCCGCGGAACGCGGAGCCCTGATCCCTGCGCGTGCAATAGATCGCGGTTTTGGACCTGGCGGCCCTACTGCCGTCAAAATCCTCGCAAACTTCTCCTCTCCCTGGGGGGTGGCGGGAGCCCTTCGGAGGGTGTTTCGTTTTTAAAAAAATAACGTTCCGGAAGGCAGGAATAGCAATCCGGGCAACTGGGCTCAGCTTTTCCAGAACAAAGTAAAATACGCAATAAAAGTGAAAAGCAAAAGGCCGGTGGTTATACCCCCTACACTCTCCGAAAGGTTCCCGCGCGGTTTTGAGTCAGAGCCGTATCCCCGTTGCTGTGCGAGGTACAGCTTTTTGCAAGTTCAGAGGCTGCAGGCTGTCTGTGAGGTCTCTGCAATGCCCTTCCAATGGGCCCCCCGTGCCTGGTGTGCGGGTCTAAAAAGAGACCAAGTTGACACGGGGGTCTGCAAGCGTTGTGTGGGGGACGCATCCTAGTTCATAGTCAGGTGGGAAGGATGGAGCTCTCCCTTTGCCAACACCTGAGATCTCCCTATCTAGCGGCCCCTTGCCGGTGACTGGGGGTCCGGAGGAGGGAGCCAGTACGCGGGACCGTCCCTCTGCCTGTCTTGCCTGTGCCCCTTCTTCTCACTCTATCATGGGCTCCTTCCCCTGGCCCTCCATCTTCTCACCGCAAGAATGTCCCTGTCGCTTACTGTATCCGCTCAGGCGGCGGGCAGTACGCTCAGCAGTTGGAAGCGTGTCAGGCGGAGGCTCAGTAAAAGCGGCAATTCCTCTCCCGCCGCACCTCTCCCAATTGGAACGCCCGTTTCTCCTCGGGTTGGCTTAAACGGTGCCTCGGTCCCAGATGGAGGCGTGGGGGAGCCAACTCCAGTCTCAGCAGCCCGTGTGTCGGAGTGAGGAAGGCCTTAGCCTATGATTTGGAGGAAAGGAGCTGACGCGGGGCGAGCTGCCGCTGATGGGGAAGACCCCAAGCCAGTGGTGGTCCGCCGGTCTTCAAAAGAGGGGAGGAGTTTGCCGGCCCTCATTAACAGAGACCCTTAAAAGTGCTCAAGCATGGCCGGTCCCGGGGCCACTTCGGAGGAAGCCCGCTCGAGGATCCCTTTTTTGCAAAGTGCTTCAGAACCGAGTCAACTGGGTGTTCCGTTCCCGGTTTCACAGAGTTTTTCATGAAATGATTTCATGAGGAATGGACTTGCCCCGGAGACCTTCCTCTCAGATGGCTCCTCCCGGATCATGGGCCGCTTTGTAATCCGTTGTCCGATGGCTGACAAGGAGACTCTTTAAGTCAACCCAGAGTGGATGCCGCCGTTTCTTCCTGCAGTCCACGAATAAGACGTACTAATTCATTCCGGTAGAAGGCAGAGGCGGGCCCTTAAGGACTGCCCCAAGATAAGAAATTGGAAGTGTGTTATTGAGACAGGTGTTTGTGATGTTAATAGCCCCTGTCGCTCCAGGCTGGCTAATTTGCGGAACTTGGGTAGCCAGAAGCCTGCCTGTCGCTGGGGTCCATCAAAGGCGTGCGCATGCGGGGCAGGATAACTGAGTTGGCATATGAGGCCTCCCGGTTGGATCGGGTTCGGCCTACTTAGCACGACCAATCCATTATGATCGGATGCGCGGTTTGTCCAAGAGTATGGCTTTCGGCTGTGGCTGCGAGAACGCTACCGTGGTTTCGCAATTGGGTTGGCTGGCATGGCCTCTTCCAAGGCTCGGTTAAGTAAGCCTCCGCCTTCAAGGAGGACGCCTGCCTTGATTTGGGGAGGATGTTGGAGAAGCTGGTCAAAGACCTTGGGTAAGAGGTCCCAAGGTGGCCCGTTACCAGAGGACAGGCCGAAGCCCAGGGGCGTGCCAATCCCGGCGGGGCGGGCTTGGCACGGCGGGATTTGTTTTCGCCGTTCTCGGTCTCAGTAGATAATGGTTCTTCCTTCCAGCAGGGGGTGTCGATTTTTCTCCCCACATTAGTAGGTCAAAGGTTTCCGTGGGTTTTCGAGGTGCGGGGAGAAGGCTTCGTTCCTGCTTCGTTCCTATTTCCCCCCGCCTTCGCCCCCCCAAAAAAGTCAACAATGAGATAAACGGTGGGGCCCAGGGCGCCCTTAGTCCCTCGTGGGGGGCGTTTGCCAGGAGTTTTTAAACCCTCTGCCTGGGCCCAAATCACTTCAGATCAATTGGGTGCTGGAGGTTATCCAAGAGGGCTACAAAACACCTCTGGAGTTTTCTCCCTCCGACCAGTTGGCGGGACTCCTCCCTTCGTGGCAGTCCCCCGGCAAGTCGGCCGCCAAGCTCACGGCACTTGCGGTGTGACCATTCAAGGCTGTTAGAAACCTCTGGGGCGGTTGTTCCCGGTTTTTTTTCCGCGCCGGAACCAATTGCGGCAGCGGTCGCGATACTACTCTAATTCTACTTCACACAATCGTTCCCAGGAAGGACGGCGGGGTCCGTCCGATTCTGGATTTAAAGAGGTTGTCAATCGTTGTCTTCGGGTATCCGCATTTCCACAGGGGAAACGCTGCTCTCATTGGTCGGTGGCAGTGCAGAAAGGGGAGTTTTTCTATTCTAACCTCGTCTGGGATCTTTCAGAAGCTTACCTGCACATCCCTGTAAGGCCAGAGCACCACCGAGTTCACTTTCTCTTCTCTCTTTCCTTTTCTTTTTCTTTCGCCCTCCCCTCCCGAATTTTGGCGGTGGCCGTTCGGACATTATCAGTTCCGGGCATTGCCGGTTCGGCTGGCCGACGGCTCCAAGGAGTGTTCACGTAAGGTCATTGTGGTGGTGGCGGCGGCCTTGAGAACATAAGAAGGGAGTCCTAGTTTCATCCCTATCTAGACGATTGGTTTATCAGGGGGAATACGTCTCAGGGCGGAAATGGGCGTGTCCGCTAGAACGGCTTCCGCGTAGTATCTTTTCCCTGGACGTCTCGGGTGGATAGTCAATTCTGATCCAAGAGCCCACTTGGTGCCATCACAGAATCTAGAATATCCTCGGTGGCAAAAGGTTTCGTAGCCAAGCGTGGGGAAGATTTTTCTCGCTTACAAGACCAAAAAGCGGGCCCGCATGGCTTGCGGCGCCTACGCGTCCGGAGCGTTTCTGGAACGCCAATGCGCCTATCAGGCTTGGCGTTACCTGCAACTACTGGTAAAAAAAAACCATGGCTGCAACCATAGAGAACGGTGCCATGGGCAATGGGGGCCCCCTCCGGTATGCGACCATTGCAGGAGTGCGCTTGCTGCGCAGATGGTTGCAACCAGCAAAAACCCGCGGTGGTCAAAACGTCTTGCCCCTTTTCCGGAAGAAGTCCGTCCTCGGCAGGATCCGCAGTGGTGTCTCATTCCCCTGCATTGCTGGGGCGCGGGGAAATCGCTGGAGACGCCGGCCTGGGTGGCAATTGGATGACAGATGCTTTTCCCCCCCCCCCTTCCCCTTTCTATTCTCTCCGGGGCTGGTGTGCCCGGACTGCCAGGGGAAGGTTGCACCCAAGGGCCAGTGGAAATGCCTCAGTGATGCGCAGCTGGCCGATCAACCGTGGTTGGAGCTCACGGGCCGGTGGCTCTTTGGGCGATTGCAAGGGGTTTTCATGGCGGATTCTCGAAGGAAAAGGCATCAGAGTCTGTCCCCACTTCCGACAATGCGACAGCGGTGTCCTATGTCAACAGGCAAGGAGGACCAAGCAGCATAGGTCGCCTGCGAGTCAGAAGCCGCGGGGTTATGCTGACTGGGCGGAAAGCGAATCTTACCTATAGAACCTCATCGGCGGCACACGGTGGCCGGGGTAGACAACGTTCAAGCCGATTTACACACTCTCAGGAGTTCGAGTGAGGGGGTGGATCCGGGGGAATGTGGGTCCGTCCATCCCGAGGTTTTTCAGGAATGGTGGCCCGCAGCGATGGGGCACATCCAGTCATGGACCTCATGGCGACCTTCGACTCGGCAAAGTCAAGAGAGAAAGAGGAGCCGGTTTTTTTCAGCAGGCGAGAGAGAAGGATGTCGGAGGGTTTTGGATTGCCCCTCATTCAGGAACCTGGCCGGATGGTCCAGCTACTCTATGTGTTTCCCTCCCTCCGTGTGTCCTAATCGGAAGAGTGGTGCAGAGCCGCATGGAATCAGGCTTCAGTGGTCAGGTGATTCTGAGTGAGCTCCCAGATTGGCCGCGACCCCGTCCCCTGGTACGGGGATACTCGTCTGGCTCCTTTTGGCCGAGACGTTGGCGACTTTCCCGGACAGGCCGGATCTGTTATCCCTCAGGGTGGGTCCCCCTATTCATGCCCCACGTGGTCCCTCGATTCTCGCCGTTAACCCGGCCCTGGCTCTTGAGAGCGGCAGCGTGGGCTGACATTTCCCGTGGCTATACTCGTCGCGATCGGTCAATCTCTCTACCCTTGTTGAGGGCCTAGGAGGAGTCGATATCCTCGTTAAGCGGGGGTATGTTTTTCCGCATCCTGGAGGATTCTTGGAGGATTTGGTGCGCGGACAACGGGTGTAATCGGCCTTGAGGGCCACCATCCCCTCAGATATTGGAATTCCGCCTTTGTGACAGATTGTTTTTCCGACAAGGGCTTATGGCGGCAGCGTCTCTCTCTTGCGGGGTTGCAGGGGGGGGGGGGGGGTCGCCCCCCCCCCCCCCCCCCCCCCCCACCCGCAGCGGTTTCATTCTTTGTTATAGGGGGCAGTAGTAGGCGGTCAAACGATTGGGGCCAAAGAGACGTCAAGCGTTTTTGTTTGCGGGCGGTGTTCCTCTCTTTGGTGGTGCCTCCGTGCAGGGGACAGTTCGTCCGCTAAGGTGGCATCTTCCCGTTCGTGCTGGACCACCGCAACTCTTGAGCGCGAGTCCTTTTTGTGAGCCCCGTAGCGCAAGGGCATCCCCTCAAGGGATCGTACGCTTAAGGTAGTTTTCCGCCTTGGTAGCGGTCGCTTCGTGTTCCACGCCACGTCCTCCGAATTACAGGCTTTGTCCCTGGTAGAGAGCCCTACCTTTCTTCTCCTTCTCTCAATCTCACATGGTTGCTGCGAAGTGTGCCCCGCGTTCCTTTTCCCGAAAGTGGTTTCGCCCTGCCATGTTAGTCATGACGTCTTCCTTACCGGTGTCCCCTAGGGGTCCTCCTGGTCTGCCTCACAGAGCCTTCCATCGACTGGACGTTGGTCGTGGCTTTGAAAGCACCTATCTCACGCGGACGGAGTCCTTTTGTTTTTTCGGAGGTCCGAACGCAGAGGCTTTTTGTTTTGTTGGTTTCAGCCCCTTGCTTCCGGCCGACAGGGGGGAGGCGTATTCGAAGCGATGTCTATTTTGCGTGGTGGATGCAAGGAGGGGCCATTTTCCAGTTGCTTCGGCAGATATATCTTGAAAGGTAAGCCTGCCCCGCAGTGTGCTGAGAAGGTTTTTTTCATTCCCACTCGGTGCGTCGAAGGCCGCTTCTTTGGGGGCTGAGCATCGGTGGTATCCATCCGTAAGAAAATTTGTTACAGGCCAGCGACCTGGTCGTCCTTGAATCCCGTTGTTAAAGCCCACCTAATGGTTCTATGGATGTCCGAACGCCAGCGTATTTGCTTCCTTTTGGGGGGGGGGCGGCGGTGGCTTCAGGCTAGGCGTCCAAGGTCCCTCCCGTGCTTCCTGATGTCACTGCTCTGGTACAAACCCAGAGGTTTTCGGGACTAGACTGGGGACACGATCAGGAAGATGAGAAATTATACTTAATTCTGCTAATTTGTAGTTTCCTGGGAGTGGGAACACAGTACCTAGGTCCCTGTATGCGCCCTCACCTGGTGTTTGTTTGGTCCTCCCCACGCTGAAGTGTTGGTGGCAGTTCACAAGGTAAAGTCGGGAGACATCATTTTGCAAGCCAGCGCTCTTCTGCAGAGGGGGGTGGTCTTTAAGCTTATACGATGAATCTTTCCTTCTGCTGTATTGTTCCCTCTTGTTCCTCCTCTTCTGGATGACAGGAGGGGTCTGGGTCCGTCTCAAAGTTACACTTCCGCCTTAAATTGATGGATGGGCGTAACCCTAGTTTTCTCTGTGTGTATACTTATGGATTGTTCTTTTATTATTCTTAACTTGTTAACAACTACTCCGGTTGAGTCCTGCTTTGTCGAGTAGGTAACTGGTGACAGGAGGTCGGATCTGGGTATGGATATACACAGTGATGTCACAAAAGAGTAGTTTCTTCTCAGTCTCAAAGCTGTCTGTACTAGATGGGGAACCCAGAGGTTTTCGGGACCTAGACGGGTGTCCCCATCCAGGAACTACAATATTAGCCGAATAAGTCACTAATTTCATCTTAACCCTTCAAATGAGTGGGCCAAGAACCCATTCACTGGGTCGTGGTATTGTGGTACTATTAGTCGGAATTATACTGGAACAGAATAGTTTTTCAGTTCTTGTTGCCTCCCGAAGGCCATTGGGTCTCCCATTCGTAGTTTCCTCCACAAATAAACAGTCTGAAACATGTAGACTAGAGATGCAAACTGCTCCCGCTAATTCAAGAAATAAGTTTCTGGGAGGCAGGAGGAATTTCAAACTCCTGATTTCATGGCTTCATAGATAAGGGAGTGATTGTATACGATAGGGTGAGGATACATGGGTTTTTGGTGTTTTAATTGCAGATATAAGATAGTCCCAGGATCCTATTATACGCAAACCCAAATGTATCTCCTTCCGCTTCCCATTTGGCTGGGGGTTGCACTATGAGGGGAGTTGCAGGGGTATTACAGGCAACCTTTCCTGGCATATTCTTGGGCTCGCTGTGTAGTCCCTGGATCTTTGTCCCACCTGCCTTTTTGCGATTATCTCCACCATCTCATCCCACCGAGTTCTGCATCTACCTTCGCAGGTAAGCAAATATTACACAGTCCCATTCTGGGCAAAAGGTAATCATGTTTAGGATGTAGTGGTGTAAGTGGTGGCTGTAGAACTCTTTGCCTGTACACTGTCCCCATCCGTAGGCTCTTCCTTTTCTGGACACATATATTTATCATTCATGTTAGTAGGCCTCGCGTCACCATGACCCACATCTGTTGTAAAGCCCGTTTTTCTGTTAATTGCATCACAAGCATCAGAGTTTCAAGATAATATGGTTTCTTGTGGGTTTTTGCAAGGGGTTTGGTGGTTGCATTTTAAGGATGCTTCCCCATCTTCCATCCATTCAAGCTTATCTCAAATGTATAATAATGCAGGGTTTTGTCGGGGGTTTTAACAAGTCCTACTTTTTCGCCCTTTGTGCAAATATTTCAAGTTTTCGGTGTCCATTAATATATACACCGCTGACTGTACCATTGCCATTATAGTAGGAGTGATAGAGTAACGTCTGAGTAATCTTTGTGTCTCCCGTTCGGGTGGTGGGTTTATGCAGGCTTGCACAAGGGGGTAGGGCAGAAGTCCTTGTTCCAGGATTCCCCAGGATCACCACTTATCTTCCCCACAAAGTGCAATAGTGGAAGAACATTGTGATTTCAGTTCTTGATGTTTAACTGGAAAGTTGGTCTATGATGAACTTGTTGATTTTTTTCCTTCCCTGTTTCTTTTTCTTCTGCTGTGATGGATCCCCTCGTTCATCCTCTCGCGATGACGAAGGTAGATTCTGAAGATTCTCTATAACTGGCCGGCTGTCTCCTCAATGTGATTCGCAATGGAGTTCCTTCAGGATGCATTCACGTGATGTCCATTGGTCAGGATTCGGAGCAGAGCTGGCCGGCTTCACTCGACTGTGGTGGGATTCCAGGGTTCAAAATTCTGCCAACTTTCACGTGCAAGTGGGGGGTTTGACCGGATGACGACGTAGGGTCCCTTCCAATGCGGCGCCAGCGGGTTTTTTTTTTCCCTCCACTCTTTTTCAACACCCACAGGACATTCCCTGGCTTGAAGTGATGCAGAGGGCGTCGGATCCAGTTGATGGTAGTCGTTTCTTTGCAACCCCACCGTTTTGGAGATTCCTGTCCAAGACCAGAACCTAAAGCTAATAGTGTCTTGGGGTCTAGTTATTTCAGATCCGTATCCTGTCTCCAATGTCTTCCCTTTATTTCCCTGCACTATGGGTGGAGGTCGTCCATACAAAATTGTCTCAAAAAGGGGAGAACCTCCTAGGGATCTGGTGGGGAGCTGAACAGTATCCTAAGAAGGCCTATAGGGAGAACACTTGGAGCCACTTCATGATGTGTTTTCTTGGTAAAGCTTGGATAACTGATTTTTCCAAGGTTCCTATTCATACGTTCCCACTTTTCCTGAGCTCTCTGGGGTCCCGGTGTTAAAGCAGCGTGTAACTTCCCTTGTATTTGTCAGAGCTCGAGCTAACTGTTGGGTCACTTTTGGGATACAACTTGATGGACCATTATCCGACCGCTATAGTTGATGGTATTCTTTTCGAATCAGGGGAATGATCTCATGAAGCCAATAACCCCTAGTGACTTCTCGGTGGGCTTTCCTCAGTTCGGGTGGATAGGCTTCTACCCATCCCCGAAAAATGGTACAAACTAACCACTAACATATGGTGATATCCATTTTGGTGCACGGAGGCGCTTTTCAGCAAAGTTCCTACCTGTATAGTCACTCAATCGGGGTCACTCGCCGCTACTGGACCGGACCCCCCTTCCCCCCCCCCCCCTTGGTGGTGGAACGGGACCTTGCTTTAGTCAATTATATTTCTGGCACATTATCAAACATTGCTGTGCACACCAGAGGGCGTCAAGGGAAATCCTAGAGCAGTGTGAAATAACGAAATGGGGTCCCAGAGGCTTTTTTTTTCTTTTTTTTTGTTTTTTTTTTTATTTTTTCCCATAGCTGTTTTTTTTTCCCATCGTGTGTGTTGGGGGGGGGGGGCTTGGTGAAACGCTTTGAACAAAGGGCTGGCCCTAATTGCTTCAAAGGGATGACTGTAGGACCTGGAGGTGTGGCTCCCTTCTGGGGTGGCAACACTATCCAACCTTGTTTCTTTCAACACTCCTCCCTCGCCTGTTTCTCACAATAATAGTCTAACTCTCTTGTAGTGATCAATTCGGGGTGCCCAGGAACTATAGGGGCACAGAGTGATATAGGGCTGCTTGCATTACAGTATCTCTTGGGTCCTAACTTGTCCCGTGTGGCTGCCCTTTCGGGCCCTGTGGCATCTGGGGGGGGCCCCCCTGCCAATTCCTAATATTCCTCTTCCCTCGGGTTGACTCCTTTCCTATTCTCCCTGCTCCTGCCCTGATGACGATCCGGGGCAGTGCATGACTGCCACTGTATTGGGGGCCCCACACAGCATCTAATAACATCATATCGCAGAACCCATGATCTTAATGGCCTTCCAACCAGCCCACCCCTGCAGGGTGATTCAAACAAAACCCCTCCGCTTTTTTATATAAACCAAGGCTCCATGTGCATGTAAAGTAGTGAAAGCATATTTGGAATCTCCTGGTTTGGTACAAACTTATTGTTATGTCCTAAAGTGTGGCGACAGTCTCCCTTCCTAATGTCAAATGCTCTGGTGAGGGCTATCAATTCAGCTTTCTGTGCAGAAGTTCCTGGAGTCCGAGCTGAGGACCCGTCAACTACCAAGATCATAAGGGTCCACCACTGCATATCCAGCACAACGATGTCCATTGATGACGCAACACTGCTTTCCATCCACAAATGAACGTCCATTCATGGAGGTCCTCTCTAGAGGAGACATCAGGTTTAAATGCAGGGTGGACTTGAAAATACAGTGTCCCATGGTTTGCTAAGCAGGTTTATGATCAGGGTGCCCAGGACCAATTTGGAAACAACTGTAGCAGGGTTCAGAGCTTGAACTGACTTGTCACCACTGTATCCCTCCGGGGGTTGTTTCTCCGTTTGCAACAGCATGCTCTGATATTTCAACATATCGTGCATTTGGTTAGCCAGAAGTTTTTTCCTTGTGTTGTTCCATGATAGTCAGAACAGCAGTGATGTGCACGGTGGACTTGAAGAGTTTTTGCACCCAGTGTGAAGTTTATCTGCTTTCGCCCACTATGGATGGCTGTTGTGCTTGCAACAGCTCTCAAACCGGTGGCCATCCCTTTGTTTGCAACTACCATCCAATTGTTTTGACAGGATAGGCTACTGGTCATTGCCAAGATCCAAGAGAGTGAGTCAATACTCCTCAATGCGTTCCTTCCTTGTGACTCATGGGACGAAAAGATGGCAGGCTTCTGAACATCCGAAGAACCTAAAAGCTGGGGATGACATCAGGGCATTTTTCAGAGACTGGAATGCTGCATCTTGGTTTAGGTCCCACCAATTTCCTACTAGTTGGGGATTTTTTCCATTCACTTTGGTGACTTGGTACAATGGTTTTGCAACCATCGCAAAGTTGGGGATTCCATATTGCGACAGTATCCGCCCCCGTCGGCCCCCAGGAAGGCTCTTACTTGCCTGCCTAGTGGTTGGAGTAGGAATACTACATACAGCTTCTTTGGCGTTCTGGTCCCCGACGTCGGATCCCACTGGACCACTGGTAATCCCTAGATACCTTGACTTCAGTTTGGCATAGTTTTTGTAGCTTTGGCTCTTGAGACTTTGTATCCCGCCTCTTTGAGAAGGTAACAGGAGTTCACTGTTGGCTTGTAGGCCTTCAACACATTTCTGAGGAGTTTTGGTGGCTATTATCACGGTCCTCTACATAAGTGAATAAGAACCCTCTTTCCTCTCCTGGTTTCCACTGGGTAACTTGAAAGATCTTGATTCAGGGCCGCACTGAAGAGAGTAGGTGAAATTGCCTTGAAAGTCCTTGGGGTAGTCCTAGTCCCCGGTGAGCTGGCCCCCGCCTTCCCCCTGTTCGTGGGGGTCCTTGCCATTTCAAAAAAAAGCGAATAAAAGTTGACTGGTGGGGGCTAGGCGCACACAGAAAAAGGCATCTATCTTTCAGGGTCCAGGAACGGTACAATGAGGGGTAGCCTCCTCGGTCGGATCAGTCCCAAGAGAGTAATAAGGGGTTTTTTGGTACTACTACAGGTGTATAGTTTCAACTGCAATCCATTCCAACAAGTCGCCTTAGGGGTCTTGTAACTGTGCGATAGTCCACCCTGTCCCAGGTTTCTTTACTGGGATGAAGGGGGGGTATCCCAAGCAATTGACTGGCATTCCTTACCTTTAAGAAGTCCATACTTCAGCAGTTTCATCATCAATGGCCAGTGGATTCCTTCAATGGCTGGTCGAGGGAGAAGGATACTGCTTTACATGCACTGGTTTTCCACGCCCCATGGCTTGAGGACTGAACAATGGACAGGGGCTATGTTCTTCGCTAGGCCAGGTTGGGGTTTATCTTCTGCCCATACTTCAGGATGGGGCTATGAGGTTTTGGTAGGTATACAGGAACTAGGTTTACGTTTTATTGGGAGGTTGCACTATTAGAACCGCCCAACGCTTTCTTACTCAGGGAAACAGTGAGCCAACACCAGCAATCCCAGCAGGCTTTGGGTTCACAGTCATTTTTTCATTTCTCACCCCTTCAGCAAAAGAAATTTGTGCCTGGGAGCTTAGCAAGCATGTCCCCTCATGAGGGCCGCAGGGTAAGTGGAATAGGGTCACTCCAAGCCCACATATACAAGAACTGGGTAGCGCTTTTATTGTTTCTGTCGCCCCTAGTTCACAACATGGCCGGTTCTGTAAGACTGACCTTTGTGGCTTTATGTTTCCAGTGCTGCCTCCAATAATAATAGTGACAGATCGTGAGGACCAGAGGAGCCACTGGCTTGGCTACATTACTCTGAATGTTCTGCTCCTGTATCTACCCATGGAACTCCCATGTATTGGTCCCCCTATCTTTACACTGACCATAGGGCTCCTGGGGACCCAGGGTAAACTTGGGAGGGAGCCCGGTCTGGCCTAGTCCTTTCATCCTGTATGTCATCCAGGTCACTAGCCCGTTGCTACCTTGCTTGCACTCCCTCAATGGCTTCGCTCCCTCTCTTGCTGGAACTGTGTTCGCTTTCATTCCTCCCCTCCTTCAAAATGCGTCCCCGCCGCCTGGCCTCCAGGGACTCTCTCCCTCCTCACCCTTGGCTGGGGTGGAGTCCAGATGCTGGCAAATTCCATTTCTCCAATGTCCCTTTTTTCCTTGCAGTAGCGCACCTGATTTGCACCCAATTGAGGCCTTTCCACCCTTCCCCACTTCCCCCCCGCGCCTCATTCCCACGTCCTCGTGATCCTTTGATAGGAAAAACCTCCTCCATCTTCGTCTCGGTTATGATACAGCACAGCAGCAAGAACTCTGCCTGTCCTTTCTTCATCTTTCGTTTCACGTTTCCCTCTGTCTCCGTTCATTTTCCCACTCTTCAGAAATACCTTCTGAGCGACTTCCATTAACTGTACTGTATTCCCTCGCCGCAAAAGATCCCATCCAATTTTCTGCAATTTTTTCGTTTTAAATATGTCCCCCTCTCTGGGACTGACTAACAAGGCTGTCATTTACCATGCGTAAATTTTCCTGAGGCGGCGGGATCATAATGGGGTATACAACATCTATAAGCTTCAGACAACTGCTCAATAAAAGCTCTTCTGGGCCTCACCCTCCCCATCTCGGGACCTGGGAGAACTTCCCGATATCGTTTCCTTCCCGATAATTTCAATGCATGGGCCCTCCTGGCCTCCCTTCTTCAGGCCCTGGCAATAAGGCCTGGCGAAATCTGGTTAGGGCCACGTCCCCCTTTCATCATTGCTGGGTCCCACCCGGGATCTTCATTGGGATATTCTGCAACAGCTGCTTGCGGGGGATTTATTCCTCCCCCCTTCTACAGGTTTTTCTTCTAACCAATGGAGGGCTGCTTGCCCGATTCGCCCTCGCGACTCCTCAGTAGTAAAGAGGGTGGACAGGAGCTGGCGCCAATCGGCCACAAAAAAAAACCCAGGCTAGGCTGATGAGTTTTGCATCATGCTAGACATTAATTCTGTTTCTGTTCCTGAGGCTTGGCGGTTTAGGATTCAGAATGCGTTTTTTCAGTTCAATAAATCTGTGGTGGAAAAGGGTACATAAAAGAAACTCGCTTTTTGGTCCTGGCGCCATCTGGCCCCGATCATTTAAAATCAGGTATTCCAGGCACTTGGGCGTAATGGCATTATGTGCCCTGCTTTCCTCTCCTTCTTCTTCTTGGGAGTTACGCTTCTTAAATCATAAGGCCTCCCTGGAGTGCATAAGTCTCCTTGGTGGGTGACCCTTAACTGGGCAGGAGAGCCCCCCTCCGCTTTGCTGTCTCGTCAGAGAACTCGAGTCCCTCCAACGTGCCTTGGTCCTGAACTCGAAGACCCTATCACCCGTGGTAGGGGGCGCTTCTTAGGCTGCTGCAGCGGTCTTTTATTTCCTGGGGACCCCTCCATCTGGCTCCCACCTCCAAGAACCCCGTTGTGCGTTGGGGAACTAAACTTCTGTGGGTACGCTTTGTAACCTAGCCAGGATTCCTGGGGACTCTGGCGCAGACTACACAGTTGGCTTCTCCTCCTGCTTTTCTGGTTTTCCCCCCTAGTAGTAGCTTACAAACTATTTTCCATGCGCTCCTCATAACAGCGCTTCATCCATGAGGGCTGCCTGTTCACACAACCACTTAACCCGGAATCTATATAGGGGAACGGGATCCCCCCGGATACACTCTTTGTATAAGCTTGATCGAAACTCGAAAAAACTGTTTTCTAAATCAAGGGTGCCCCCACGGGGCCATGAAGCAGCCTAGCCACGGGCCACTCCCTTTCCACATAACATTTTTAAGTCTGGACGGAGTCATTGTCATACCATAATCACCCAAAAATGCCTTTATGGGAAATTCTTGATTCATACATTCCAACGGAGTTTGCGTGGACATCCGCCCCTTCCCATAATCCTGAACGTAAACGCGTATTCTGACATACGTACTCTACTAACTACGTACTCTGGAGACACACGTAATGACAATACAAGACAACGAACAATAAGGAGAAGGTATTATGGCTTGTAGGTATGGGTTCCCCGTAAAGCCCCCAGACACACTTGGGGGTGACAAACCCGGCACTTCCGTCTTCCTCCCTTTTTGCGACCTGGGGCACAGTCGACCAGCCAGGAACTGCGCTACTTAGGAGTCCGCTCATCGGCTTGGTCTGTAATTTGTTCAAGACCTCCTCACTCACACCAGCAAGCATATTTCAACATGAAATCATTTTTTTACAAGTGCCCAGGTGTTCTGACCGAACCTGACTCCTGTTTTTATCCATTTTTATATTACCCTGTTTTTGTAAGTTGCATATTAACTGCCTCTTTGCACAACTACGTTTTCCTTGTAACCCAACGCGCTGATAATCAATAGTGCGATATAGAAAGCAATTACAGCACTTAAAAATAAATAAATAATCCAAGAAGAAGGGTCCGATGTGCTTCGGCTTCCCGCGTTTCCATCTTTCACGGAGCTTTACTAGGACCCAAGGCCTTATGGGAGGTGATCAGGCTCCCGTTGTCCTCGCACCACAACCATGGCGAGAATTCCCGTTTAGTCCTCTAACCAAATAGACCACAATCAGTCCCCTGCCGCACGCAAGACGCGTCCCAGGCTGTGTTCCCTTTCCTGACTATAGAATCACAAAACTTTCCTACCTCACCGTTGTTTCCGGTCCCCGATACCACACCAGCTTCTTGAAGTTTGAACCTGGACTACCCCGGTGTCCGGAGGTGTTGGCCCACTGGACCCAATGCCCCGTCGATGCAAGGTGGAACCCTCTCCGTCACAAATGTGCCGGCGGCGCTGGAGGTTTCCCCCCCCGCGGTCGGACAGACACCGCTTCCCAACCGTCCAACCCTCAAAGCCAATTGCGGTGGATTATGTCACTGAAATACCATTTTACCACTCGCACTTCCCGGCCAACGCACCAAGAATATTCTGTCGCAAAGTTGCAATCACTGAATAATCCCAGGATTCAATTTGACAGGGTCCAAGCCATTTATTTATTATGCACAGGGCCCCCCAATGAGTGCAACATGCTTCCCAAAAAGAACTTCAGCAAAAGTATTTTTCTACAGAGACATCGCCATTTATACCTCCTTTTCAGTGTGATACATGAGAACTTTCTACTTGGTTCTAGCATCGATACATGCAAACTAACTTCCCCCATTTGTTTCCATGGTTTCGCTCCTGGCCCCTTGTCCCCCAATTATAAATCCCTCCGGGGCCTTATCACCCCTCCCCCTCCCTTAGGTTTGTTCAACCCATGGGTGCAGTTCTTTGATTATTTGATACTTCCTCTATCTGCAAGGTTTATCCCTAGCTCCAGGAAATGCATGTGATGACAACATTTTCTTTTCTTTCACACCCAAGAGAATAATGGAAGACTTATTGAATTCAATAAAAACTTCTTATTAAGCATTTTTAAAACAGTTTTCTCATTTCTCACAGATTTTTTGGTTCTTTTCTAGCTATAATGGGAGTTTAAGGCAAATCCAGGCCTCACCTTTAACAGGCCTTTCATAGTAACAGGCCATGCTAGGCCATAGCCTACCACAAGGCAACAGAGGGTTAAGTGGTCTATGCCCCATACCACATTGAGCACCGTTGTGAGCCATGGGCCGGCCAAGGGTGGTGTGCGGGTCATGTGGTGCGAGACTCGGTGCGGGGCCTCATTTAGCATAAGTGTCCTTAATTTGCATAAATTATTTGCATACGGTTTTTAACCATACACTAACTTTTAGTAAATACATTTTCGTCTTAATGAGGGTATGGATAAAGAAAGACGAAAAGATTTCTACGTTACTATAAGCCAGTGCCAACCGCCAGGCACATTAGGAACCTACTAACAACACGCTGCCCATTTAGAACCCATAGCAACCCAAAAACGCCATATCCTTACAGCATTCCCCTGACTCCACAAAGCACCATAACCCTACCTTATCAAAAAGGCAACACTGCAAATATTAAACCAATAACATTTCAGAGAATCTTACTGGGGAAAGAGAGCAAGTGGCAATGGTCAAATAGTGATTACATCAACCGAATACCTCCGCTCAGTTTACACATGCAGAACCTAGACCATCATCAAAATTAAGTAATCACAATTGTAGAAGCAGGAAGGCAATAATTAACCCTGGGAACCCCCAAAGCCCAACTTGGAATGTACAACAACACGGTCGAAATAAAACTATACAATTAATTTATCCTCTTGTCCCAAAACAAGCGCAGACGTTTAATGATGCACACTTCCCAGAGCTTTCATATTCCAGTTAATAAATTCAAAATACAAGAGATATCTTGCTTGACCTTTGGTGCATTTTTTTTCAGTTTGCAATTGCTCCAGCCACTTTCTTCTGGTTTCTTCATGTTTTCTGCTATACTCTCCATCGTCTGCTGTCCATTTTGTTCTTTCCTTTTCTTCTCTCTTCCTAGTTGTTTTTTTTTCCATTTCCTCTCTCTCTACATCTGCTTTAACAATAACTAATCTTTTCCTCCTTTGTTGCCTCTTGGTTCCTCATTCCTATTTCATCCACACAAATTTTTTACCCCTCCATCCTCAATCCCCAACTACTCCCTCCCAATACCGGCCCATTGTAGATTTTTCATCCCTCCACACCAAATATTTGTCCCCTCCTCCATTTTACTCTCCCAACCCCCATCCCATTCTAATCCTTCCCCCACATCAGCTCCCTTTCCCTAGTTCCAGTCTCACCCAGCCATCCGTTCCCTTGCTAGTTCCCTGCCCCTGCATCAGCCCCATTTTCCAGTCCTACCCCACATCAACCCATTTCCGGTCCCCTAGCTTTCCCGCCCATCCATGTTCAGTCTGAGGTCCCCTTCATCAGCTCTTTTCCAATCCTAGCCCCCCACTCAGCCCATTTCTAGTCATTTCCTAGCGCCACCATCAGCCCATGTCAAATCCTAGCTTCCCCCTCCACTCATATCCCAATTCCAGTCCAAGCCCCCCCATGAGCCCTTACTTCCCAGTTCTAGCCCCCCCATGCGTCCCATTTTCAATTCCAGCCCCCACCACAGCCCCATTTTTCCCATCTTAGCTCCCCCCACCAGCCCATTTTTCCAGTCCTATCCTAGCTGCTCCTCCAGCCCAATTTTTCAGTACCCTAGCTCCCCTTCCCTCACAGAGCCCATTTCCATTCCAAGCTCCCTCCCCATCAGCTATTTGCAGTTTTCCAGCCTATCCCCCTGCCCCTCAGCCCATTTCACAGTCATAGCAAACCCCCAACCCAGTTCCAGTCCCTAGCCCTCCATCAACCCACTTCCAGTCCCCCCTACCGCCCCCATCATCCCATTTTTTCCTTTTAAAGCCCCCCCGATACCCCCATTACCAGTCCTAACCCCACATCAAGCCCACTTCCAGTCCTTAAAACCCCATCAGCCCATTTTCCAGTCAGCCCCCCATAGCCCATTTCCAGTCCTAACCCCCCCCCCCCCATCAGTCCCCAGACCCCCATTTCCAGTCCTAACCACAATCCATCAGCCCACCTCAAGTCCTAACCCCTCCCCATCAAACCACCCATTTTCCTGTCCCCAGAGCCACCCCCATAGCCCCTTATCCAGTCCTTAACCACCCCATAGCCCATTTTCCCAGCCCCCCTAAACCCCCGCCATCACCCCCCCATTTTCCAGACAGAGCCCCCCTCCAGCCCACCAGCCCATTACCAGTCTAACCCCACCCCCCACAGCCCATTTACCAGTCCTAACCCCCCATCACCTCCATTTCCAGACAGCCCCCATCCAGCCCACAGCCCATTACCAGTCCAACCCCCCCCAGCCCATTACCAGTCCCCTAAACCCCCCCCATCACCCTCATTTCCCAGACAGCCCCCATCAGCCCACACGCCCATTAACATTTCTGAACACCCCCTCCATAGCTCATTACCCAGTGTCCCTAACCCCCCCCCAACAGCTCACAGCCCATTACCAGTCCCCTAGCCCCCCCCATCCCGTGATTGGTCCCCTTAGCCCCCCCCAGCCCATTACCAGGCCTGAGCCCCCCCAGCCCATTACCAGTTTTAACCACACCCCACAACCCCTTTTTTCCAGACAGCCCCCATCCGCCCACAGCCCCTTACCAGTCGTACCCCCCCCCCAGCCCGATTACCAGTCCCCTAACCCCGCCATCCAACCCCCCATTTCCAGACAGCCAGCCCCCCCATCTCCCCCACACGCCCCATTACCAGTCCCTAACCAACACCCCCCACCAACAAAGCTCACAGCCCATTACCAGGCCCCCCTAGCCCCCCCCTAGCCCATGTCTCTCCTAGCCTCGTACCCGCAGGCCATTATCAGTCCTTAACCCCCCCCCAGCCCCATTACCAGTCCTTAACACCCCATCACCCCCATGTCCAGACAGCTTTCAATCATCCCACACCCCATTAACCAGTCTTAACCCCCCCCAGCCCAGCCCATTAACAGTCCCCTAACCCCCCTCCACCCCGCCCACATCCCCATTACCATCCTAAACCCCCCCCATAGCCCATTCCCAGTCCTAATCCCCTCCCCCCCTCGCCATAGAGCCCATTTACCAAGGCCCCTCCCCCCAACACTTCTCAGCCCATTACCAGTCCTAACCCCCCCCGCCCCCAGTAATCTTTCCTAGCCCCCCCCAGCCCATTACCAGTCCTTCAAACCCCCCCCCCAGCCCAGCCCAGCCCCATTACCAGTCTTAACAAACCCCCCCCAGCCCATTACCAGTCCCTAACAAACACACCCCCAGCCCAATCCCTCCCATTAACCAGGTCTTAACACCCCCCCCAGCCCAGCCCAGCCCAATTACCAGTCTTAATCACCCCCCCCAGCCACAGCAACCAGTCCTAAACACCCCCGCACCCCGCCCCATCCCCAGCAACCATTCTTTAACACCCCCCGCACAGCCCAGCCCAGCCCAGCCCAGCCTTCACACCCCCGCCCAGCCCCAGCCTAAACACCCCCCAGCCCCCGAGTCTGAACACCCCCGCCAGCCCACCCAATTACCATCCTTAACACCCCCCAGCCCAGCCCCAGCCCCATCACCCCGTCTAAAACACCCACCCCCGCAGGGCCCAGCCCAGCACTTTCTTAACACCCCCCAGACCAGCCCAGCCCCCAGCCCTTAACAACCCCCCAGCCCCAGCCCAGCCCATCCCAGCCCCGCCCTCCCCATCCCAAACACCCCCCCAGCCCAGCCCAGGCAGCCCCAGTCCTAACACCCCCCACCCGCGCCCCAGCCCAGCCCAGCCCCGCCCCAGTCTTAACACCCCCCCAGCCCAGCCCGTCTTAACACCCCCCCCGCCCCATCACCAGTTTTAAAACGCCCCCCAGCCCCCAGCCCAGCCCAGCCCAGCCCACCAGTCTTAACAGCCCCAGCCCAGCCCCAGTCTTAACCACCCACACCCCCCCAGCCCAGCCCCAGCCCAGCCCCATTTCCCTTAACAGCCCAGACCGCCCAGCGCCAGTCTAAAACCCCACCCCCCAGCCCAGCTCAGCCCCCCCCAGCACCAGTCCCTTAAACACAGGCCTCCAGCCCCAGCCCACCACACCCCGCCCCAGTCTTTAACTACCCCCCCCCCCCCCCCCCATATCGGCTTACTGCAAATTTTAAATGCTAAAAAAAAAAACCTGGCTCTGCTTTGCTGCTGCCGGGCTAGCCGCCGCCGGCAGCAGCAGAATGGAGTGTCCCCCCTGGGCCCACCCTCCTCCCCTCCTCGCTTAGGCCTCTCTCTGCCAAGGTTTTTCAGATGCGCGAAGGAGGATAGTTGTCTCCCCGCGTCTCTGTTTTAAGCCCGCCAGGGGACTAATGGCGAATTTTTCCCATCAGCCCTCTCGCGTCCTAAAGGGGCATATTGGAAATTTCCCATGTAGCCCCTGCGAGCTTAACCATAGACACGAGAGGAGAACACTCTCCCTTCGCTATCTGAATAAGCCCTTTCATAGAGGATTCAGCGAGGAGATAGTTTGCCCCCGCTGTGGACACTTCATTTTTTGCTGCGGAGGCCGCGGCAGCACGCCAGAGCCAGCCTTTTTTTTAACAAAATTTATGTTAAAACAAAACAAAGCATAGATGTTCTTTTGCGCGGGGCCCCCTGAAACACAGGGGCACTGTGGCAAAGAACATTTCTTGCGCAATGGACGGGCCGGCCACTGCTTTGTGGAACTAGAACATCCCAGTCCTTCCCAAGCCGACGTTTTGCCTTTAAACCATCTAGTGGTGAATTTCAGCCCCTGGCCCCTCGGCCTGAGGTGAACCTTGCCCAAACCACTATGTCCTTTTCCTTCCTCCCCATCCATTGCTAAATGGGCAGCGCCTGGGTTGGAATAGATGCGACAAAAGTTGGCCCAAACTTTACCCACGGGAGTTAACCTGGCAGCCAGCGATATTGACCCGCTACCCGTTTTTAGCTTTCTGGGCCCCTGTAGTGAACCCCATTTTATTCCAATTGCTGGTGGCCGGAGTAATGTAGACCTCAGCCTTGACTTTTCTGGGGTTAGACCCCTTAAGTGGCACTGGCTATTGGCCCGTTAGAAGTTGCTTAGCCTCTCCGCTGCTGAATATTCCCCCCCTAACCAGATATACACATGGCCACACATACCATACACTACACTTATACAGTACCAAAGAACACACCACATTCCACAAGACACAACACGAAACACGGGGTATGGAGATACAAAAGTGGGGTATACACCACACACAACACACACAAGAGGGTTGGAAAAAATTCCATGAACCATTGCTCTGTGCGCTTTTCCTCACTTGGTCCCCCTCTTTATTTAGTAACTTCGTTATTGTCCACCGCCGAATCCCCTAATTGGTACCCCACTGGATAAAAGGAGGCGTGTATAGGTCTCTTTTACTATGAAGCGCCTGAAAATGAAATACTAAGGTGCAGTGGTCCACTCGGCCATCCCAGAGATTTACTGAGGGAACTAATTGGTTTGTCATTATTTCTTATCCCAAGTAATATTAACTACGAGTAGGTCACAAGGAAGAGTATGTCGCTTACTCTAGATGCGTTTCCACCATAAACGAAGTACAGTTGCATTTTTATGTTTCCTGTCTAAGGGGTGAGACTTTGCATACCAGTTGGACTGTAATGGATGGTGGTTTTCAAGGTCCCTTGGGAAGTACTGTTCCGTCTTCCCCTGCTTTTCAGGAGGGAAGCATTGTGGAATGTTGTGGTAGAGATTATTGCCAATTCAACTTTGCCTTCCTGGCTGGCGTCTGTTCAGAAGGACGTGAGTGTCCCCCCTCTGGTAGTTGTTTGGAAGAGCCTGTGTTTTTTCCATTCTGACACCACATGGAAGCATGGATAATTCTGGTGGTAGGACGCCGGCCTTATGATCCATGCTTAATTGAACTAAGCAGGACAGGCCTGAGCAGCTTGACCTGTAAACTGAGGCCTGTAGTTTAGTCCCCAGAGGGAATGAAAATTCCCCCCTTGAATTTTATGGACACCATAGAATTGAAACTTAACTCAGTTTAATCCTGAACATCAGCTAAGCAGAAAACGAAACTTAGAAAATATCGAAAATAACCAGTTTTAATTGGTACTGATAAGGTTTGCTATGCTTCCTATGGACAATTAGTAACTCTGCCAAAACAAGCAAGGTTTACAGTTTTGGGGGCCCCACTGCATAAAAATAAATCCCCAATATGTTTTCACAAGCTCAAGAGGACCCTTTGGAGGATAGGAAGAGTAACAAGTTTAGGGACCACCTGAAACCATTGTAATTTGGGGGAACTAGAAGGGGGGCACACCAGGTGGGCTGAGCCCAGACCAAGAGTCCCGATTTGGGTTAGCCCATATCAGTAACCGGGGAACCAATAGAATGGGTGAGAAGGGGTACTGGGACCAATGAAAAGTTTGCCTATGGCTTAGAATGGACAAGGAAAAGCCTATAAAAGTTGTGTTTTACTAGAAGCCATTGCCTTGCAGCCAGCCATTTGAAATTTGCTTATTGCTTGAGCCATGTTGCACAGGTTAAACTGGCTTGGATCCTTGAAAAGACTCCTTTTTTTTGGGATTTATTTATTGCATGCTTTATCTGCTGCTACATGTCTTGGTGCATTGGCCGGGAAGTTGCGATTGTGGTGGATAGTGTTCAAGTGCATAAATCCACTTAATTTTCGCCTTTGAGGTTTTTGACCAGGTGGAACCATGCCAATCCGAACCGCAGAGGAATCTCCCCATGGGCCCCCACTGATCCTCTTGTATCGGAAGGGAGTTCTGCCTGGGCCTCGGCAAGGGCCACTGGGTTCCGGCTGGAACTATACACGCCTTCCGACCCGGGGGGGTCCCAGGATCCCAACTCAGAAGCTTTGGGAACCAGAATCCTGGTAACGTAAATAGTTTTTTTAAAACCTGTTCCCCTAGACCAGAAATGAGTTAGAACTGCAGTTTTGAAAACTAAACTTGGTAATTGTAATCTCGAGAATCTTGGCTTTTTTCCCCTGTTGTGGGGGGTTTTTCAAAAAAACCCTTTGGTATTCTCTTCGATAGCAAACTGATCCCTCTCAAGGACGGTCCTATTAACCTTGCATGAGTGTATTGCGCGAGGTGAAGCCATCGTCCTTCTTGTTCAATTGGGTAAGACTTAAGTCTTTGTTTGAAAATCCTTGCCATGAGTATTCGCGAGGTTACAGCTGTTTATAATAAAAAAAAAAAATCATGATTTAGTTAGTACAGAACAGACAGGACTGGGTTTTTTGGTATGTCCCCTAACATAATAGAAAGATCAAGACTGCCCATTGACCTTGGAATTTGTAATTACTTCCGAGATATATGGGAATTGGTAAGAGAGCATGAATCAACCTCTCAAGGAAGGGCCGATAACCCCGCCATGGGAATTTCGCCGTATTGAACACCCCTCATCCTTGTTTTTAAGTGGGCAAAGACTATCAATAAGAGTCGAAAGAATGCATTCTGAAAAAAAAAAAAAAAAAGGAACGTTGCTAGCCAATTATTGGTGTGACTTGAAGTGTGAATGAGAGGTCCTGGCAGCACGGACCCAAGCGAGGAGGAGTTGGACTATGGACTAGCCGCAAGTTTTTTGTGTTCCTAGTCGGTGGACCTGCGGTCTAAGGGTACAGCGGAAAACGGATTGAAAGCGTTTGGTGTATTGGTCCGTCACCTGTTGCCGATTTGATTTTTGGTTTTATCTGTTTGAAACCACGAGGTTTCCCCATTTTCGTTATAACATGTGAGATTTATTATGTTGAGGACTTTGTTGGACAGTTCACTGGTTTAAGAAAATAGTATTAATAGAGCAAGGAATGAAGACCCAAAACACCTCACGGTCATTTTTAGAAATCAAAAACGGCTGGTCATCACCCAGTTGGTTATCCTACTGCCCAACAGTGAAAAAGCTGACAGGGGGCGTGTCTGTGCCAGGAGGTAATGTTCTGGTTGCTGTTTAACCCTATGTTGCAGGCATGTTTTTTTCAAACGATCCTGCTGCTGGACTAATTCAGGGACAATTATACCTGTTTCTACCTGTTTTTTATTCACTGTTGGTTCTGATAGTAATGTTTCCTCCTGCTGGGGGTCGTGGTCACTGTATTGTGTTACCATCCAATAAGAATATTTAGTCAGGAATTTTTAGTTTTTTTGAAGGTTGGTTATTAATTAATCAGAAGCTCCGCAAACAGTTTGTTTTTTTTATAGTTATATTCTCTGCTCCTGTCCTGCATTTTCTAAGGTCAATTGAGCATGTTAATTACTTGCTGTTACTTTGCAGAACTATCCAGGATGGGTGGACGGGTTTTAGTTCCAGTATAGTGTGTTAGGGTAAGATTAGTTGTATTCCGGTTCAGCATAAGGTATAAAAAAATATATTTTGTGGTGGCTTAGCCTTTGCCCTGTGTTTTATGATTCAAAATAGGAAAATGATAAAGAACTGTTTTTGTTTTTCCTTTGCCTACAATAGTTAATTAATTCGATCACGACCTTAACATTGATTTAAATGTTTTTTTCTGGCATCTCTCTGTCCATGGGAATGAGAAGGTGAAGTCTTTTTATTTCCTGAGCACAACGTTCAATTGTTTCCCCAGGCGAGCAGAGGGGTTGTGTGGGCTTCCACCATATCCTGCAGAGAAAAAAAAAAAAAAAAGGTTCTGGAGCGGAGAGACAGCTGGGAGGACTGCAGGAACATTTCTCCTAGGAATGAAAAGGGACTCCCGATTTGGAAAAGTCTCTTTCATTTAATCGAAGCGTGGATGAATTTATAATTAGTTTTTTCTCTGGTTTCACTAGCTCTGGTTTACAGAAAGCCAAAACGTTTTTAAAAACAAAGTTTATCTTTTTATGGACATGAGTTATAATTCATTTGAATGCATGCTTTCCCCTCTGTGCTGGTTAGCCTAATGAACCAAATCAGTTTAGCTACACTGACCCTTTACACTATTGGCGTTTTTAAGATAATTAATCTGTTGTTTTCTGTATTTAAAAAAAAAAAAAAGGAAAAAGGGTGTTGTGTACTGTAGTTTTATGAAAAAAATATCCGGAATGGTCTTTTAAATATTTTGCTTCCTGAACTAAAAAAAATAATTTCTTTTGCAGAAAGACAATGCTGACAGATAGCTATAGTTCTCTCTATAAGCAAGCATAATGGATGTATGTGCTCAATCTAAGTGTTCCTGCCTGCCCTATGTTTACAGAAATAATAAGTGTCTTTTCAAGTATGATCAGGAATTTCAGTAAGGGATTTACTGAAGATTATGAAATGTCTCTGTCCCAATCAGGATTTTGCCCCAGAATTTCTAGATATCCTGTCTCGTCTCTCTCTCTCTCTGTAAGTAGTTCAGTTCAGAGTGCTTAAGGGGGGGATGGAGCCCAGTCCACCGATGAATGTCAACCCCCCACCCCCCCAGTGGGCGTGAACTAATGTGCCCACAGCAGAGAAGTGGATGCTTAAAAAAAAAAAAAAAAACTCAACCTCCTGGGATAGAGCATTGCTAGGAGAAACAGAATCCAGGAGAGGGGGGGGGACTACAGATTCCCAAGTAGTTTGCTAGCCACCTCTGCAACAGGGGAATGTCCACCCCCTCCGGACTAGAAGTGAAAGTCAGCTGACCAGACTGGTTTAGAACTGAAAAAAAAAAAAAACTGCATTATACACTGAGAGGTTTTAGGACTTGATTGAACTAATGAACGGAAAATTGCAAAAGAACTGGATGAATTTGCGGGCATAATGGTTTAAATGAAAGTTAATCAGAGGGGTGTGGGAATTGTGAAAATAAATGTAACAGAGAAAAGTGAATGATATTTTAGTTGAATGATGTGAGGAGGTTATCTTAATTGAAGGAACAGAGGAAGTGAAAAACTGGGTGTGAGTACGCCCATTATAGAAAAAGAAGGACATTAGAGAAGTGATGCCCGTTATCTTGACTCCACCCCAGGAGGGAGTACTTGATTGTAGAATCATAGACAGAATAAAACCAAGCACAGTGTTTCAGCACGAGAGTGGAGCAGCTATAGCGTGAGTGGCAGCCTGAGAGGGCTACAGCATGGATGAAGACTAGGCCCAGACCGGACTCTCCAGTTTCCCTGGGTCCCCAGGAGTCAGTCTGAAAAATAGGGGACCAATATATGGACTTTATGGGGGATACAGGAGCAGAATACTAAAGCCAGTAGCCCCCTGTGTTTTTCTCGCAAAGCCTTTTCTGCAGAACCAAATGTGTGAACTAGAAAAAAAAAAATAATAATGTACCAGTTCCTGTATATGCCTGAATGCCCTATTCCACTTTGGGGCCGAGACCTGCTTGCAAAGCTTCAAGCACAGATATCCTTTGTTGAAGGGGGAAAAATGAAACTCAAAATCTGCTGGCCTGATGGTGTTTAACTGTCCCCAAGAAGAAGAATGTGGCGGTTCTATTCACCTGCATCCAAAGCAACAAGCTGTACACTTACCAACCTCATAGCCCCACCTGGAGGATGGGCAGAAGATAATCCACCTGGCCTAGCGAAAGAACATAGCCCCTGCCATTGTCACACCCTCAAGCCAGTCAAGAAGCCTGGGACAGGTGATATACCGCCCAGTGCAGGATCTAAGAAAGAATGAATGATGCAGCTGAAAACTATACAACCAGTGGTACCAAAATCCTTATATTCTCTTGGAGCTGATCTCTGACTGAAGCTATACATTTCATCATTCTGGACTTAAAAAGATGTTTTTTTCTGTATACGCTTAGCCCAAGACCCCTACTACAAGGAGGTAGGGCAAACTAACCTAGACAAGATTACAACCAACTCAGAAAGTTAATGTCCACAATCCACAATTGAAATCTTTAACCTTTTTAATGTGGATGGATAAAAAGTCTCAAGATCCAAAGCATAATTATGTCAAAAAAGTTAAATACCTAGGATACCAGTTGTACAGCGGAATTAGAAGCCTGGAACACATACAAGAACGCAGAGCAGCTCTAGGCAGAATTACTACTCCAAACACCAGCAGGCAAGTGAGAGCCGACTTGGGTGCCACAGGGTACTGTTGTATATGGATCCCCAATTTTGCGCTGCTAGCAAAAACCATTGTATCACATTGTATCAAGCTACCAAAGGAATGAAAAGTCTCCATTGGAAATGGGGACTTGAATAGGAATGCAGTCTTTTGATCTTTGAAAACCCTCTGATGTTATCACCAGTTCTGGGTCTACCCGATGTCCAGAAAACCTTGCAGTCTCTATGTTCATGAGTCGCAAGGAAATGTTCTGGGAGTGTTGACTCAATCTCTTGGACCTTATTTGAGAAGCTGTTACAGCTACAGCCTTCCTAGTAAGCAAAAACTAAAAGAAAAATCCCTTTGAGACAGGATCTTCAAGTTACTGTACCACACTCTGTTCTAACCAATATGAAATACAAAGGAAATTACTAGCTAACAAATCTATGAATGTTGAAATATTAGAGTATGTTGTGTGAAAACCCCAGATACAACTGAAGGGTCAGTCAAGCTTTCAATCCTGCTATGTTGTTATCAGTTGGTCTTGATCCCCTGATCATGACTGTTTAGAAATTATGGACACTGTATTCTCAAGCCACCTGGATTTGACTGATGTCCCTCTGGAGAACCCTGAACAGACTTTCTTTGTGGCTGAAGGCAGTTTCATCATCAATGGACATTGTTGTGCTAGATATGCAGTGGTGACCCCTGATTTGGTAGTTGAGTCCTCAGCCCTGGCCCCAGAAACTTCACCACAGAAAGCTGAACTGATAGTCCTCACTAGAGCACTAACAATAGGAAAGAGCCCTGTCTAAATGTGTACCCAGATTTCAAGTATACCCTTACAACCTTGCATGCATATGGGGCCCTGTACAAAGAATGAGGGTGGATAACCTTAGGAAGCAAGTCCATTAAGTATAGCCCAAGATATCGATATTAATAGATACATACTGCCTATAGATCTCAGAATTTAGGAAAAGTAGAATGTATGAATAGAACCCTGAAATCTCAGTTGTCTAAACTTTGCCAAGAGGTTTACCTGAAGTGGCCCCAGGTTCTTCCCATAGCCCTTCTTAGGATATACTTAGCCCCTGCTAAGTCTATAGGAGTCTCCCTTTTTGAGATTCTGTATGGGCAACCCCTGCCTATTGTATAGGAAATAAAAGGAGATATGAGACAGATAGGATCTGAAATTATTAGACATGAACTATTGGTTTTAAGTTCTGTTTTGCAGGAGTCTTCATACCTGAGTACAAAATCGATTACTCATCAATTTGCCTGCACCCCTGCATCCTTTCAAGCCTGGAGTCTCGGTGTGGATCAAAGAGTGGAGAAAGATACTGTTAGCCCTGCATTGGAGAGGACCCTATATCGTCATCCTGTCAACTCCAACTGCAGTAAAAGTCGCAGAATTTGATCCTTGGACCCATCATAATCAAGTGGAAGCCAGCAGCTGCTCTTGAACCTGATCACTGGACTACTGTACAGCATCCTGAGACTCCATTGCACCTCACCCTACAACAACAACCACGGACCTAAGACTTATTGGTCCCTCAGAAACTGCACTATTTCAAGACTGTTTGTTTATCTGAAGGTAAGCCTCGCATCTGAAAAAAACCTGCAATCATCAGAAAGAGACTGTGTTGTGTTAAGAAATTGAATCTTCTAAGAGACTGTGTTTAAATACTCTGAAAAGACTGTTTTGATCTCCTAAAGAGTGAACTGCTCTAAGGAAGCAATAATAGCCTAAGAGACTATGCTATGATATTTTAAGAAATTGAGACATCCCAGAGGACAGTGATACTTTGGAATCTACAGCCCTACTCCTGCCAAAAAGCTGGTAAGGTCATGTACAGCGGAAGCTTGAGGATCTACAATCAACGCTACACCTGTTGCATGCTACTGAGAGCAAAACAGGTCAACGTACAGTAAAGAAGAAGAAGACTTCGTGGTCAAGAATTATCAACAGATTGCACTGGTTTTTCAAAGACTTGCACTAATTCTTCAGAGAACTTTCATCATGATTCTCTACTGTTTCATCGTGATAGCAGCCTTGGAGTGCTTTGAAATGACTTTTGCCTTATCTCCCTGGGCAGCCTGTATAAGTACCACATGAACTGGACCGAAGGTCACTCAGACCTTGTTTTATCATTCTCCCTATACTTGCATTGGTATACTCTCCAATCCAAAAGTTGTTCTAGATCTTGACTTTCTACAAGGCTATGCAAGCCACCGTTGCAATTCCTCATACCACCACCAGAACTTGTTTCTTGAACTTACTGGAGCAATAGCATCTAGTCTCCACACTTCTGACTGTTTCTATTGTGGAGGAACTAAGATGGGAGATCAGTGGCCCTGGGAGACGCAAGAACTGAACTATTCTATCCTATACAATCAGACTGATTTACATAATACTACTAGTGAGTGGGTATTGGCCCACCCCATTGTTGACAGTTTGTGTTTTGTTCGGACTGGACCACAATCTACTACGAAGGATGGACAGCTGGTCTGTCTAAATCAGAAGCTTTACGACAGCACAACAAAGATGCAACCGAACCTTCTAATCCTTTAGTTCTTTTTCCCACTCTTGCCAAACTATGGACTTTGACTATCTGCCTGTTGCTCCCTTGTTTCTTGCCATTTTGCTTGCAAATGATAACTTCAGTTATTAATAACACTGTAGAGCGTAAGACAGCTACAAAGATGCTAGCTATGTGAACTTACTACCCTATACCACAGAGTGATACCTTTACCTAGTATTATGTGATTTGATTCTCACACCTTATTAACATGCGGGTGAGAATAATCAAAGGGGGGAATGTGGTAGGCGACGGCCTATGATCCATGCTAATTGAACTAAGCAGACAGGCCTGAGCAGCTTGACCTGTAACTGA
Organism: Ichthyophis bannanicus; assembly: GCA_033557465.1. NCBI lineage: Eukaryota > Metazoa > Chordata > Amphibia > Gymnophiona > Ichthyophiidae > Ichthyophis > Ichthyophis bannanicus. Next base: position 1,785,472,859 of record CM066031.1, on the reverse strand, counting down.
AGCCTGTAGTTAGGCCCAGAGGAATGAAAACCCCCCTGAATGATGACACCATAGAATTGAAACTTAACTCAGTTTAACTGAACATAGCTAAGCAGAAACGAAACTTATAAAAGACAGAAAACAGCTCTAATTGGTACTGATAAGAGAGCACAGCTTCTATGGAATTAATTAACTCTGCAAAAAGCAAGGTTACAGTGCCCTGCTTCCCATATGTTTTAACAAGCTCAGCGACCTTGGAGGAGAGAAGTAACAAGTTGGAGACACTGACCATTGTAATTGGGACTAGAAGGGGGGCAACCAGGTGCTGGGCCCAGACCAGAGTCCCGATTGGGTAGCCATATCAGTACCGGGACCAATAGATGGGTGAGAGGGGTACTGGGACCAATGAAAAGTTTGCCTATGCTTAGAATGGACAAGAAAGCTATAAAAGTTGTTGTTTTACTAGAAGCCATTGCTCAGCCATTTTGAAATTGCTTATTGCTTGAGCCATGTGCACATTAAACTGGCTTGGATCCTTGAAAAGACTCCTGGATTTATCCTTACCTTAATTTAATTATAATTTGCACACAGTAGTTCATCTTAATGTTCTCTGTGTTCTGTCTTTCTCAGAGATTTGTAGAATCTCAAATCTGTGAACAAGTGCACGAGGCAGTCACTTAAGTGGGATGCAGTATATGTGCAATTTTGTGTGTCCCATAAGAACATAAGAACATAAGATATGCCATACTGGGTCTGACCAAGGTCCATCAAGCCCAGTATTCTGTTTCCAACAGTGGCCAATCTAGGTCATCTGTACCTAGCAGTTTCCCCAAGGGTCACAGGTTCCACAATGCTTGTATTGGTTCAAGCATTGATATCCTGGGTCCCTTCTTAATAATGGTTTATGGACCTTTCCTCCAGGAACTTGTCCAAACCTTTTTTAAACCCAGCTACACTAACAGCCTTTACTACATCCTCCGGTAACAAATTCCAGAGTTTGATTACACGTTGAGTGAAAAAATATTTTCTTTTATTAGTCTTAAATAGTTTACCCTGTAGCTTCATTGCATGTCCCCTAGTCTTTCTATATTCTGATAAGGTAAACAATCGATCTATGTTTACCCGTTCCACTCCGTTCATTAATTTATAGACTTCTATCATATCTCCCCTCAGCCGTCTCTTTTCCAGGTTAAAGAGCCCTAACCTTTTTAGCCTTTCTTCATAGGAGTATCCTTCCATCCCCTTTACCATTTTGGTGGCTCTTCTCTGAACCTTTTCTAATAACTCTATATCCTTTTTAAGATACGGCGACCAGAATTGCACACAATATTCAAGGTGCGGTCTCACCATGGAACGATATAGAGGCATTATAATATCTTTTGTATTATTTTCCATTCCTTTCCTTATCATACCTAGCATTCTATTTGCTCTCTTGGCCGCTGAGGCACACTGGGCCGAGGGTTTTAACATGGTATCCACAATGACGCCTAAATCTTTTTTCTGGGTGGTAGTTCCTAATGTGGAACCTTGCATCGTGTAACCATAGTTTGGGTTGTTCTTCCCTAGGTGCATAACTTTGCACTTGTCTGCATTAAATTTCATCTGCCATTTTGATGCCCAGTCTTCCAATTTATCAAGATCCTCTTGCAATTTTCCACAATCCTCTTGGGTTTTAACAACTTTAAATAGTTTTGTGTCATCTGCAAATTTGATAACCTCACTCGTTATTCCACTTTCCAGGTCATTTATGAATATGTCAAAAAGCAGCGGACCCAGCACAAATCCCTGGGGTACACCACTATTCACCTTTCTCCATTGGGAAAATTGGCCATTTAGCCCTACCCTCTGCTTTCTATCTTTTAACCAGTTCCTGATGCACAATAGTACACTGCCTCCTATCCCATGACTCTTTAGTTTTGCCAAAAGTCTCTCATGAGGAACCTTGTTGAAGGCTTTCTGAAAGTCCAGATACACAATATCAACTGACTCACCTTTGTCCACCTGATTATTCACTCCTTCAAAAAAACATAACAGATTAGTAAGACAAGATCTTCCTTGTCTAAAGCCATGTTGGCTGTCTCCCATTAGGTCATGACTATCTACATGCTAAGTAATTTTATTCTTTATGATGGTTTCTACCATTTTTCCCGGTACTGACGTCAGGCTCACCGGTCTGTAGTTTCCCGGATCACCCCTGGAACCCTTTTTAAAATTGGTGTTACATTGACGATCCTCCAATTTTCAGGTATTAGAGATGATTTTAATGATAGTTCACAGATTACTGATAGCAGGTCTGCAATCTCGTATTTCAGTTCTTTCAACACCCTTGGATGTATACCATCCGGCCCAGTGATTTGCTACTCTTCCCTTTTCTAATAGTTGTAATACATCTTCCTGATGTATCGATATTTCCTTCAATTCTTCCGCACCTTTAAATACCACTTCAGTCATGGGTAACATCCCTACATGTTCCTCAGTAAAGACTGAAGCAAAGAATTCATTCAGTCTCTCCGCTATCGCCTTGTCGCCTCTTAGTGCTCCTTTAACCCCTGTATCATCTAATGGACCAACTGACTCTCTCACAGGTTTTTTGCTACGAATGTACTTGAAAAGGTCTTTACTTCGCGTTTTTGCTTCCGCAGCAAGCTTCTTCTCAAATTCTCCCTTTGCCTGCCTTATCAATGCCTACTATTTGACTTGCCAGTGCTTGTGCTGTTTCAGGTTTCGTCGTTTGGCTCTTTTTTCCATTTCCTGAAAGATGCTTTTTTGGCAACAACAGCCTCTCTAACCTCACCTTTAAGCCATGCTGGCAGTTTTTTGGACTTCCTTCCACTTTTCTTAAAGCGTGGAATACAGCTGGTTTGGGCTTCCAAGATAGTAGTTTTCAACAACAGCCAAGCCTGATGTACGTCTTTAACCTTTGCAACTGCTCCTTTTAGTTTTTTCTTAACTGTTTTCCTCATTTTATCATAGTCTCCCTTTTGAAAGTTAAAAGGTAGTACTGTGGATTTCCTTACTATCCCTCCTCCACTAATTAAATCAAAGGCGATCATGCTATGATCGCTATTGCCAAGTGGCCCCAACAACCTCATCTCTTGCACTAGATCTGGTGTTCCACTAAGGATTAGGTCTAATATGGCTTCCCCTCTGGTCGGTTCATGAACCAGCTGCTCCAAGAAGCAGTCATTTATTTCATCTAGGAACTTTATCTCCCTAGCATGTCCTGACGTGACACTGACCCAGTCAATACCGGGGTAGTTGAAATCACCCATTATTATTACTGCACTGTAACTTTTGTTAGCTTCCTTGATTTCTTTGAGCATTTCATCATCCATTTGTTCATTCTGGCCAGGCGCTCGATAGTACACCCCCACTGCCATTGCCTTCCCCCTTTTACATGGAATTTCAATCCATATAGATTCTACAGCAGATTTTGTTTCCTGCAAAACTTTAATCCTTTCTGACTCAATGCCCTCTCTAACATAGAGCGCAACCCCTCCACCAATTTGATCAGCTCTATCATTACGATATAGTTTGTACCCAGGTATCACAGTGTCCCACTGGTTGTCCTCCTTCCACCATGTCTCTGATATTCCAATCACATCTAACCTCTCATTTAGTGCTATATATTCTAACTCTCCCATCTTATTGTTTAGACTTCTAGCATTTGCATACAAGCATTTTAGAGAATGTATTTTATTCATATTAATTTGGCTATTGTTAGACATGGGTAAATTGGGATCTTTAAGCTCTGTCTGCTCCATTCTCGAGGTCATTTGGGCTACTTTACTCTTTTGTGGAACCTCTCTGCTTTTGGTCGCATAGAAAGCTCTAGGCCTAGAGCACCATTGCACAAGACAGATCAGAATTACCTGCTGTAAGTGCATTGGCCAGATGTAAACATCTCTTACCATGATGCACATTCTGAAGTATTCTTCTTATATCCTGAACCTTGTCTGCATATTAGGATCACACTTCATTTATTGTCTTTTTCAGTTCACAAAGCACAGGGCTGACACAGCAATCAATAGTTTCATTATAGGCATACTAACACCTTGAGCCAGTGCCAAAGCAGCCCTCAATGTTGCCGCTCTTCTTCATCTTTCAATGGACTACAGCTTTTAAACACATCTCATTGGGCTCCGCACATAAGCTATTTCTCAGTTCCACGGTCTTTTGGGAATCACAGGTCCCTTACAAAATAGTCCCTTCACATTGTCCGTTACCTAGTTGCTCTTTTATAAATCGGTCATCTCTCTCATGCCCAGCTCTACTACTGTTGTAGGAACCTTTGACAAGTGCACTCAAGTTGCTCTTTGTTCTCTTTCGCAGGTGAACAGCAGGTTGCCCCTCCATCTACTGCAGCAAAGGAAGAGTCTCCTGCAGAGTCGGGCCACTCGTCTAAACAGGACCCTCCCCCCACTCCCCCCACTCCCCAACACTTACCCAGGAATATCCCTGTACAGCACCGTACCTAGCTCTGTGCAAGTGGTGCAGCCAAACAGGGGTGCAAAGAAATAGGGGTGCATTTGGAGCTGCCAGCCTCGACTCCCTTCCATGCAGCCTGTCTCGCCCTGCCACTAATGCTTTTAGTGTTGTCTAGGCAGCAGCAGTGGCAGCAGCATTATCCAACTGAAAAAAAAAAAGTGTGGCTTTCTGATTCCGCACTTGCATGTTGGCTTGATTCCTCCCTCCTCTGATGTATGCTCGCAGACTAGCCATTCAAGCGCAGAGTTGCAAAAACCCGCGTTTGAATAGATTGTCTGGTCCCTTCCTCCTCTGATGAAAGCATACGTCAGAGGAGGGAAGGATCGGACCTGTAAGCAAGCGCAGAGTTGGAAAGACCTACTTTTTTTTTCAATTGGATGTCGCTACTGCCATTGCCGCTGCCAAGACAACACTAAAAGCAGTGGTGGCTGGACAAGGGCAGGCAGCACAGGGGAGAGCCGACTGAATATAGTGGTAAGATGGGGAGATGCGTGGGGCAAATGAAAAACCTGTGATTGGGGGAGGGAGAGGGCGCGGCAGATGTGCAAGTCACACAGGGCACATTTAGGGTTTGATACAGCCCTGTCTCTGTGAGGAATGAAATAGTTTAAAGCTCATTTAACTCTTATTAAATTGCTAACTGGAGGTTGCTGTTAGAAGCCTGAGGTAATTGCCCGACTTGTGTATGTACATGCTTGAAGGTAATGCAAGGCAAAAGCAGAAACTATGACAGGCCTTGCTAGAGGCAAGAAAAGGGAATGAGAGGTATTGGAAGTTGGTTGAGAGCCCATAACAACTTGCTTGGTCATGGTGATGAACTAGCCAATAGGAATAAGAACAGAGCTGTTGCTAGCCAGAGAAATAGAAACATTGCTGTTACAAATATATTTCTAGACTATACTTGAGAAATTATCAGGATGATCACCTGCTCTTAGTATTTTTAGTTCCGTTTTCATAGCATCTTTAATGCTGTAAATCTAAATTTCGATCCTGTGAAGTTCCGCTTATTGGCTTATAAAAGATGCACCTGATCAAAGCTAGCTAGAGACCTGTATTTTGTGATAGACTCTCTGTACATCTGTTAACTCTCTCAGTGGTGCAATTCATATAATAAAGTTTCATTCCAGTTATGCAGAGTACTTCTTTATTTAAACATTTTCACATCTGATAAGCTAGTTCCCCTCTGCTCCTGTCTTTTTACCATTGGAGTTCAAAATCATACCTCTGGCCTCTAGCAGTAGCCATAACCTCGAAACATGTCATCAGAAAAAGACCATATGGCCTATTTAGTCTACCCTTCCATAACAAATATTGTAGTCCCTTTTTTTCCTTTAGAGATCTTCTGTGTTTGTCCCATGCTTTCTTGAATTCAGATACTATCCTCATCTGTATTATCTCTACTGGGAGACTATTCCACGCCTCTACTACTCTTTCCTAAAGAAATATTTCTGTTTATTTCTGAGTCTATCCCCTTTCGCTCTCATCCTAAGTCCCCTTATAGCTGAGCTTGCTTTCAGTCAAAAGAGGCTCTCCTCCTGTAAATTTATGCTACAGAGGTATTTAAAAATCTCTATCATATCTCTTCTATCTCACCTTTCCTTTAACGTATTGTACATATTAAGATCTTTAGATCTGTCCCCATATGGTTTATAGAGAAGACCACTGACCATTTTAGTAGCCACCCTCTGCACCGACTCCATCCTGTTTATATTCTTTTGAAGGTGCGGTCTCCAGCATTGCACACAATACTCCAAATGGGGACACACCAGAGACTTATACAGAGTCGCTATCATCTCCTTTTCTCTGCTGGTCATTCCTCTCCCTATCCACACAAATATCCTTCTGGATTTTGCCATCACCTTTTCTACCTGTTTAGCCACTTTAAGATCATCAGAAACAATCACACCCAGATCCTGCTCTTCTTTCGTGGACAGAAGTACTTCGCCCCCTACACTGTACCGCTCTCTTGGATTTTTGCAGCTCAAATGCATAACCCTGCATTTTTTAGCTTTAAATATCAGCTGCCAATTTTTTGAACATTCTTCAATCTCAGCTATATCCCTCCTCATGTTATCTACTCCTTCCTGGGTGTCTACTCTATTGCAGATTTTGGTATCATCCGCAAAGAGGCAAACATTACCCGACAGCCCTTCCACAATATCACTAACAAAGATGTTAAAAACTATCAGACTCAGGACAGATCCCTGCGGCACTCCACTGGTAACAGCAGGGCCAGATTTACCTATACGCCATGTACGCCATGGCGTAGGGCCCACAGCTGGCAAGGGCCCACCCGGGGCCGGCCCACACACCGCAGGGCTTCAGAGGGAGCAGGGTAAGCTCGCACGAGGCCCCGGCTCCCTCTGTACAGCCGCCAGCGTGAAGAGCCTTTTCCTTCACGCTGGCGGCTGTATCTGTAAAGCCGCGATTGCTGGGAAAGGTTAAAGGCAATGCCACCCTACACCTGGGTGTACAGTACACAGCTATCAAACGTTTCCTATGATAACTGGCAGATCTCAATTCCTACGTAAAGCACATTTTTCTCATTGAGCTCCACCATAACAATCATTCAGATGTCTGCGGTGTGTGCTGCAGGTCTGGTCTCTGACAGTGTTTACCACCCTGGGGAGTGACCCCCAACAGTATTGCGTACCATATCCATGCCTGTACTGTGCCCAGTACTGGTGTGGTGGGTATGGATGCTGAACCCCTCTATAGTAGCACAATGCTGCCATAGGTGTGGGGGTGGCTGTCTGTCTATCCAGTGTGTGGTGGCTGCAAACACCTTCCACAGCCCACACTGCCAGCAATGTTGCCAGTATTGGGTTGCCAATGTGCATAATGAGGAGCAAGGTACCATGGGTATAGGCCAGACAGGGTGGCCTGGCCAGGGTGCATCTGCACAGGGCATAAGGCACTGACTGGGACATTTTAGTGCCCGGCCACCACCTACACAGACAGGGTGACCTCAGTATGTCCTGCTGAGAGATCACTCTCACCCTGACTGAGCAGTGACCACAGCATGGCTAGGTACCCCCATATTGCTATATAGCATTTCTCTCATGTGATATATGTGGGTTTCCTTTTGGGGCCCAGTCACTGATTTAGCTGCTTGCTGTGTATGCTGACATCCCAGTTCTGGGTGCATGCATCTCCACTGGGAACATGCACTATGGACTAACTAGTGGACTGTTTGCAGCTGGTATGTGTCTTGCTGCAGGAGAATATCAGATAGTGGTGGGGTGCAGCTTACCATATCCTAGTCTAATGTCTGTCTGCTATTGTGTTATGGATGTGTATAGAGCTGCACTAACTGCCCTGTGGGGTGTCTGTTCCTCAGAAGGACTGGGGTTGATGTTCCCCTCTACTGCCACCTTTGCAGGGAGGTAGAATGTGGATCTATTGATGAGAGACCATGTTTGCCGGCCTGGGCCTGGGCGGCGGCAGCTATGCCTGACTGAGACATCCATGGTGTTTGTGCAGACACTACTTATCTTACACATTAACACTGCTTTGGACTTACTGCATGGCCTCCATCAGCCATGGAAGGTGTTGTGGACCTGGTCCTAGGCGCCTCATCGCACACTCAGAGTGAGCACAGTAACCACACAATGTGACGGTGTGTAGGTACTCTGTGGCAGTAAAACACCCGGTCAGTACCCCCTACCAGGGCGAGGTGCTGTGGGGGTGCACCTGGTCACTTCCCCCTACCAGGCCGAGGTGCTGTGGGGGTGCATTCCCCATCTTGTGTTCATCTGTGGACAGCCGATTTTCATGTTCAGTGCATCATGGGTACGGGTGGGCTAATCCTATCCTGGTGAGCACAGGAGACTGTCTGTGTGATGACATGCAGGCTCTCTGCAGCCAGCCAGGGGCTTGCTAGCAACTATAGAGCTGTAGCCCAATGGTTACTTCACTGCCTGTGAAGCCAGAGCTCATGGGTTTAAACCTACAGTGGGGCTATTTGATAGGGTTGCCTAAAACATTATTTTTCTTTAATGTACATATTTTGATGCCTGCAAATACACCCTCAGCGTACTGTACCCATAGGGTGTCTCTGAGGGCGCTTTATAGGGCACCCTATAGAGCACCTTATGGTTCCCGTCCATATAAGGTGCACTATACATTATTCTGTGACGCAACTTATAGGGTGCCCTATAGGGGACATATTGGTGCCGTGGCGGACAATGCACTCTATAATGTGCCCTATGGAGTGCCTTATAGGGTGCCTTATACGGCACCTTCACTTACGGTACGTGAGGGCGTGTTTGCTGGCAGCAATTAATAAAATAAACATACGGTGATGCTGGGAAAAATATGTACATTGCAAAGCTGATGCCACAGCCAGCCTTACGTATTAGGCACCCTGGGGAGCAAACTCATGACCCCTGTATCAGCAGTCAGTGCCTTTACCATTGTGCTCCACTGCTGCTCCTCCTTGCATGTCAGCGCACCTACTAATGCTTTTCATTCCTTAAACTGCACATTGCTGCCATCATAAACAGTACTCTGACCTTACGGTAACTCATACGGCACCCTCTAAAGCGCCCTATAAGCTACATTATAGGGTGCCTTGGTGGACATTGCACTTTAAAATGTGCCTTATAGGGTGCCTTATGTTACCACGCTTTGAGGGTGCGTTTGCTAGTACTGATATTTAAAATAAGCATAACATGCCCCCTAAGGCACTCATGCCCATAATATGCAATGCTTCAGCCAGCCTTGTTCATTGGGCTTTGTGGGGGATTGAACCCCTGATCCTTGCACCATTGGTCAGTGTCTTAACCATTGTGCTGTGGCTCTGTTCCTATCTTTGCACATCTGCGTGCCACCTTATGCCTCCCAATATTGGAAAATCCTCCTAAATCATTAGCGTGCTGCCTAATGGCCATCAGCGTGCTGCCCTATGCCACCCCATATTAGACTGGCTCCTAAAGTAATGTCTCAGCCAGCCTTGTTCATTGGCCACTGTGGGGGATTGAACCCCTGATCCCTGCACCATTGGTATGTGTCTTAACCATTGTGCTGTGGCTCTGTTCTTCTATTTGCTCAGCAGCGCGCCGCCTTATGCCGCCCCATATTGAGATGACTCCTAAAACATTAACACGCCGCCTTATGCCCATTAGCGTGCCGCCTTATGCCACCCAGTATTCGACTGCCTCCAAAACATTAGCGCGCCGCCTTATGCCGCCCATTATTTCAATGCCACCTAAATTATTGCATCAGCCAGCTGTCTTTATTGGGCTCTGTGGGGGATAAAACCCCCAATCCCTGCACCATTGGTAGATGCGTTAACCATTGTGCTGTGGCTCTGCTTTTCTGCTTGCCCATCAGTGTACCACATATGCCTCCCGCGCAGCCATCTGATGCGCTAAGGTGCGGGGCGCATATGGGCGCCGCGCACCTTAGCGCATATGCAAATCAAGGATTTCCTTCTTCAGCGTGAAACGCCCACTCCTTATATGGCACCCGCACTCTACCGCGGCCCGCACTTTACCGGGCTTTTAGTAAACATACCCCAAAGATCCTGACAACTGGCAAAACCAATACGTTCTTAGTTGATGAAGAAGAAAATAGAAAGTGGACAACTTTAACTTGCTTGGATCAATAAATCAATAACAAAACGACAAGCACTCAAGAAATCTTATGACTCATTCCTCTTGGCAGAATAGCTATGAAGGATCTAGACAAGAGCAAAGATGTTTCTCTCTATACCAAGATTAAACTTGTCTAAGCCATGGCATTTTCAATAACATCATATGGATGCGAAAGTTGGACAGTGAAAAAGATAGACCGGAAGAAAATCGATGCCTTTGAATTATGGTGCTGGTGAAGAATACCATGGACTGCCTAAAGAACAAACTAGTCATTACTATAGGAGATCAAACCTAAGCTTTCTGTAGGAGATCAAACCTAAGCTTTCTTTAGAAGCTCAGGTGATAAGATTTTGACCTTCATACTTTGGACAATCATGTGAAGAGAGAGATCATTAGCGAAAGACATCATGCTTGGCAAGGTAGAAGGTCAATGCAAAAGAGGAAGGCCAATAATGAGGGATCGATACAATAATAGCAGTAATGAATGTCACTCTATCAACAATTAGCCGCTTGGCTGAAGACCAAACACAGTTTAGGACAACTATCAGGAGGGTTGCCACAAGTCGGCACCAACACGACCACACTTAACAACAAGTATTAAGTCCTTGTAAATAAATAAATAAATAAAATTTGGGTAGGCTGAGGATGGATGACAAAGTTGTACCTTCAGTAGCAAAATTCAACAGCACTGCATATAACTTCTACACATAAGTTAGACCAACAAAGAAAGAAGGCATAGCTTATGCATAGAAATGGTGACGTAGTTGCTGCTTGTCCATTTAAATGGCCAATACCGCTGGCGTTTACTTTATTTGGGGCTATTAAAAATCAGGCCCACAGAATTTATAAAATGTAGTGTATTTAGTGCATGCCCACAATTGACATGTTGTACATGTTGCTGTGGATAATGGAAATTCATTTCCAGTAACTTTCTACTAATGTGTAATAGTTTGCAGCACACCCATTTTAGCTTAAGGTCATTTATTTGTGTGTTTTTTTAGAACGTGGTTCCTGTTCTCTTTTCTTTTGCATTTTCAGTCATATGATGTGACGTATCTTGCATGAGATTTCTCAGAATTTCAGTTCTTTGGTCTTCCTCTTTAACCATTCTAATGGATTTAATACCATGCTGCTGTTTTTTTTATGATGGCATGACAATCATGTAAGCCAAGTCACCAAAATAATGTTTAAAACAAAAGAGGAAGGTCAAAAGAAATAGTTACATGGTTGCATAATGCTAAAGCACGTACTGTGATCTTTAACTTCCAATGTGCATCAAAAATATGTATTATTTACTGTATTCTGTGATTTGCAAATAATTCTTAGGGGCAAAATCATGATCTTTCTTCAAAATGTCTCTCTGAGGCAAAATTCCTAATCAATATCAAGCATGCAACAACACATTTTTTACCTTTTTGCTATATTTTTTCCTGCTTTTTGGAAAATTACACTGGATAACGTGATGGTCTATGGCTGGCTGAGAGATGGAAGATGAAACTCTTCTGGATCTAAGGGGTATGTTTACTAAACCGCGCTACTGTGTGGGGCGCACACTAATGATGTGTTTTTGGGCCCCGCACACATGCGCGCCGCACTAACGGGCCCGCTCATGTGCGCATCGCGCAAATGAGCGATAGAGGCGTGGAAAGGCTCCCGGAGGGCGGAGGAAGGCTTCCCAGGGGCGGAGAGACGGGGTCAATGGGTGGAGAGTGGGAGGGGAGAGGCTCCACGCACAGGAGCGGGGCTGAAATTCGATGGAAAAAATACCGCGAGTGAAAACCTCGCGTTAGAGCCGATTTAAAGGGAAGAGAAACCATTTCTGTCAGCAATGTACAGCAAAACCAGGGAAACCTACAAAACGTGAGCAGTGTGATACATGTGCACAGAACAAAATAGCAAATAAAAATTGAAAATGACCACAACAAAATTCTAAAAAAATATAATCCAGCTGGGCAACAGTGATAGTCATGGAAAACATCAAAAATCACTCCCAAGAAAGCCTCAAAAAAGAAATATGAATTTTAGAAAGGCCTACGCTCCGTTCCCATACAAGGTGAATGATCCCACAGTGAAATTGTGCAGAGCAGGGTTTATGTCTCCTTTGGGCAGGTTTCCTATCTCCAGGGACTGCACTGTCTCTGAGGCCAGAGTGTGGTGCAGTGAACACAGACAGTGTGTTCAGGAGCCAAAGATCACCAGTTCAAGTCCCAGCTCAGGCTCCTGCAAACCCAATCCCCATTTTTTACCCACCACTAAACCATGATAGTAAAGACCAATCTTTTGTGCAGATAACATAAGCATGGTCCAAACACCTCTATTTTACCCTACAGAGCACAGACACCAGAAACATGCGCATTACCTAGACCACAGTCCCCGCAATGCAGTCTTGGAGGGCAACATATCATTTAGCTGTGATGCTGTCACCAATATAAGGCCATGTCAGCATGGTGGCAGAGGGGTACCGTTGGTGGAGGGGGCAGTTGCTGCTGCCCACAGCAGACGGTGGCCTAGCCCCCTTCACTTGGGTGCAGTGCACTCCAACAGACAGACCCTGTCTGACAAACAGCCATGGACTCCCCAGGGAACACACAGTTTTTGTGCTAAGGCAGTGGTGCAGTGGACACAGCCAGTGCCTTTAGAACCAGAAGGTCACAGGTTCAAATCCCAGCTGGGGCTCCTGCCGACCCAGTCCCCTTATTTTACCCATGAAGAAAACATGGTAGTAAAGACTGAACCATTATTGCTGAGACCATTAGCATGGGTCAAAAACCTCTATTTTACCCTACACAGCACAAACACAATAGAAATGTGCATTACCTATGGCAGAATCCCCCAAATGCAGTCCTGGAGGGCCAAACACCATTCAGGTTCCATGCTGCCTCTAATAAAGATGCCTGTGCTGCATATCTATGCACCACCCCCATGGTATGCAGATGTATTCCATGCATATTCATGAGGGACAGCATGAAAACCCGAACAGTGTTTGGCACACCAGGACTGGAGTTGGGAACCTCTGCCGTAAAGCAGCAGCCAACAGGGCCAGACACACCCACACCCACAGGCCCCATTGGCTAATGCTTCCTGGAGAGGCAGGACATTAGGCCCTGCGTGCATCTCCCAATATTAGCACTTGCATACCTTAGCAATGCCACCCTACACCTGGGTATACGGTACACACCTATCAAACATTTCCTATGATTACTGGCAGATAGCAAGTCCTACGTTAAGCACAGTTTGCTCATTGAGCTCCATCATAACAATCTTTCTGATGTCTGCGGTGTGTGTGCTTCAGGTCTGGTCTCTGACAGTGTTTACCACCCTGGGGAGTGACCCCCAACAGTATTGCATAGCATATCCATGCCTGTACTGTGCCCAGGACTGGTGTGGTGGGCAGGGCTGCTAAACTTCTCTATAGTAGCACAATGCTGGCATAGGTGTGGGAGTGTGTGTCTGTCTATACAGTGTGTGGTGGCTGCAAACACCTTCCACAGCCCACACTGCCAGCACTGTTGCCAGTATTGGCCTGCCAATGTGCATAATGAGGAGCAAGGTACTATGGGTATAGCCCAGACAGGGTGACCTGGCCAGGATGCATCTGCACAGGGCATAGGGCACTGGCTGGGACATTGTAGTGCCCGGCCACCACCTACACAGACAGGGTGACCTCAGTATGTCCTGCTGGGGGATCACTCTCATCCTGACTGTGCAGTAACGACAGCATGGCTAGGCACCCCCATAGTGCTATATAGTATTTCTGTCATGTGATATTTATGGGTTTCTTTTTGGGACCCAGTCACTGATTTATCTGCTTGTTGTGTATGCTGACATCCCAGTTCTGGGTGCATGCATTTCCACTGGGAGCATGCACTATGGACTAGCTTGCAGCTGGTATGTGTCTTGATGGAGTGGCTTGCTGCAGGAGAATATCAGATAGTGGTGGGGTGCAGCTTAGCATATCCAGGCCTAATGTCTGTCTGCTATTGTGTTATGGATGTGTACAGAGCTGCATTGACTGTGCTGTAGGGTGTCTGTTCCCCAGCAGGACTGGGGTTGCTGTTCCCCTCTACTGCCACCATTGCAGGGAGGTAGCATGTGGATCTGTTGATGGGAGGCCCTGTTTGCCACCCTTGGCCATGGGGGCTACACCTGACTGAGACAGACAGGAATATCCAAGGTGTTTCTGCAGAAACTACCTATCTCACACATGTAACACTGCTTTGGACATCTGACATAGCCTCTTTCAGCTATGGAAGGTGCTGTGGACCTGGTGCTGGGCGCCTCACCGCACCCTCAGGGTGAGCACAGTACCCGCTACTCTGTACCAGTAAAACACATGGTCAGTACCCCCTACCAGGCCGAGGTGCTGTGGGGGTGCACATGGTCACTTCCCCTTACCAGGCCGGGGTGCTGTGGGGGTGCATTCCCCATCTTGTGTTTATCTGTGGACAGCTGATTTGCATGTGCAGTGCATCATGGGTATGGGTGGGCTAACCCTATCCTGGTGACCACAGCAGACTGTCTGTGTGGTGACGTGCACTCCCTCTGCAGCCAGCCAGGGGCTTGCTAACAGCTATAGGGCTGTAGCACAATGGTTAGGTCATTGCCTGTGGAGCCAGAGGTCATGGGTTCAAACCCAAAGTGGGGTTATTTGATGGGGCTGCCCAGAGCATTATCTCTTTTTAATGTACATTATTGCTGCCAGCAAAAGCACCCTCATCGTACTGTACCCATAAGGTGCCTCAGGAGGCACCTTATGGTTACCGTCCATATAAGGTGCACTATACGTTATCCTGTGGAGCAACTTATATGGTGCCCTATAGGGGACATTTTAGGGTGCCGTGGTGGACAGTGCACTTTATAATGTGCCCTATGGAGTGCCTTATAGGGTGCCTTATGCGGCACCTTCAATTACGGCACGTGAGGACCTGTTTGCTGGCAGCAATTAATAAAATACAACTAAAGTGCTGCAGGGAAAAAAAACATACATTGCAAAGCTGATGCCACAGCCAGCCTTATGTATTAGGCACACTGGGGAGCAGACTCATGACCCCTGTATCAGCAGTCAGTGCCTTACCCATTGTGCTACACTGCTGCTCCTCCTTGCATGTCAGTGCACCTACTTATGCTTTTCATTCCTTAAACTGCACAGTGCTGCCATCAAAAACATTGCTGTGAACTTGCGGTACCTCATACGGCACCCTATAAAGCACCCTATAAGCAACATTCTAGGGTGCCTTAGCGGACAGTGCACTTTAAAATGTGTCTTATGGGGCGCCTTATGTTAACACGCTTTGAGAGTGCGTTTGGTAGTAGTAGTAATTAAAATAAAAAGTAAAATGCCTCCTAATGCAAATTTACACATAATAGATAATGCCTCCACCAGCATTCTTCATTGGGCACTGTGGGGGATTGACCTCCTGATCCCTGCACCATTGGTAAGTGTCTTAACCATTGTGCTGTGGCTCTGCTTTGCTGCTTGCACATCAGCGCGCCACTTATGCCTCCCGCGCAGCTTTCTCATGCGCTAATGTGCGGGGCGCACATGGGCGCAGCGCACCTTAGCACATATTTAAATCCCGGTTTTGCTTTTTCAGAAAGAAACGCCCACTCCTTATATGGCACCCGCACACTAGCGCGGCCCGCACATTACCGGGGTTTTAGTAAACATACCCCTAAATTCTTCAGTGCTTCATCCAATGAAAAAAATGTGCAATCTAGAAAAAGTTAGACATTCCATACAGATTTAATGAAGCCGATTTTCTGGAATAAACACATGATGAGAATCCAGAAAAAAATTCCATACCCATCCCTCTGACATCTCTGAAAATTTGGTTTCTATTGAACTGAAAAACAAAACGTTATTAGGTGACATAACTGCATGGAATACATTGTTTTATGAAGGGTTTTTTGCATATATATATAAACTAGCATACATAACTAAAATGCTTCTTATATAATTACTTCATGCATGCAAGTGCACACTATGACAATAGGTGTGTGCACTTGTATATGGTCCAGGTGGGTTTGAGTGGACTGTGGGCGCAGTATACTGCAAACTACTCACATAAGTACTAAAATACACTCCTGTGTGGGAACATGGCCCATGATTCTTCTTACCTATAATCGTTTTTACCCATGAGTCTTCTTAAACTTGTGCAACTTTTTAGGATAAACCCAGAGTGGAGGAGTAGCATAATGGTTAGCGCACAAGCTTGAAAACCAAGAAACCAGCATTCAATTCTAACTAGAACTCCTTGTGACTTTGGGCAAGTCACTTAACCCTCCAAAGAATCCATTCTTATCAATGTCCCTGTTTAATGTACATTGCCAAGCTTAAGTTACAATATAAACCACTTTGACAAAAATGATAAAGCAATATAAAAAACCTGTTAAATAAACATATTTTGGAAGCTTCTGTGCTGGTATTTTATGAAGACATAGAGGTACCTATGGGACCCTTTTACTAAAGGACACTATGGTGCCACACCTATAAAAAAGAAAGAAAAAGAAAACAGAAAAACGCAAAAACAAAACAAAAAAACAGACATTAAATGAGTTTCCAAGAAAAACCCACGAGCAAAAAGACAAATAAGCAAAAGACAGTAATGTCATAGAGGAAAAAAGACCTCAGTTGTCCCCCTTTGCACAACCCAACAAAAAGGGGTGAGCCAGTCAAACGGCAAAGATAACATGAAACAATGCCCAAACGGTCAGAATAAAACCTCCATAATGGGGAAACTGAGCCAGACATAAACAAAACTCAATACAAAAAATACAAAAACTCAGATAAATCCCGGGCTCCGGGTTGTTGCCATGAATGCTGTTTGGATCCTGTTACATTTGCCTTGCTGAACTATGCTACACTAAAGCTACGTTTTTTTAGCTTCTATGTTTATTAATGCTTCATTGGGCATTTATACCCTTGATGTAATCTGGTTGCTAATTATTAATATTGTTTATACATAAAGCAACATTTGTTTATTCTGGGGATTTATCTGAGTTTTTGTATTTTTTGTATCGTTTTGTTTATGTCTGACTCACGCACGCACTGTACTTAGGAAATACAGCAGCAGTGTTTACCACTGTTTGAGGAGGGGAATAAGTCCCCCTAGACGTCAGGGGACAGCTGGCCCAGGCAGTGCCAAAAGATGGAGGGGGTGCAGGAGATTCCCTGCAGCCCAACCCTGGCCGTGGGAGGCAGATTGGGGGTCGAGCTGAGGGGAAAGCAGAAAGTCGGCAGTGACCGGGGATCGCAGCTCCTGAATGGAGCCATGGTGCCATGGTAACCGGACGCCATGGCTCCATTCAGGATCCTGACTGAGTTAGCCGGGCAGGGGCCTCTAAGTGCAGGCCAATCATAATCAGGTCCCGGCCTGCATATACAGGCTTAGATGAGATTCTGATCCCGCAGGGGCTAGACAAACTCTGCGGAATCAGAATCCCGTCTACCTCTGTGTGTCTGGTTCCAGCACCAAGGCAAAAGGGGTGCACTAGCAGAGGAGCATTTAATGAGAACAGTAGACTGTATCACAACCGGAACAGAGATATATTTGCACAATAGTGGTTCTTCAAAGGACTGTCACAGAGTGCATAACTGTATACCCCATGAGGAAGGCAACAGCTGAAACATGTAGGGGTTTTTTAACAGTAAAGGCACCTGTGACCTCCATAGGCCACTCGCTTCCTATAATATTGCCTGGGCCATATATAGATGAAAGCTTACACTAACAGTCTCCTGAAAGCACATGTTAGAAAGCCTCTTTAGATGCAGTGTGGGACATTCAAGTCAAAATGTCTGACATTCTTTGGGAGGGTCAGCAGAGAAAGTGGGCCCATGCAAGTGCTATCTAAAATTGACCTGTTTCCATTATAAAAGATAAACACCTCCAGCAAGAGGAAAAGAAACAGGAGCATGACGAAAATGGGTCAAACACGTGCAGATTTTTGACCAGTTTTCAAAACTTTCATGTGTCAGATTTAAATGGGATGGGTCCGGGAATATAAACATGTCTGTGATGCTATTCAAAATATGCATGTGTATCTCTTGCCACATACGTGTCCCAGCCAGCCATTTTACAAACAGAGACATACAAGGGCGTGACAACGAGGAAAAAGGCCCCTCTGCTAACATGCTTTTTTGAAGGAGCAAAAATTATTGGAGCATTCTCCTCTTCTCTATACGTTCCAGTTGGTTATTCGTTCCTAGGAGTAGGAATAGACATGGATATGTCTGCCAGCAGGGTGAGACATTTGGCACCATTCTAAAATCGGGTGCACACGTGTATCTCTTTTGGAATGCCCCAGATACACCTCCATCATGTTCCTGTGTGACATAGATGCGATTGCACCAGACACACGCAAATTCAGGGCTTTCTAAAATTACTCTTGGGACATGGTTGTGATTAGCACATCTGAATGGGCATTTTCAAACATACAAATTATGAATAAAGCTTCTAAAATTAATTCATACTTAATTCCCTTTAATTCATACTTTTACCTGGAATAAGTAGAGACATTCCTAGAGGTGGAGTTGCGACCTGAGCCAACACAAGGAGATGAGGCGCACAGGAAGTCAGCACTGGGCGTCTCCCGTGGTGCCGAAGTTGAAACTTAAGTGCCATGAGGCTGTTTGTGGCTATTGTTGCCGCTGCCTGTCTCAAGAGGGGAAACAGTGGCAGCAATGGACACCCCCAGAGGACTGGTGCTCCACTTCGCCTGATGGCAGCACCAGCTCTGGTTGAGACTTAGATGCATCTTTTATAAAATACGTTCAGCTGCATGTAAAATTTGCTGGGACATTTGTAAAAGCCTCGTAGCAACTATAAATATCTGATACTACTTTCTATGGGGTAATTTTATAAAGACACTTACGCACATACATTCTCTTTATAAAAATAGGTATAACTTAAGCACATATCTACCATGCAAATTAAGAAGCTTGTTAGAAAATTACCCTCCATGTGGAAATCTTGAAAACAAAACCCATTTGCACTATAGGAGTTCTGGCAGGCGGTCACCTAGAGAGGCAATGACCAGATGGTAGCCCATTGCCACCATTGCTGCTGCTCTCTGGGACCTGCAATGGCGGCATTTAGTTCTAAACAGCAACACACTCCGGTGCTGTGTCGCTATTCCTGCTTCTGCCATCTCCAGTGCAAACGTCCTGGTCCAGCTGCTTCTACCCCATGCAAAAATGAGGCTGCATCAGGGGTGGAGTCAGGAACAGCAACGCAGCACTAGAGTTTATGGTAAGTGCTGCATTGCTGTTTAGAAGTAATTGCCAACACTGCAGGTCACAGAAATGGGCAGCAGTGGTGGCAATGGCAGAGGGGTGAGAGTAGGGGGGCAGCAGGTGTGAGGTTTGCCTAGGGCGCCACCTCATATCCATGCACTGGTCCCGATGACTAGTGCTGCTCATCTCTGATTAAAATGGTCTATAAAGCACTGATGGCTATCAGGGACTTTCCTCTTTTTATTCTTTCAAATTATTCATTAAAACAAAGCATTATGGCATCTTGAAACACATAAGGGGCATGTTTACTAAGACCCACATCAGTAATTCATGAGTGGGCTGTGTTACCAATGCAGGGGGCCCATGTCAGCTTCATGAGGCACTTATAGGAGAAGTTTGAACTGGATACCTAAACGGATAGGGAGCCAGTGAAGTGACTTGAGAAGAGAGGTTATATGAGCATATCGAGGCTGGTGGAAAATTAGCTGCATGACTGAGTTTTGAACAGATTGAAGGGGAGAGAGATGATTCAAAGGGAGACCAGCAAGGAGGAGGTTGCAATAGTCTGGATGGACGGTGACTAAAGAGTAGATAAGCATCTTAGTAGTGTTCGTAGAAAGGAAGGGATGAATTTTGCCAGTGTTGTAGAGAAATAAGCAACAGTTTTTAGCTGTCTGTTGGATATGTGCAGAAAAAAAGAGTAGTCTTCTGCTATTACTACTGAACATTTGTATAGCGCTACAAGACATAGGCAGTGCTGCACAGACACATGCTTACAATCTAGTCAAGACAGACAGCATAGTAGCTGTAGACATGGGTTACATCTAGGGGGAGTGGTAAGGAAACACAAAGGAGATCAGGTGAGTCAAGATCCGTATGCAGCAGCAAAGAGGTGAGTTTTCAGCCTGGATTTAAAAATGGTCAGAGAAGGCGCCTGACATACAGTATAAGGAGTATAAGGAGCAGCAAGGTGAATGGAGCGAAGTCTGGAGTTAGCAATAGAAGAGAAGGGCACAGATAGAAGAAAATTCCCAGAAGAACAGAATTCCTGAGGAGGAGTATAAAGAGAAATAAGAGAGGAAAGGTAGTGAGGAGATGCAGAGTGAATGCACTTATAAGTCAGCAGGAGAAGTTTGAACTCGATGCAGAAATGGAGAGGGAGCCAATGAAGTGACTTGGGAAGAGGACTAATATGAGCATGACCAGGCTGGTGGAAGATTAGCTGTGCAGCGGAGTGTTGAACAGATTGAAGGGGAGAGAGATGATTCGTCTAGATGGGAGATGACTAAGGAATGGATAAGTCTCTTAGTAGTGTGTTCTGAAAAGAATGGATGAATTTTGTTGATGTTGTAGAGAAAGAAACGGCAAGTTTTAGCTATCAGTTGGATATGTATGGAGAGAAGGAGAGAAAGGATTCGAAGATGACCCCAAGGTTGTGAACTGAGGAGACAGGGAGGCATAGAGTTATCCACAGAGACTGAGAAAGGAGGAAGGGGAAAGGAGGGTTTAATGGGAAAATTAAGAAGCTCAGTTTTGGCCATGTTCAATTTCAAGCGGTGGTGAGACATCCAAGCAGCAGTGTCAGAAAGGCAGGCATAGATCCTGGCCTGGATTGTTTTGTCAGTGAGATTTCTGGTAGATCTGGGAGTCTCAATGTAAAGATGGTACTGAAAGCCATGGGAAGAGATGAGTATGCCAAGGGACTGGGTATAGAGAAAGAAAAGGAGAGGATCCAAGACAGATCCTTGGGGTACAGCAACTGAGAGTAGGATAGCAGCAGAGGATGATCTACCAGAACAAACACTGAAGGAGCAATGGGAGAGATAAGAAGAGAACCAGGATAGCACAGAGCCCTTAAAACCAAGTGAGGACAAGGTATCAAGGAGAAGGTTATGGTCAACAGTGTCAAAAGCAGCAGAAAGGTCAAGAAGGATGAGGATTGAGTAAAGGCCCTTGGATTTTGGCAGAAACAGGTCACTGGAGACTTTGGCAAGAACCGTTGCAGTGGAATGTAAAGGAGAAATGCCAGATTGTAGAGGATCCAGAAGGGTTTGAGAAGAGAGAAAGTCAAGGCAACAGCAGTGATCACACGTTCAATAAGTTTAGAAACAAAGGGGAGGAGGGAGATGGGTGAGAAGAATAGGTAGGGTCTAGTGAGAGTTTATTGAGGAGAGGAGCGACCACAGCATGCTTGAAGGCTGCAGGGAAAGTTGCAGTGGAGAGCTATAGGTTGAGAATATGAGAGATGAAAGTGACTACAGTGAAGGAGATGGAGGTAAGGAGATGGATGTGAATAGGATCAGAAGAGCAGATAATGAGTTTGAATGAGGAAAGAAGGTGAGTGGTTTCCTCCTCTGAGATTATAGAGAAGGAAGAAAGGGTGACCGAGGTAGAGGGGGAAAGTAGGGAGTGAAGAGGGAGAGGAGGGACAGTAGCTGACCTTGAGGGGAATTTGAGTGTGATCTTGAGGATTTTGTCATGAAAGTAGTCAGCAAGGTTTGGGTAGAAAGGGAGGGAGGGGTCAGAGATGGAGGCACCTTGAGGAGAGAGTTGAGAATTGTAAAGAGACAGCGAGGGTCAGAGGCAAGAGAGTTAGTCAGATGGACATAAGTCTTGTTTAGTGAATGCTATAGCTGATTGGGAAGAGAGAAGCATGAATTTGAAGTGTAGAATGTTTGCAAGGGTGCAGGATTTGAGCCAAGCATGCTCAGCTGAGCAGGCAGAGTAACGTAAATAGTGGGTAGTGGAAGACAGCCAGAGTTGAGGTACAGTATGCCTCATAGGACGTAGCATGAATGGAGCAAGAGCATCCAGAGGAGAGGAGAATGCAGTGTTGTAGGAAGCTACTGCCTCATCAACAGATTCAGAAGACCTACTGGAGGAAAGAGGTGATGAGACAATGGAGGAGAGAGCCAATGAGTCAATAGCATGAAGATTTCTAAAGAGGTTGGAGGAGACAGGGTGAGGTTGAGGCAGTGGGTGATAAAGAGTGAAGCTTTGCAGGTGATGGTCTGATAAGGGAAGAAGTGAGGTACAGAAGTTTGAGAGTAAACAATTAGAGAAGAATACAAGTTTGAGGCGGTGGTCTTGCTAGTGAGTAGGGGCAGTAGAGCAAAGTTGGAGGTTGAATAATGAGGTAAGGGAGAGGCGCTTTAAAGATTAGAGTCAGAGGCATTATCAACATGAATGTTAAAACACCCCAAGAATAAGGGAGAGGGAAGATGAATCTAGAAAGGAGGAAAGCCTTAAGTCAAAGTCAAAGAGAAAAAGGTAGAGATGGACTTATCAGGAGATTGATAAATAACAGCTAATCGGAGAGATAGTAGAGTAAAAAGCTGGATGGAGTGGACTTCAAAGGAGGGAAAAGAGTGAGACTGAGGCAGAAGGAGGGGTTGTAATTGACAGGAAGGAGAGAGTAGAAGCCTAACACCACCATCATAGCCAAAGGAATGAGGCATGTGGGAGAAGTGATAGCCACCATGACAGAGAGCAGTGACTAAAGCTGAGTCCTCTGGGAGAAACCAGGTCTCAGTTAGAGCAAGGAGATGAAAACATTAGAGATAAAGAGATCACGAGTAAAGGCAAGTTTATTTGAGATGGAGTGTGCATTCCACAAGGCACATGGAAAAGGGAGAAAGGAGGGGGAAAGGAGAGGGTTATGAAAAAGATTTGAGCTGTTGTATGAGGATCTGTTCTGAGAGTGTGAGAGAAGTCTAGAGGGGCCAGAGTTGGGGTTGATATCTCTGGAAGAGAGAAGGAGAAGGGAATAGAAGAGTGCATGGCAGAGAGGAGACAGCATGGTGGTAACGAGGGTAAGGTTGTTTCAGAGAGAGAGGCTGAATGAAAGGAAGAAAGTGGTGAAGCTCAAGAACTGATGAAAAGATGGTGGAGAAGTGAGGATGGTAAATGGGAGATAAGGGGGAGGGGTTTGAAGGTGTTGGTAGGAGGGAAGACAATTAGGGAGTATGAGCAATAGGAAGAAAAAGTGTTTACGAGCCATAAAGAGGGAGATGGAGAGGAGCACACAAGTCAGAAGAAATAAAAGGATAGGTGGTAGAACTTGCAGGGGATAAGGTGTACCTATGAGTGATTTTGGTAATGAGCACAGGGCAGCTATAAAAGAGACTATAAGCCAGGAGGAGGGTGGGATAATAAGGAAGAGGAGAGAGAAGGAGATACAGCTGAAAACAGAGAGGGAGAGCTGAAGAGGATCACAAACAAAAATACTGAAAAGTAAGACACTCTAACAATGATAAGATAAATAAATAATGTATACAGGTAGACAGACCTTATAAGCAAGCAGTTAAAAAGTCAGACTCTAGCCAGAAGCTAGCAGCCCAGATTATGATAGACTTGCACGTTCCACAGCAAGAAGTCAAAGATGACACCAAGGTTGCAAGCTGAGGAAACAGGGAGGAGCATAGTGTTATCCACAGAAATAGGAAGGGGGGGGGGAGTGAGTTTAGGAAAAAGATAAAGAGCTCAGTTTGGCCAGTTTCAGACAGTGGTGAGAAATCCAGGCAGAAATGTCGGATAAGCAGGCAGAGATCTGAGCCTGGATTCCTGGAGATATCTAAGGCACAGAAAGATAGATCTGAGAGTCGTCAGCATAAAGATGGTACTCCACGACCTCCGACCCAGCAGCAGCTTTCCCGCTGGGATTGAGCAGCTGGAGCCAGCTGAAACCGGCCATCCTCACCATGCTGCGGCCCAATCAGGGCAGCAGCTGAAACATTGAAAAGAAGCACCATCGGGCGCACAGGCCAGAGACCTCCACGACCTCCGACCCAGTGGCAGCTCTCCCGCTGGGATTGAGCAGCCGGAGCCAGCTGAAACCGGCCGTCCTCATCACACTGCGGCCCAATCGGGGCAGCAGCTGAAACATTGAAAAGAAGCGCCATCGGGCACAAAGGCCAGAGACCTCCACGACCTCCGACCCAGCGGCAGCTCTCCCGCTGGGATTGAGCAGCCGGAGCCAGCTGAAACCGGCCATCCTCACCACACTATGGCCCAATCGGGGCAGCAGCTGAAACATTGAAAAGAAGCACCATCGGGCGCACAGGCCAGAGACCTCCACGACCTCCGACCCAGTGGCAGCTCTCCCGCTGGGATTGAGCAGCCGGAGCCAGCTGAAACCGGCCGTCCTCATCACACTGCGGCCCAATCGGGGCAGCAGCTGAAACATTGAAAAGAAGCGCCATCGGGCACAAAGGCCAGAGACCTCCACGACCTCCGACCCAGCGGCAGCTCTCCCGCTGGGATTGAGCAGCCGGAGCCAGCTGAAACCGGCCATCCTCACCACACTATGGCCCAATCGGGGCAGCAGCTGAAACATTGAAAAGAAGTGCCATCGGGCACACCCGCACCTGGCGGGCCCATGCCTGAGGGCCTCGCCAGAGGGCCCTTTGGCGTGGCTCTTAGGTGGGTCCTGTGAGAAGGACACCGTCACCGAGATCGGACTAAACAGACAAGCCCCCGAACACAACAAACCTATGCCAGGGAGAATCCTCAACGAACGACAATGCGTCCAGCAGAAGCTCTTCTTATCTGTTCAAAGAAGAGCACCATACCTAGGCCTGACCTTGCCCTGACAGCAAATGGCAGCGGATGTAACAGCAGCAGGAACTCAAATTGAAGAACACAAAGACAAAACCAAGTAAGCAACAAACACTATAGCACACAAGACTGGGATATAGATAAATCAGGCACTAGACCTGCTCTGCTCTTTACCTGCTAGAAATACCACCCTTGTATTAACTGCTAGAGATACTACCCTTATATGCACTGCTAGACTATACCTAGAGGTTGTATGATCTGCTGGAGTTACTATCATTGTACTGAATTGCTAGAGATACTATCCTGTAATCGCACCGTTAGAACCACTGCTAGACTGTACCTGCTAGAAACACTAGCCTTGAAGTCTACCCTCTGCCACGAAGCACACGCCTAAAATGGCACCAACATTACTAGTCCTAATCAGCTGTTACCTCCTCAGTGGTCTACTCCACTGCACCCTTGCCCTCACCACCGCCCACAATCCCATACCTGTCCTACAAAGCTCAAGGAGGAGTTGGTCGGGTACCTCCCGTCAACCAGATACAGAAGCGAAGCACACTTTACACCCACACCTACTCTACGTCTCATTCCAACAAACAAAAAAACTCCAGCTAGAGAAACATCCATGCCCCCACAATCTGAAATGCACCCTTATAAATGCACGCTCAAGCCATAAGAAATGGCCAGCCATTTCCGACCTGATATCCAAACATGACCTGGACATCCTAATGGTCACTGAGACGTGGCTGTCCAACTCAGACACGGTCCTACTCAACCAGCTCATTCCACCCAACTTCGCAATTCACACCTGCCACATAGCAGACCGTAGGGGTGGAGGAGCACTCATCCTTACTAAAACGGAACTCCAGTTTCAGATGATCACTGCCACTAGCACAATGCACCTTGACTCAATCACCATAGCCAACAAGTACAGCTCCATCAACCTGATTTACAGATCCCCGTCGCCCTCCCCTGATGAACTCTCAATGATAATTGAACTTGCCTGCAATGTCAAGATCCCACGCACAACAAACTGGATAATGGGTGATTTCAACCTGCCTGCTCTACAAGATACCCACTCCAACGCCTTACTCAAGGCACTTAACGAGTTGGGCTCCAAACAAGTAATAAGTGCTCCCACTCACCTAAGAAGAAACAAGCTGGACCTGGTCTTCGCCCCAAGATCAGCCATAGGCCTGAATCACGACCTCGTTATATCTATCACCCCAGTACCATGGTCCGACCACAGTCTGATCAGATTTCAAATGCCCTCGCATCCTGATAACAAAAGTTCCCACACTTCAGCCGAGGCCTCTACAGCACCAACAGGATGTTTCCAACCCTTCAACAAAGAAGAGATCCTCAACAAAACCTTCCCACTCTTCAACCTGTCAGCCCCTAACCTCAAGGAAATGATCGCCACTTGGAACAATAGCCTGGGTTCCATCGCTCACCTACCAGCCTTAAATAAATCAAACAAAGCACCAAGGAAAAGAAAGACTGCTCCATGGTACTCTACTGAGCTACGAACGTCACTCCTCCACCTAAGGAAGCTTGAAAGGTGATGGCATCGCACACGCTCCACTGACGACCAGAGAGCAAACACTTCCTACCTAAAGAAACACCGCAAAGCAGTCACAGAGAAAATGAGGCAATATCACACAGAGCTCCTGCAGCGCTCCTTAAACAAACCACATGACCAATTTAACCTAGTGAAGACCCTAACAAAGGAACCTTCCGCCACCCAACAAAGCATGATACAACCACAGGAATTCATGGATTACCTACAATCCAAAACAAGCCAGACGAACATAACCACAAACCCCATTCCTTTAGATGAGTCACACCATCCAACACCACTGACCATCTTCTCAACCCCATCAGAGAAAGGCACCAAGGATATCATCACCGCCATCAACACCACCACAGCGCCAAATGACCCTTGCTCAGCCTTCTGGATAAAGTCATTGCGCGTGGAATTCAGACCATTCCTATCCAAACTCATGGACCTTTCCTTCTCAACAGGGACATTCCCACGATGCCTGAAAGAAACATCCATCAGGCCACTTCTAAAGAATCACAAACTAAACCCCCAGAAGGTGGATTCATACAGACCAATCTCAAACATTCCACTACTGGCCAAAATAATTGAAAAGGTTGTCCAACGCCAAATCCAACACCACATCGAGACCATCGCTCCTCTCGACCCATATCAACATGGATTCAGAGAATCACATGGCATCGAGACTCTCCTGACCACCCTCTTCAGTACCCTAATCACTGGAATGGACAACATCAGACAAGGATTTGCACTAATTTTCTTGGATATTTCCGCAGCATTTGACTCTGTCAATCATGATCTACTCATGGGGCGCCTCAAGGAAAAGGGGATCCATGCCGCAGCTCTAAACTGGTGTAAGTCATACATTACAGATAGATGGCAACATGTAAGAACAGGCTCCACGACCTCCAAACCTTTCCAACTAAAACAAGGTGTACCACAGGGATCCTCGCTCTCGGCCCTGCTGTTCAATGTATACATGCAACCCATCTGCTCACTCATCCACTCATTCAACGTCGCCTGCCTGGTATATGCCGACGATGTACTGCTCTACATGCCGTTCTCAACCGACCAGTCAAATTTTTCACCACTAACAACCTGCTTCGATGCTGTCACTGACTGGCTCCACACCCAAAACCTCAGAATAAACTTCAAAAAAACGGGCGTCCTATTCATAACCAGGAGCCAAACGTTTACACCTCCCACATCATTAAAAGTAAGAGACGCTGAGCTCCTAAGCAAACCCATGATCCGCTATCTAGGAATCACAATAGACCAACTTCTGGACATGAAAGCCCATATAAATAACATGGTCAAGGCAGTCTACTACAAGATACGGACAATTCGGCACCTATGTCCCCTACTGGAGCCAGACAACTTCAGGACAATTTATCAAGCACTCATAATCCTCCACTTCGACTATGCCAACTTTATTCTACATGGACTTCCGAAGAACACGCTGAACCCACTTCAGCTGGAAATGAACGCTGCCGCCAGAATACTACAAGGAGCTTCAAGGAGGGATCACATAACCCCAATCTTGAAACACCTCCACTGGCTGCCTGTCCACTGCCGACTCTCCTTCAAAATACTAATACTAACCTTCAAAGCCATCAACAATTGCTGATCCGCATCACTCACGGACCTCATCCGCCCCACTCCCCCCAACAGATCCAGAAGGTCATTCGCCGCCAACACACTAATAATCCCAAATGCAATCACGAAATGCTCACATGCAACAAAGAACAGAGCCTTCATGTACTATGCACCCACAAGCTGGAACGCCCTACCAACCACCATCCGGTCCATTACGGACCTTGCACAGTTTAGGAAAGCACTGAAGCACCATCTCTTGCTCCTACACTACTCCCAGGCAAGTGACAAGACACAATCAGACATACCCAACCACCAGAACAGTGCCCCCTGGACAACCACGCCCCACTGATGCAGCACCACTTAAACAACTGTATAACCTGTAAATAGCAAATGTATATAGCTATCTACTCTGTAAATAGTTACTGAGCAATGCTGGTCACTACTGTATCTGTGACCTGTGTGCCCAGCCTGTATATAGTTACCCACGTTAGTCCCCAAGTTACACTACTTGTTCATTGTAAGGTACAGTGCAGGCCCCTACCGCACTGTACGGGCTACTGGTTACCTGTAAACCGCACTGATGATAAAGAGCGTGGTATAGAAAAGATATTATAAGAACATAAGATATGCCATACAGGGTCAGACCAAGGTCCATCAAGCCCAGTATCCTGTTTCCAACAGTGGCCAATCTAGGTCATACGTACCTAGCAGTTTCCCCAAAAGACACAGGTTCCGCAATGCTTGTACTGGGTCAAGCATTGATATCCTGGGTCCCTTCTTAATAATGGTTTATGGACCTTTCCTCCAGGAACTTGTCCAAACCTTTTTTAAAACCCAGCTACACTAACAGACTTTACTACATCCTCCGGTAACAAATTCCAGAGTTTGATTACACGTTGAGTGAAAAAATATTTTCTTTTATTAATCTTAAATAGTTTACCCTGTAGCTTCATTGCATGTCCCCTAGTCTTTCTATATTCTGATAAGGTAAACAATCGATCTACGTTTACCCATTCCACTCCGTTCATTAATTTATAGACTTCTATCATATCTCCCCTCAGTCGTCTCTTTTCCAGGTTAAAGAGCCCTAACCTTTTTAGCCTTTCTTCATAGGAGTATCCTTCCATCCCCTTTACCATTTTGGTGGCTCTTCTCAACCTTTTCTAATAACTCTATATCCTTTTTAAGATACGGTGACCAGAATTGCACACAGTATTCAAGGTGCGGTCTCACCATGGAACGATATAGAGGCATTATAATATCTTTTGTTTTATTTTCCATTCCTTTCCTTATGATACCTAGCATTTTGTTTGCTCTCTTGGCTGCCGCTGCACACTGGGCCGATGGTTTTAACATGTTATCCACAATGACGCCTAAATCTTTTTCCTGGGTGGTGGTTCATAATGTGGAACCTTGCATCGTGTAACCATAGTTTGGGTTGTTCTTCCCTAGGTGCATAACTTTGCACTTGTCCACATTCAATTTCATCTGTCATTTTGATGCCCAGTCTTCCAATTTATCAAGATCCTCTTGCAATTTTCCACAATCCTCTTGGGTTTTACAACTTTAAATAGTTTTGTGTCATCTGCAAATTTGATAACCTCACTCGTTATTCCACTTTCCAGGTCATTTATGAATATCTCAAAAAGCAGCAGGCCCAGCACAGATCCCTGGGTATAAATAAATACTAAAAACCATGGAAGGAAATAAGTGCACCAAGGGATGAGTGTGGAGAGAATAAAGGAGAGGTCCCAAGACAGAGTCCTGAGGTACACCAGCAGAGAGGGGGGAGACAGTAGAGGAGGAACTACCAGAACAGACACTAAAAGTGTGATGGGAGAGATAAGAAGAAAACTAGAACAGAACAGAGCCCCTAAATCCAAGTGAGGACAGGATATTGAAGAGAAGGTGGTGATCAACAGTGACAAAGGCAGCAGAAAGTCGAGAAGGATGAGAATCAAGTAGAGGTCTTTGGATTTTGGCAAGGGACAATTTGCTGGAGACTTTGGCAAAGCCATTTCTGTGGAATGTGGAGAAAGGAAGTCAGATTGCAGTGGATCCAGAAAGTCTTGAGAGGAAAGAAAGTCAAGACAGTGGCAGTGAACCACTCATTCAGGTAGTTTTGAAGCAAAGGGGAGGAGAAAAATAGGTCAGTAACTGGAAGGACAGGTAGTATCTAGTGAAGGCTTTTTAAAGACCATAGGAATAGTTGCAGTGGAAAGCTATAGGTTAAGAATATGACAGATGGAAGGGATGACAGTGGAAGAGATAGAGCTTAGCAGATGAGTAGGGATGGGATCAAAGAGTAATTAGTTGGTTTGGAGGAGAGACGATTTGCAGTCTCCTTCTCAGTGATTTCAGGAAAGGGTGACCGAAGGTGAGGAAAGGATATGGGATTAAAGAAGGGGAAGATGAGGTGGAGGCGACCCAGCAGAGAATTCAAGGCTAATCTGCTGAACTTAATCATGAAAGTAGTCAGCCAAAGTCTGGGCAGACAGTGAAGGAGGGATTGGGGAAGGAGGAACCTTGAGGAAAGAGTTAAGCATAGCTAAGGGACAGCGAGGGTCAGAGGCAAGTGAGTTAGTCAGATGGACATAGTACTCTTGCTTGGCAAGTGCTATGCCTGACTGGAAAGAGGTCAGCATGAATTTAAAATGTATGTAGTAAGGGTGCATGATTTAAGCCAAAGGCAATTAGCAGAATGGGCATAGGAACAAAGACAATGGGTTGTCAAGGACAGCCAGGGTTGAGGTATGGTACACTTCACAGGGCATGGAATAGGAGGAGCCAATGCATCCAGAGAAGAGGAGAGTATATTGTTATAGGAGGATACTGCCCATCAACAAATTCAGATGACATAGTAGAGGAAAGAGATGACAGCAGTGGAAAGGGCTGAAGGGTCGACAGTGTGAAGATTCCTAAACATGTTGGTAGAGATTGGGCGAGATCCAACTGCACTAACAGCTTTTACAAAAGGCAGATGCAACTAACCATGCATACTTTGTATACAAGGCAAAGTTCACAGCAAAAATACATATTTACATTCATTTTTTAAATTTATATTTATGAGATTTCACAAATTAAAACAATATAAGATTGTATTAGGCAATACTGACCAGAATGGTAAAACTTAAAAACCATATCTGCCCGAAGCCTCAATAGCCCCCAGACCAGGAAAGAGGAATCTCTCTCCAAGGAAAATTACATATCAAAAAAATAAAGCAAAATGCTAGATAAAAAGAAATTTATCAAAGGCGGTTTTTGCAAGGCACTTATTACTTCAACCTTTTAACAGTCCATCTCACCCTTTGAATCCCCTGGACAGTCTACATTAGATCTCATAAATTCCTTTAAATCTAAGAAGGACCTTAACTGCTAAGAGGTAAGAAATACATATTTAACATCATCAATTTTTAATACATTTGCAAGGAATATGTAAATAGAATGATGCACCAAGATCCCTTGTCTCCTGGCACATAGCTCAAAAGAGCTTCCTCCTCTCTTGAATTAACCTTGATAGGGCAGGAAACATCCATATCCTCCATCCCTTAAAACGTGTACTGGTATTCCAGAAACACAGGTGCAATACAGAGTTCAGATCTTGCTGAAACACGAAAGGGCATCTTTTTTCTAGCACAGATGCAGATCTCTTCAATATGCATGACAAATCTAGGCCAAAATATTTTTCCCCTCTCCGTTTCACTCTTCCAGCTCCACCCCATTCTAATCCTCCCCCAACATCAGCTCCCTTCTAGTTCCAGCCCCACCCAGCATCCGCTCCCTTCTAGTCCTCGCATTAGCCCATTTTCAGTCCTAGCCCCCCCCCCATCAGCTCATTTCCAATCCTATCCTAGCCACACCATCAGCCCATTTCCAGTCCTAGCTCCCCCATCCATTTCCAGTCCTATCTGAGTACCTCCATTAGCTCATTTCTAATCCCAGCCCCCCCATCAGCCCATTTCTAGTCCTTTCCTAGCCCCACCATCAGCCGATGTCAAATCCTAGCTCCCCTCCTCTCAGCCCATTTCCAATCTAAGCACCCCATGAGCCTACTTTGAGTTCTAGCCCCTCCATGAGTCCATTTCAAACCAAGCCCCCACTACAGCCCATTTCCAAACTTAGCACCCCCAACAGTCCATTTCCAGTCCTATCCTAGCCCCTCCATCAGCCCATTTCCTGTCCTAGCTCCCCCCACTCAACCCATTTCCTGTGCTAGCTCCCTCCCCTCACAGCCCATTTCCATTCCAAGCCCACCTCCCCATCAGCTATTTGCAGTTCAAGCCCCCTTCCACTCAGCCCATTTCCAGTCCTAGCAACCCCCAGCCCATTACCAGTCCTAGCCCCACCCCCATAGCCCATTACCAGTCCTAACCCCCCATCACCCCATTTTCAGTCTTAGTCCCCCCATAGCCCATTACCAGTCCTAAACCTCCCATCAGCCCACTTCCAGTCCTAGCTCCCCCATAGCCCATTACCATTCCTAGCCCCCCCATAGCCCATTGCCAGTCCTAGCCCCCCCCATCATCCCATTTCCTGTCATAGCCCCCATAGCCCATTTCCAGTCCTAGCTCCCCCCATAGTCCATTACCAGTCCTACCCCCCCCCCCATCAGCCCACTTCCAATTTTAGCCCCCCCCCATAGCCCAGGTAGGTTAAAAAAAAAACTTGCTGCTGCTGCCCACTGCCGCCGTGGCAGCGGCAGAATCGAGCATCCCGCGGGGCTCACCCTGCCCAGCAGAGTCCTCCATGTGGCCTCAGCTCCCTCAGCGCAGGATTTTCAGAGCCGCGAAGGGAGAGTTTCCCTTTCTCACGGCTCTGTTTAAGCCCGCGGGGCTGATGGGAAACAGGAAATCCTGTTTCCCATCAGTGCCTCGTGGCAGAGGGTGGCTACTAAAATGATTAGTGGTCTTCATTATAAAGCATATGAGGACAGACTGAAGGATCTTAATATGTACACCTTAGAGGAAAGGCGGGATAGAGGTGATATGATTGAGATGTTTAAATACCTCCGTGGCATAAATGTTCAGGGAGAGAGCCTCTTTCAATTGAAAGCAAGTTCTGCTACGAGGGGACATGGGATGAGGGTGAAGGGAAATAGATTCAGGAGTGATATGCGGAAATATTTCTTTACGGAAAGAGTAGTGGATCCGTGGAATAGTCTCCCAGTGGAGGTGGTAGAGATGAGGACAGTAACTGAATTAAAAAAAGCATGGGACAAACACAGAGGATCTCTAAAGGTAAAAAGGGGACTGTTGTATTTGTTGATGTGGAAGGACAGACTAGATAGGCCATGTGGTCTTTTTCTGTCATCATGTTTCTATGTAACAATCTAAACACCAAAGCACTGCAAATGTCAAACGCACAAGTCCAGAGCGAGGTGATGAAAAGCAGAAATTTATTGTAGTACACAGTGGGAATACCAAACACCCGACATGGCCATGCTTCAGCAAAGCCTTCATCGGGGTAAAAAGACTACAAATAAAACACATATACTTAAGTAAAATCAAGAATAAAAACAATATAAAAGCATAATTGGAACAATATGGATTCTAAAACATTATGCAATAAATAGTGATAAGAGCAATAATAAACATAAAAAAAGTAAAGCGGAGAACATTCATAACATGTAAAAAGTTCAAAGAACACCTTGTGAATATAAGAAATTAAATCAAGGTAAAAATGCATAAAATGGGACTTAGGAGGATGAGCCAGAGGAATACATTGTACAAAGACCAGTAAATAATTTTGTAAACAAACTGCCTATAAAAATAGACAAAAATAAAACTAATTGAAGATAAATAGCTAAAGGAAACTCAAAATTATAATAATTATGAAACTGATTAAAATTCATAAATAAATAAAAAATAGTAATAATTATGAAACACTGAACTTGATAAACCAAAAGACTACACAGAGTGTATAATTAAAACAAACTGGCAATAGTATATATGCAACAACAACAAAAAAGGCAACAAATACAATATTATAAAACTAGACTTACATGTTGAAAGCACGGTACAGCTGACAGGTATTGAATACCCAATTACAACCTGGTTATAATAAATAATAAAACAATAGAATAAATCAACAGGCAGAGGAGCATAAAATAAGGAATGTATGAGTTTTGGTGGCCGGAAAGACCAGAATACTCCAGACCCTATTGTACGAAACACTTTGGGCGTCATTCTAAACCACAAATAAGTTGCCTGTACATGTGAGATAGAAGTTTATCTCACAAAAACATACAGAACTGTATTTTTAACCTCCACTGCCCTGTATGTACATGGCACTTAAATGGGGATTGAAGAACATGGGTGGAAAGGAGCGGAACAGGGGCATGGTCAGCTATGGAGACATATAAAATATATTCCAGTCACAGCCATGTACATCTGCAGACACCTGCAAAACCATGGAATAAAGATAGGACTTAGAAATATTAGTGCTCCTCACGCCAATGTAGCCAATAATGGTGACTAGATGTCTAACCTATGCTGTGCACTGGTATGACTGCA
Organism: Ichthyophis bannanicus; assembly: GCA_033557465.1. Taxonomy (NCBI): domain Eukaryota; kingdom Metazoa; phylum Chordata; class Amphibia; order Gymnophiona; family Ichthyophiidae; genus Ichthyophis; species Ichthyophis bannanicus. Next base: position 1,785,438,338 of record CM066031.1, on the reverse strand, counting down.
GTCTGGAAAACCACAGCATGCAGTGTTACAGAACAGAAAGCAGAGGGAGGATGTAAGTCAAAGCAGCAGAAATAAAGACCCCCGAAAATGTATGCAGTAGAGCACAGGTGCTCAATTCAGCTATGCTGGCATTTGCTGTGTGAGCTAAAGGGGCACAACTAGGGCTATCTTTTGATGCCCACATCCTGGTAATGATACTACTGATGGAGTCCTAGTACCCCATGTGGACATGTAAGCCCAGCCATCGGTGTAATGTGCGGCACCCAGCCAGCTGGAGTGTTGTGCTCTTCACAGTGGGGTTCTACAATATGCTCTATGCAATGTGTACAGTCCCCTGATGCAGATAAGGGCATATGCGAATCCTATCAGAACACTATATTGGGAATATCTTATGCCGGTGGCTATATGGGACATATCTTGTGCACAGGTCACTGTTGCGGTTGTTTACATATGTGTGCCTATGATGTGCGATGCACATATGGAATTTGACCCTTGAGGCTGATATACTGGAAGGGCTGTTTGGGTCTACTGCAGCTCTGTATCTGTTAGAGGTCCACTATTGTAGGTATCGTGTATGTAAGTAGCCAAATGGCAATGCGGTGAGCAGCTATGATGCTGGGTTGGAAGTATTGATTGCTATGGTTTCCTTTCCATCAGCTAAGACATTCGGTGCAGGGTAGTCGTTTGGCAGATGGCTTTTTCTGTTGGATGGCAAGTGAGAGTGCATGGGTATGCATGGCTTGAGGGCTGCATGGAGGGGTCTAGATTTCTCATCCACTGATCCGGGGGAGGGACGGGTATGACTGGAAGGTGCCTGGACCATAGTGCTGTCTGCAGCATCACCAGGTGCCAGTGCAGACAGGCAGGTGTGCAGGACGGTTCCGCAATCTCTTCCTTGTCCAGACACTTCCCTGTCAGTACTAAGGGGACCTCAGAGGGAGGGTATGCAGCAGTGCAACGTGCAGTACGCCATTCCCAGGTGCACCAGCATTGGTCTCTACAAATGTGCACAGCTGTAGGGAGCGCCATTGGTGACTCTGGGTATATCTGTGTAGTGCTTACACTGCTGACTGTTGTCATTCCAATGGCCCTTTAGTAGTGCAGGGGAAATGTTTGGGTAGTTCTCTATGGAGCGCCTGTTCTGCTGGGATCATGTCCTTACTTTGCTTTATAAAGTCAGGTTCCTGCGTTGTTCACAATGTGCATACATCAAGAGGTCGTCTACTGCCATATATGTAGCATTGCACTGCATCTTGTGCCAGTAGGTTCACTCTCTCCATGCTTTCCTGCTACATTACTGTGAACTGTGATTGCTTTCTAGTGGTCTGTGCATGCCACAGATTAGTTTCTATTGGCTAACTTGCATCTACCTATAAGTATTGCCAACCTTCATTGTCAATCAGCCTCATTACAGCACTGTCCGAGCATTCCTGTGTCTGAAAAGTCCCTGTTCTAAAACAGCATTTACAATGTATGCCAATCTCCACATGTAAATGCTGCTTTTTAGACATGGGGATGCTTCTAAAATAATCCCAATAAAAGCTGGGAGATGTCCTTAGTGAATGGTGCTGGGAAGAACAATCAGGCAGACTAGGTTAGCCAGGTGATTTATTTTATTTATTTTGCTGTATTTATATCCAGCTTTTCACTGGGTCAAGGTGGTTGATTGGGGGATATGTTTAACATGAGGGGGTATGAGACATGTATGCTAATACTTACAGGGAACATGGCCAATGGAGGGTTAAGTGACTTGCCCAAGACCACAAGGGGTGCCTATAGGACTAGAAATCCCAGTCCCTCCAGCCTGAGATTGCTGTCCCCAGGTGGGACTTGAACCCCTGGCCCTCTGGCCTGAAGTACCTTGTCCTAACCACTAGACCACTCCCCCCCTCTCAGGAAGAGCCTGCTTCGCACTTATATTGAACAGGAAATACAACTTGGGTTAATAACCATGGGGAGGTATATACAGGCTATATACAGGCTATATACAGTGTGGGCAGGAAGTCGCTGCGTGGCTATGGTATCATGGTTTTCCTTGCGAGCTATGTACAGGGGTGTAAATTGGGTCGTAAGTTTGTGTCACGCAGGGATGTGTTGTTAGCCTGGTGCAGGAGGAAAAGGTGGTGCTTTAGTGCTTTTCTAAATTGTGCGAGGTCAGTGATCATGCGGATGGACACTGGGAGCTCGTTCCAGCAGGTAGGTGCATAGAACATGAACGCTCTGTTTTTTGTTGCCTGAGTGCATCTTGTTACTTCACTGGGGGTTATTAGTGTGTTGGTGGCGAAGGACCTTCTTGCTCTGGATGTGGGTGTGGGGTGAATAAGGTTTGTCAAGGAGCCGGAGGTTTTTTTGTTAATGGCTTTGAAAGTTAAGAGAGCAACTTTGTAGATGAGTCGGCAGTAGATTGGTAGCCAGTGGAGGTCCTTTAGGATTTGAGTGATGTGCTCTCTTCTAGAGGCCCCGTGTAGGAATCGTGCAGCGGCGTTCATTGCTAACTGTAGGGGGTTAAGTGTGTTCTTATGGAGCCCATGAAGGATCACATTAGCGTAGTCAAAGTGGGGGGTTACTAGCACCTGGAAAACTGTCCGGAAGTCCTCTGGTTGCAGTAAGGGTCGGCGATGTTGAATTGTCCTCATCTTATGGTAGACTTTCTTGACAGTGTTGCTTATGTGGGCTTTGAGGTCGAGGTGCTGGTCAAGTGTGACTCCTAGGTAGCGGATGGTGGGGCAGCTCGGGAGCTCGGCATTTCTTGTTTTTAATGTTGTCGGAGGGATGATGGTTTGATTTCTCATGATGAACAGCACTTCTGTCTTGCTGAAATTTATTTTGAGACTCTGTGAGTTAAACCAGTCAGTGACGGCATCAAAGCATTTTACCAGTGAGGAGAAGTCTGGTTGATCAACGGTGAAGGGGGTGAAGAGTAGTACGTCATCCACATAAATCAGGCAGGAGATGTTGAAGGAGTGGATGATGGCACATATGGGCTGCATATATATATTGAATAATAGGGCAGATAGCAAAGAACCCTGGGGAATTCCATGTTTTTGTTGGAAAGACTTGGAGATCATACAGCCTGTGCGTACCTGCTGCCATTTATCTGTTAGGTACGATTTGCTCCAGCTCATGATTGACAGAGTCGAAGGCCGCAGAGATGTCCAAGAAAATCAGGGCATATCCTTGTCTGTTGTTGTTAATCCCTGTGATTAATGTGTTAAAAAGCGTGGCAAGAAGTGTTTAGATTCCATGTGATTCCCTGAAGCCATGTCGAGGGGGCAGTGGAGTCGATGTGTTCTTGGATTTGCCATTGAACTACCTTCTCAATAATCTTGGCTAGAAGTGGGATGCTTGAGATTGGTTGATAGGACTCCACCTTCTGGGGGTCCAGTTTGTTGTTCTTCAGAACGGGTCAGATCGACGTCTGCTTTAGGCATGCTGGGAATATTCCTGTGAAGAAGGATTGCTCCATGATCCTGGCTAGCTTCGGATCTGAGTTCTTTGTGCAGAGATCTTATCCAATGAGCTGGACATGGGTCATTTGGAGCAGTGGTGGCATTGATGGTTGCGATGATGTCCTTGATGCCTCTGGCTGATGGTGTTGTGAGTTGAGTGATAGTGGTTGATTTGTTTTGTGTCCGGGAGTGGGTTTCTTGGCTATGCCGATGTTACTGGTTTTGGCTAGTATGTAGTCTGCATATCCCTGTGGGTGTATCATTGTAGTCTGTGTGGGCGAAGGTTCTTTCATCATGGACTTCACTAAGTTGAATAGTCGTGAGGTTTGTTTAGTGAGTGGAGTAGGAGTTCGGAGTGGTATTCTTTCATTTTCACTGAGATGGAGTCTCTGTGTGAGTTAAGCTGGGTGATGTAGGCTGCTTGGTCGGTTGGGGACCGGGATCGCCGCCATCTTCTTTCCAGTTTCCTAAGGAGAAGTAGTGAAGACCATAGCTCTGCGGAGTACCATTGTGCTGGTTTCTTACCTCTAGGTGACTTGAATGAGGTGGTTGGCTTGGTTGAGGAAGGTAGGCATGCATAGGAATTTAGGCTGTTATTCCATGTGGCCATCAGATCATCCAGGTCAGACGAGCCAAGCTTGAGGTTTGGAAGGACTCCATTTAGGCTCGCTTCTTTGTCGAACGGTCTGAATCATCTTATGGGTGAGGGCAGGCTTTTGGCTGTTCTCTTAGGCATGTTGCTGTCCTGGAGCATGCTATCTGGAATTTAATTAGGTTGTGGTCGGTCCATGGGACTGGGGTGATATCTAGCTTGAAGTTGTAGTTTGGGCTTATGTCAGGTCGTGGGATGAATATGAGGTCTAGTATATTTCCTTTCCGGTGGGTAGTTGTTTCAACTATCTGATCGTAGCCAAGTTCATTGAGTGCTTCAAGGAAGGCTTTGGAGTGGGTATCTTGGAGAGCTGGAAGGTTAAAGTCTCCCAATATCCAGTTTGGCCTATGAGTGTTCTTAGGGTTACAGGCAAGGTCAATTATAGTTGCAAGGTCTTCAGGGGAGGAGGACGGTGATCTGATGGTGATCTGATGGTGTTGTGGCTGTTGGATATAGTGAGTGTGTCGAGGTGTGTTGTACTGCTGGTACAAGAGCTCTGTTTTTGATAGGATGAATGTGCCACCACCTCTGCAGTTAGATCTGTGGCAGGTGTGGCTTGAGAAGTTGGGGGGATGAGTTGGTTAATGAGGACTGCGTCTGAGTCCGTGAGCCAAGATTCAGTGACTAGTAGGATGTCTAGTTCAAGGTGAGTTATTAGGTCGGTGATGGCTGGCCATTTCCTGCGGACTGAGCATGCATTTATGCATATACAAATGTTCAGTAGTAGTAGTAGTAGTAGCAGCCAGTTGAGACTATGACTGGGGAGAAAGGCTAGATAAAAAAAACCCTTGTATTCTTTCATAGATGGTACGTATGCCTATACCATAACCACACTATAAAAGTGATGAACCACAATTCTTGTAGTTCACATAACTCCCTGGAATATCTTTTTCCTCAAAGAATTTGGCAATCTGGGATATTTTCCAGCTGAGTTATTAGAAAATTCTCTGCATCTTTTCACTGTCATCTTCGCTGATTCTGTTTCTACAGAAGTATGAGATGGCTGTACTTTGTTGTATCAAGGAGTCAATTGTACTTTATATTTAATGTCCAGCTTCTTAGAAACAAGCTGAGTCATAAATGGGGTTTGCCATACACAAAACTGTTGCTCCTACAAGAGACTTTCAATTGGAATGGAAACTGTGATCTCTGATTCCTCGAGGTTCTGTCACTTTTGCAGAAGAAAAGCAACATGCACTAAATAAACCTCAAAAAGGAAGTCCTCTTATGGAGATTCATTTTGAGCAGGAGGACATGATGGCTCTAAAGGCATCCTTGTAGAATACTCTTCTTCTAGAGAAGACTCCTTTGGAATAGGATCAAAAACTGGGTATTTTTCCAGGCCGCTGTGAGAGATTTCTGATCACAGCAAGAAGGGGGTAGAGTGTCCTCCTTGAATTTCAGAATCTGAGGTAGACAACAGAGATATTATTGGATTTTAGCAGGAATGAATTTCCCTCTGCCCACAGAATGAGAGCCCTGCATTGTAACAGTTTCTCAATACAGGATGGATGAAAGGTCTTTACAGTAGCCCTTGACGAAAAGCACTGAACATATTTTATGTGAAGATGCTGGGTTAGAGACAACAAACAGTTGAGAAGGTTCATCCAATACTGTAACTAGTCCTGGGGCAGATGCCATTGGAAGTACAATCAAAGACTATTGCATGACAGATGTCAATCTGGAGGTCTGCGCTACAATCAGTAAAGACAATGCTGGTTCTGAGATGGGGAGATCATTGCACAAAGATCCTTGACCTGAACCAGAAGTATCTTATTTATTTTATTATATTCTCTTATATACCATGCTATTCTGCATCCCTGTGTTTTACATTGAACAAGGCATTATAACTTGGAGATAACTATTTTACAGGGAACATAAACTATGGAGGGTTAAGTGGCTTGCCCAAGACCACAAGGAGCACCTGTGGGACTAGAAACCCCAGCCCTTGCAGCCCAATGTTGCTGTCCTCTAGTGGGATTTGAACCCCCAACCTTCTGGCCTGAAGTACCTTGCCCCAACCACTAGGCCACTCCTCATCTTGTCCCTTGCTGGTATGCAGTGTAGTTATATCAGTGCTGGAATCAGATATGCTGTCTACACTGATGGCAAATAGGTCAATGTTATAGTCTTGCCAAGGCATTTTAGGTGGTGCAGCTTGCATAAGAGAGCTATTTGCCTATTTGTACTTAGAGGCTCCATCCTGAACATCTCCAGGGCTGTGATAGTGCTGCTGCAGCACTTGAGAGGTATCTTCAAAGTTGCCTTAGACTTAGGTATGTGTGACTGGCACATGACTGTGCTTTAGACTGAGAGGTCTCAGCAGAGACTTGTACTGAGTTGAATCTTTGCAACTAGACTTTTAAAGTCATTCTGCATGGAGGTAGGGCCAACATCTACAGAAGGTCCACTGAAATGAGTAGACTGAGCTAATCTCTGTGCAGATAATGTTCATTGGACGTCTTTTTGTGGAAGCAGCAGCCACTTTTCTGCCTCATAATAAATGCAGAGCTGGTTAAGGCAATCCTTTTGAGCTCATGGTGACATTCTTTACAGTGCTTACATTTAGCCTGGTTATAGCCTGCTTCTAGAAAGATAAGGCATGTTAAGTGAGTGCTGAAGTCCTAGATTCCTGTCCCACATTGAGTACATGTTCTGCAGCATATTTTTCAGAAAAAGAAAAATAATAAGCCAGAATTCTGGAGGGGTTTCCAAAATAACAAGAAACAATATCAGAAGAAAACATATGGATGTAAGAAGATAAGAAATGCCATACTGGGTCAGACCAAAGATCCATTGAGCTCAGTTTCCTGTTTCCAAGAGGGGCCAATCCAGGTCACAAGTACCTGTCAGATTCCCAAAACATTCTGCAAATATGGAAGAACTTTAGGCAATGTTTGGTAAAGTTGAAAAGACAAACCTGAGAGGACTTAGGAGACTGCTGCGCGCAGGAAGGACTGTGCATGCTCAAAGATTTGCATATAATTCTGAGCTTTGGGAAAGCTGTTCTGTCCCGGTGTCATGCAATGACATCACTCACTTGTATGCCTGGTTTAATCTCGTTTGTCAACAGAAAACATGTTTTTCCATCCTCTGGATCATTAAAGCAGCACCAAAAAATGTTGCAAGAAAATCCAAAACTGTTACTTGGGAAAAATATGTACGTCTCTGTACTGGCTACTATCCTGTCCCTTCTGTTATTTCTTTTGATTTTGCTTATTCCTTTGCTCCGGTTATTGTTGTTATAATACTGTAATACAGATTGGCATAATAAATAAAACAAAGAATCAGAATGAACTAGAAATCACACTTGCTATAAGTGCACGTTTTCATTAATTAAAATTACCAAACACCATCTATCTAGGTATGATTTCTGCAGGATTTGTGCCAGTATTTTATAAAGGCCCATAGGCCCATAAGTCTTTAGAAAATAGGCTTAAAATTAAACGCCCTTTCTACCTCCAAATCTAGGCACCCTGTTAGAAAATGACCCAAAAATGTAATGAATTGATATGAACAAGATGAAAGCGGCGTGCCTTTTTTCCAAAGCTCAGCCTTTGATAGATAATAATGTCGTGTATAAACTGAAAAAGATATGATTAATGTTTACTTTATTGAAAGGTGTAAAAGCATAGTAATTGCTCTAAAATATTTAAAGGACTTACAGTGTGTTCATTGTTCAAAGCCTTGCTGTGCATGGGAAGAATCTTGAGCTACTGAGAGAAAGAGGTCCCCCGCTGTTTACTTGCCTCATCACCACAGCTTGGCTTCAAACATCCTCTCTGTTCCATGTGTATGGAGGGGCGACAAGGATGACTTCACAAAAGGTCATCAGTTATCTAAAACTAATCCAGCAACATGTCTTTGCAAGAAGCTAATGCCTTTGACAGCATAGCTAGTAGCATGTCCTTGGGGTTTTGCTTTATTTGGAGGTCACGCTAAAGCACTGCTCCCATGAACTGTTTTAAGTTTCCCACCCATTTGCTTGTATATGGTGAAAAACCAAGTAGTGTTTTTCTATATTTTTTTTTAAATAAAGGGAGCCTGCTAGCCACAGGACTATGGTTAGTCTGATTGTGCCTGTTCCAAGTACACATATCAATGAAGATTTCAGATAGGGCATGGAGAAAATTTAGATGTCCATGTCAAGACATGAAAAATTTCCATTCTATTTTACAAGGGGAACTGCCAAACACAGAGTTTCTTGCAAAATACGTGCAAGGATGTGTGGTACTGCATGCCACTCTCTCCCCCCCATCCAACAGAAGCAGTGATTTTAAAAACCTGTTCATGTTAGGGATATGCAGGCCCAAAAGTTTCATTTTGTGTCATTTCATTGGTGGGTTTCATTTGTTTTCCTTTTCGAGTTGGTGCACCCTATTGCTCAATAGTGCAGGCTATTACTCAATACTGCACAGTCTTACATGAGAGTGTGCCTTATTTATTTATTTTATTTATTTAACAGGTCTTATATACCGCCTTATCATATACATTCAAAGCGGTTTACAATGAACAGTTATAGCAACAAGCTTTACATTGAACAGGGTTATTCAACTTGGAGTTTACATGGGGTAAAACAAGCAATTGTCAGTTGCTAACTATATACAAGAACTCTAGCTGTGTTTCATGGTGCAGTTGCAGTTACTGTTAATGATCAATACTGTTGTTGATCAATACTGTTCACACATGCACAAACAATGCACCCTATTGCTCAATACAGTACACTCTCGAGTGACAGTGTGCTTTATTGTGCAATATTTATTATTTTATTTATTTAAACGTTTTTATATACTATCTTGATAAAGAGTTATTCAAAATGGTTTACAATAACAATCAACATCCAAGGAAGGAGGAGTATAGTAAAAAAGTATACAAAGACATACCTATTATAATATCTAAAAAAGAGAAAAAGATCAAATCCTACAAAAAACAAAAATATCAAACCTAATCCCCATACCAGTATCTCAAGCGAGAGTGTGACCTATTGATGGCAAACAAGAAATGATGACATGATTGTCACTGCTTGTTTTGCCGGGAACCCTGTTTTTGTTTCAAATGAAAGCACATCCTTAGTACATTTGTTAAAACGTGTTAAAATAGCCCATGTGTTTAGGAGAGCAGCTTTTTAAAGTTGTTGTTCCCTATCTGCATGCACATATGATCCTGGAGCACCCATCTTCTCTCCCCAAGATCACTCTCAAACATCAACCCATTCCAGGCCCCCAAGGCATCTGATCACTGCTTAGAATCATCCAAGTCATCAAATCCCCTTGCCCCAGACATCTGATCCTCCTCCTCCTCTTGGGCAAGCCACTTAACCCTCCATTGCCCATGTTCCCTGTAAAACAGTTATCTCCAAGTTATAATGCCCTGTTCAATGTAATTTCAGTTTATTCAATGTAAACCACCTTGATATCATGAAAGGCGGTATATAAGAAATGTTAAATAAAATAAATAAATAAATAAACAAACATGAGTGGAGGAGTGGCCTAGTGGTTGGGGCAAGGTACTTCAGGCCGGAAGGTCGGGGGTTCAAATCCCCCTAGAGGACAGCAACCTTGGGCCGGAAGGACTGGGGTTTCTAGTCCCACAGGTGCTCCTTGTGGTCTTGGGCAAGCCACTTAGAAACATAGAAACATAGAAACATTGAAATATGACGACAGAAAAAGACCACATGGCCTATCTAGTCTGTCCTTCCATAACAACTACAAAAGTCCACTTTTTGCCTTTAAAGATCCTCTGTGTTGGTCCCATGCTTTCTTGAATTCAGTTACTGTCCTCATCTCTACCACCTCCACTGGGAGACTATTCCACGGATCCACTACTCTTTCCGTAAAGAAATATTTCCGCATATCACTCCTGAATCTATCTCCCTTCACCCTCATCCCATGTCCCCTCGTAGCAGAGCTTGCTTTCAATTGAAAGAGGCTCTCTCCCTGAACATTTATGCCACGGAGGTATTTAAACATCTCAATCATATCACCTCTATCCCGCCTTTCCTCTAAGGTGTACATATTAAGATCCTTAAGTCTGTCCTCATATGCTTTATAATGAAGCCCATTAATCATTTTGGTAGCAACCCTCTGCACCGACTCCATCCTGTTCACATCCTTTTGAAGGTGCGGTCTCCAGAATTGCACACCATACTCCAAATGAGGTCGCACCAAAGACTTATACAGAGGCATTATCACCTCCTTTTTTCTGCTAGCCATTCCTCTCCGTATGCACCCAAGCATCCTTCTAGCTTTTGCTGTCGCCTTTTCCACCTGTTTAGCTACTTTAAGATCATCAGACACAACCACGCCTAGGTCCCGCTCTTCTTTAGTGGACAAAAGTACTTCACCTCCTATACTGTATTGCTCCCTTGGATTGCTGCAGCCCAAATGCATGACCTTACATTTTTTAACATTAAATCCCAGCTGCCAAATTCTAGACCATTCTTCAAGCTTAGCTAGATCCCTCCTCATGTTATCTACCCCTTCCTGGGTGTCTACTCTATTGCAGATTTTGGTATCATCCGCAAAGAGGCAAACCTTACCCGACAGCCCTTCTGCTATATCACTAACAAAGATGTTAAAAAGAATTGGACCAAGGACAGATCCCTGGGGCACACCACTGGTAGCATCCTTCTCCTCAGAGTGAGCTCCATTTACTTGTACTCTTTGTCGCCTCCCACCCAACCAATTTCTAACCCAAGCAGTAACTTTAGGGTCCATCCCTAGGGTGCTCAGTTTGTTTATAAGTCGCCTGTGAGGAACAGTGTCAAAGGCTTTACGGAAATCTAAATACACCACATCTAGAGCTCTCCCTCGGTCCAACTCCCTGGTCACCCAGTCAAAAAAATCAATCAGATTTGTCTGACAAGACCTGCCTCTGGTGAATCCATGCTGCCTCGGATCCTGTAATCCGCTGGACTCCAGAAACCTCACTATTTTCTCTTTCAGCAGCGTTTCCAATAATTTACTCACCACCGAAGTTAAACTAACCGGCCTGTAGTTTTCAACCACATCCTTACTTCCGCTTTTGTGTAAAGGCACCACATGAGCCTCTCTCCAGTCCTTTGGCACCACTCCTGACTCCAACGAGGCATTGAAAAGGTCAGTCAGTGGAGCTGCTAGAACGTCCCCAAGTTCCCTCAGTATTCTAGGGTGTATCCCATCCGGTCCCATCGCTTTGTCTACTTTAAGTTGAGCTAGTTTCTCACGAACACAGTCTTCTGAAAATAGTTCAAGATGTCCCTCGCTTCTGTTCTTATTTGTGGGTGTTTTCTGAGGTCCTGCTCCTGGTTCTTCATCTGTGAACACAGAACAAAAATATTTGTTAAGCAATTCCGCTTTATCCTTATCAGCTTCTACATATTCCCCCCCTGCACCCTTGAGTCTGACAATACCACTTTTGCTCTTCCTCTTCTCACTAATATATCTGAAAAATGTCTTATCCCCCCATTTTATTGCATTGGCTATTTCCTCCTCCTTTTGAATCTTTGCCTTCTTGACTACTTTGCTAGCTTCTCTAAGTTTTTCCAAATACAGATGCTTGTCTTCTGCTCTCTGTGATCTCTTGTATTTCATGAAGGCCTCCCTCTTTTTCTTCACTTTTTCAGCTACTTCCTTCGAAAACCATAGCGGTCTCCTGTTCCTTTTGCCTTTATTTACCATTTTAACAAAAAGGTTGGTTGCCCTTAAAATACCCCCTTTCAGTTATGCCCACTGTTTTTCTACATCCCCCAGCTGTTCCCATCCCACTAACGACTCCCTGAGGTATTGGCCCATCTTCGCAAAGTTAGTCTTCCTAAAGTCTAAGATCCTCACCTTGGAATGGATTCTAACAGCCCTAGTCCTAATACTGAACCACACCATCTGGTGATCACTGGAAGCAAAATGATCTCCCACTACAACATCAGAAACACTTTCACCATTGGTAAGCACCAAGTCCAGTATGGCCCCTTCACGTGTGGGGTCTGTTACCAATTGCCTGAATAGTTCTCCCTGTAGAGAATCCAGGATCTCCTTACTTCTAGATGATACTGCAGCAGGAATGTGCCAATCAACATCTGGCATATTGAAATCTCCTATCAGTAGCACTTCCCCTTTCTTAGCAATGCTGCGTATGTCTTCAATTAACTCTCTGTCCACCTCTTCCTCTTGTGAGGGAGGTCTGTATATCACTCCAATGCAAATAGATTTCTCTTTCCCTCTTTCTAGTTTAACCCACAATGCCTCCTCTCTCCTTTTAAGCTCTGTAATTCCAAAGCTTTAATAGTAGTTTTTACATATAGTGCCACTCCTCCTCCTCTTCTTCCTACCCTGTCCTTCCTGAATAAAGTATAGCCAGGTATAGTTACATCCCAGTCATTGTTTTCTGTGAACCATGTTTCTGTAACTGCCACTAAATCCAAGTCAGCCACTCCCACCAAAGCTTCAACCTCAGGGATCTTATTTCCCATGCTACGGGCATTAATACACACTGCTTTCCATATGTTACCCCTGTTACCCATTTCCATAAAGGTATTTAATGTATCACCTACCTGGGGGCTTTCACTTACCTGGGGGCTTTCTTCACCCATCCCCAAGGAATCTAGTTTAAAGCCCTCTTCAGTAGATTAGCCAGTCTACTACCAAAGATGCGTTGACCTCTTTTGGACAGATGGATGCCATCTCTGCTTTGCAACCCTTGGAAAAGCATCCCATGGTCTAGGAAACCAAAACGCTCTCGATGACACCATCCACGCAGCCATGCATTTGTCTCCAGGATGCGAGCCTCTCTGCCTTGGCCTTTACCCTCAACAGGGAGGATTGAAGAGAACACCACCTGTGCACCTAACTGCTTCACCCTCTGTCCCAGAGCCATGAAGTCACTTTTGATACGTTCCGAGGTATACCTGGCAGTATCATTTGTTCCAACATGGATTAGCAACATTGGGTAATAGTCTGTGGGCTTGAGGAGTCTCGGCAAACTCTCCGTAACATCTTGGATTTTGGCACCAGGCAGACAGCATACCTCTCTGGACATCAAGTCTGGTCGGCAGATAGACGCCTCAGTACCCCTCAGAAGAGAGTCTCCAACCACCACCACCCTTCGTTTCCTTCTGGTGACTGATTCCGCAACTTTGGGGTACTTGAACTCTGGTTCTTCCCTTTCCAGGGATGCTTTCACCTCCTCCACTTCCAGGGCTGCATAATGGTTCTTCAATTCAAGGGATGGAGAAGTTGGATTGGTGATTTTGCAGGCCCTGGTGACTTGTGTCCAACCATCGACATTCTGTTGGCACCCATCTTCTCCGGAGCTGGAGAGTTTGGTTGCTGCAAGTAGCATCTCATCAATGTACTTCTCACTGTCTTGAATGCTCCTCATCCTCGCCACCTCCTCTCTGAGTTCCTCCACCTCTTTCCTCAGAGCTTCAGCATGCAGGCACCCTGCACATGGAACCGGTCCTTCAACCGGCATTAGGACCTCTGTCTGGACCGAGGCAGAAGCTGTAACGGGAGCAACAGCTTTAGCAATACGATTTTTCCCAGCCATTGTTCTTTTCGTGGAGCTTAGGTATCTGTTAGAGCAAAAGAGAGAGATCTACCAAGTACCAGCCGGTTTCGCAGCTGTCTTTATAGAGAAAAAGCAGTTAAAACACTTTAATTACATACAAATGTGCTGGTCCAATTCACTGTGATTTGTGAAAGGGGAGGCGCCCTATAAAGCAAGGCTGCTCACTAGGGGTGGGTGGGAGTCGGGGTGGGTAGGGCGGGAACTAACACCTGATTAGGTGTTAGCAGCTTCTAAAGCTGAGGAGGTCACTGGAGTCAGCAACCTACTGTGCTCAATTAAGGTTCCCCTAAAACAGCAAAAATGAAGTAACCTTGCTTTTAAAAATATACACAAAACCCTTTTAAGAGCTCCCAGTCAGAGAGCTAGCAATGTAATAAAACAAACAAACAAACAAACAAAGAAACCCTCAAAACCTTACTTACTGTTTGATGTGTGGAGCCCTGGTTAGAAAAGCCTCAAAGGGGCAGGGCACAGGAGCCTATTTATGCAGGCTTCAACTGCACTCAGGAAACAGGCCCACTAACACCTGATTAGGTGTTAGCAGCTTCTAAAGCTGAGGAGGTCACTGGAGTCAGCAACCTACTGTGCTCAATTAAGGTTCCCCTAAAACAGCAAAAATGAAGTAACCTTGCTTTTAAAAATATACACAAAACCCTTTTAAGAGCTCCCAGTCAGAGAGCTAGCAATGTAATAAAAACAAACCAAACAAAGAAACCCTCAAAACCTTACTTACTGTTTGATGTGTGGAGCCCTGGTTAGAAAAGCCTCAAAGGGGCAGGGCACAGGAGCCTATTTATGCAGGCTTCAACTGCACTCAGGAAACAGGCCCACTAACACCTGATTAGGTGTTAGCAGCTTCTAAAGCTGAGGAGGTCACTGGAGTCAGCAACCTACTGTGCTCAATTAAGGTTCCCCTAAAACAGCAAAAATGAAGTAACCTTGCTTTTAAAAATATACACAAAACCCTTTTAAGAGCTCCCAGTCAGAGAGCTAGCAATGTAATAAAAACAAACCAAACAAAGAAACCCTCAAAACCTTACTTACTGTTTGATGTGTGGAGCCCTGGTTAGAAAAGCCTCAAAGGGGCAGGGCACAGGAGCCTATTTATGCAGGCTTCAACTGCACTCAGGAAACAGGCCCACTAACACCTGATTAGGTGTTAGCAGCTTCTAAAGCTGAGGAGGTCACTGGAGTCAGCAACCTACTGTGCTCAATTAAGGTTCCCCTAAAACAGCAAAAATGAAGTAACCTTGCTTTTAAAAATATACACAAAACCCTTTTAAGAGCTCCCAGTCAGAGAGCTAGCAATGTAATAAAAACAAACCAAACAAAGAAACCCTCAAAACCTTACTTACTGTTTGATGTGTGGAGCCCTGGTTAGAAAAGCCTCCATAGCCCATGTTCCCTGTAAAATAGTTATCTCCAAGTTATAGTGCCCTGTTCAATGTAATTTCAGTTTGTTCAATGTAAACTGCACTGATGCAGAATAGCGCGGTATATAAGAGAATGTAAATAAATAAATAAATGACTTCCCTCCTGGCATGAAGACCCTCCAACCTCACTCTCTCCCCACCCCCCATGGCATAAAGAACAACCCCCCAACTGAGGACCTTCCCAAAAGCTTCTTCAATCCTTTCCTAGGGTCTTACTGGGGTTTCTGCTGTCTAGTAGGATTAGGAGCAATTCCTCCTCATTCCTAGTCCTTCAACTCTATCTTCTAAAATGGTGCTCGTGACTCCTAGTGATAATCTCATAGTACAACTACTCCTTACAAGAACTCCTTACTTAAACAGATAGCGCAACAAGGGCGGAAAAAAAAAGACTTCCGTTCTGAGCATCAGGAAAGCTGAATGTGCATGTATGTGAGAGGTGGAAGGACAATAGAGTTTCAGTTCAGCGTACATTAACATTGCCCCTTGCTTCACTCTCTGCTTCTGTGTATATAGACCTATTTGTGCCTGGAGACAGGTATAAACATGGACGTGTGCTAGCGAGTTCCAATGTGCAGAGCCATTCTAATATCAGGCTTACCCATGCATCTTCTTAGTGATGCCCCAGACACACCTCTATCATACCTCCGTGCGACATAGATATGTAAATTCAGTTTTCTAAAATGACTCTTACATTGTAAATGGGCTTTGTATGTCAGAATGAGCATTTTCAGATTTGTAAATCATGAATACAGCTTCTAAAATGACTTCCATAGACTTCCTAAAACATGTGGAGCCTGATTCCAGATGGAGCACATCCGGGCCATCTGGACAACTCCTAACAGGACGGATCTGTACATCCGGGGGCCAGTCATGCCCATGCTCTACCCAACCTCCCTGCTATCCCTGCCCCCCACAGCATGCACTATGGCTCTGTGTGTGCAGGGGGGCCAGGAGGCATCATATGATGGAGGCGGCTAGTGGGGCTGAGATGTACAGCCCCGCTATCTGCCTTGTAGAATCGGACCCACAGCCAATTGTCCTAAATTAAGTGTTTTATTTGAAAAAACAACTGCTCTTCATCAAATTCAGTAATTATAATGACTTATTCAATGCAACAACTGTGATACCATAATTTTAAGGCAAACCATTTATAGCCTTGCTCCATTTGTCTCCGACTATCTACTATTTATTTATTTATTTATTTAGCGTACATTTATATCACGCTGCTTCCAGTGATCAGCAGCGGTTGTTACACATGGTGATGTTGGCTGTACTGGCCAGGAATTAGATTAAAACACTCTGATTAGAGGGGGGGGGGGGCACAGCAGAATACAGGTTACAGGCTTACAGTTGATTGCTATATACATATTTACACATGCTTGTTATATACATATTTACAATTGACTAAACTGTAAAACTTTATAAGTGGTCTGCATATGTATATGAATATTTACACGCGGTTGCGTGTAGCTCATGATGTTAGGTTGTAATGGGACTTGAAAAGGTGTGTCTTAAGCTCCTTTCTAAAGTCCTTTAGATCATAGATTTCACGCAGATCACTTGGTAACCGATTCCAGAGTGTAGGAGCTGTAAACGAGAAAGCTCTGTTAGTGGTACAGGCATTAGCCTTTGTGAATGATCTCGGGAGGCAGATGGTGTTGAGGTTCGCTGCTCTCCTACTCCTGTTGTTGGGTGGATTGGAAATCAAGCTGTTGAGGTGAGAGGGTGCTATATTATGGATAAGTTTGAATGTAGTGACTAGTAATTTGTACTGAATGCGGGCCGTGATGGGGAGCCAATGCAGCTCAATTAGGGTGGGTGTAATGTGGTCAGAGAGTTTTTTTTTGCATGATGAATCTGGCTGCAACATGTTGAGCCATTTGCAGAATATTTGTAGTTTTCTTTGGCAAGCCTTGCAGTATGGCATTGCAGTAATCTAGGTGTGGAATGATGAGGGCCTGAGCGACAGATCTGAAGTCATCATGGTCAAGGATGTTACGTAAAGGCTGCAGTATTCTTAATTTGTGGAATATGGCTCGATTGGTGTTTCGCAGGTGCCTGTCCATATTTAGGTTGTTGTCAAGCATCACACCTAAGTATTTTATTTCTGATTTTATGTTGTAAATGTTGTTGTTCATGGTGACATTTTTAGGGGGCTCAAAACCTGGTTTCCTGGAGATGCACATTGCTTCTGTCTTCTTATGGTTAATGAGCATGTTATTACGTTGGAGCCAGATTTGAAGCTCGAGTAGGCAATTTTCAAGCTTACTGATGTTCGGGTTGTTTGCATCCAGTTGTGTGTAGAGCATTAGGTCATCAGCGTAGATATGGTAGTTGATGCCGTGTGGCTGGAATATTTTGCACACTGGTTGCAGGTATAGATTGAATAAGAGAGAGGAGAGGGCGGAACCTTGCGGAATGCCCTGGGTTTGTGGGAAGGGAGTTGCTTTGTCGTTGTTGAAATTGACCTGCTGCATTCGGTTTGTTATATAGGAGGAGAACCATTTTAGTGGGGTCCCAGCAATGCCTATGGACTCAAGTTGTTCCAGTAGTGTTGCGTGGTGCACTGAGTCAAAAGCAGCTGAGATATCAATGAAGATAAGCATATACATCGCGTTCTTGTTCTCCAGCCCCTTAAGTAGATTGTCCAGCAAGGCTAGCAGGAGGGTTTCCACACCATGATGTTGTCGAAACCCGTATTGATGCACATCCAAGGCATTTGTATCATCAATGTGGTCTTGCAGTTGCTGCTGTACTGCCTTTTCAATGATTTTGGCGAGGAAGGTTATGCTTGAGATTGGGCGGTATGAGGTAGGGTCATCTTTGCTGAGTGTTTTGTTCTTCAAGATGGGGCGTATAAGTGACTTCTTGAGGAGTGATGGCATGAGACCTTGCAGCAGTGATAGGTTCACTATATGGGAGATGTGCTGCGCTATTTCCTCTTTTGTTGCCTTGATCCAGGAGGCTGGACAGGGGTCAAGAGGGGAGGTGGTGGTTTTTAGGTTGGTGATGATGGCTTTTATCTGTTGATTGTCCACCTTCCGGAAGGTTAACCACTTTCTGCTGTGATCGGTCCTTTCCTGTGTGCTGCTCTCTTGATGGAAGTTGGTTGGGTCCAGCGTGGGGGTGATGAGGGTAGGTGCTGCAGGATTGAGTTTGCTGGCATAGTGATCTGCCAGTTGTTGAGCTGTTATGGAGCCGCTGGAATTGTTGTCTTGTGAGGCTTTTGTGAGGGATTTGACAAGCGCGAATAGCTCTCTGGGCCTGTTGAGGGCTTTATTGAGAGTGATTGTGTGGTGCGTTCTCTTTGCTTGGTTGACTTCATTCCTGTAGGTTGATAGGCGGTCGAAGTAGGACTTTTTGCATTCCTCGGTTTTGTGCTTTCTCCATCTTCGCTCATGCCTTCTCAGGTCCCTCTTCAGTTCCCGTAGCGTTGAGGTGTACCACGGTTCAGTCTTGACCCTGGTTAGGTGCCTTGGGTGACTCCAGGTGGGTTTTGAGGCAGCCTCGATTCCTATGTTCCATTGGTTCGCCAGTGTCTCGAGGTCTGAGCAATCTGGGTGGATATATTTTGCTATGGATTCAAGGAGGTCCTCTTTGATGAGTTTTTGGAAGCATCTCCGTTGGGGTGGTGCTTGATCTGGTTGAGATTGGGCAGGAGCTGAGGGGGGGAGTAGGGTGAGTTCAATTTGGTGATGATCTGACCATGGTACTTGGGTTATTCTAGGTTTGCCCCTATGAAAAAAGAATAGATTATAGTAGAGTCTATTGAGGTACCACCTCTAGACACAGAGACACCCAATTACCAGAAATCCCTCAGGCAATGTCAAAAGATCTAAAAACAGAAAACTGTTAATACTCGGACACTCCATTATTAGAGGAATTAACTTGGGACAAGTTACAAGGGACAGGAAAAGGATCCCAGGATCCACAGCTTGCAGGAATACAAACCAAATTGTTAGTAACATCAGAGAAGAAAGTAAGGATCCTAAATTGATGTCATTATCCATCTTAGAACAAATGACCTGACTAGAAAGAACACCTCTACAATGCAAACAGACTTCTAGGTTTACGGAACAGACCTAAACCCATTGTCAAGGCTATAGTATTTTCAGAAGTTCGGCCTTTTCACAATAAGAGAGAAGAGAGGATGTATTGTACAAGCAGCTTTAATATATGGCTACAAATCTCAGGTAAACCAGAAGGTTTTAGATATATTGGTGACTTGGACAATAGATAGAACAATAAGAAGTAACTGGAGCAGGTCGGACTCGATGCTTCTCCCAGCACTTACCCTTATCCTTGCCCCCACCCCTACAACCCCCCCCCCACACACATCCCCCGCCCCAAACATAACACTCGGACACTGCACTTTTTGGTAAACACTTCTGGTCGCAGCTTTATTAAACCAAGAAACCGTATAACAATCAACATCTAATAACCATCATTTTCAGACCCCGCGGAATGAGGCCTCACCAGCCATATCCATAGCAAGGTGCGCCTGCCTCCGCCTTCCCAACTTCTCTCCCCCCCGGGCACCCGACTTCGCCATATCATTAGCAAAAGCCCGCCCAGCGGTTCTCCGGGCCGGTGGTACCCTACCCCTGTCCCAAGTTTATCCAAGGCTCCAGACCCCGGAAACCTCCGGGATCCCGCTCAACCCCGCTGCGACACCCCAAGTCCCATTCTCCTTAACATAGGGCGGGAGTGTGGGCCGCCGCTCACCGGAGCCTCAACGACTGACCCCGACTTCAGCTCCTCGCATCTTCTTTCTTCCCTCATTGGCTCTCCTCCATGCACCCGACACTAGGAGAGCCAATGAATTCAAACTTCTCCCCCTACGTCTCCTGACTTCTCCCCCCCCCCCCACGAGGCTATCCCCGCATCTCGCCGAGCCGCCCTGTTAAAGGCGGCCGGCTTGGGACGCTGCCCTCGCGGCCTTCATTAACTGGAGCAGGTCGGACTTGATGCTTCTCCCAGCACTTACCCTTATCCTTGCCCCCACTCCTACAACCCCTCCCCCACACACACACATCCCCCGCCCCAAACATAACACTCGGACACTGCACTTTTTGGTAAACACTTCTGGTCGCAGCTTTATTAAACCACGGAAACCTCCAGGATCCCGCCACCAGCGCGGGGGACATCCACGTCCCCGCGCTGCCCCCCCAAAGCTGCGACCAGCGAGCATCTCTCAACACTACCCACTCGAGTGCTTCCTGCCAGTTGTTCAACAATAAATCGAGACCCACTGGAGATAGATGCACCCCATCCGTCCTGTATAATCCTGCACAATCCACCTCCACCCAGGAATGCATAACCTGGTACCCTCCATGCACACAAACCCAACGGCCAATCTGCCAGTTGATTTTAGTAAGTCCCCGTGACCAACGTCTCTGATTGCGACAACTAGGCCGCTGTATAATGTCCGAACACATCAGAATTACTTCTGGAAACAACTGCAGCACTTCCGCTAAATCTGTCTGCACCACTCTGATGAGTTGTCTGCAGGTCCACGCTGCCAAGTCATTGCCCCCCAAATGAATCAAGAGCAGGTCTGGTGCCGGCTGCCTCCGCCCGTGGTGCCGAAGCAAAGGGAGTAACTGTGTCCAACAGAGACCTCGCTCACCCAGCCATGAGACGGACACCACCTCGGGATCCAGGCCCAAATTCGCCCCTGGAGGCCTTACAGCCGCCCGCCGACCCGCCCAGTGCATAAAGGAATGGCCAATCAGCCAACAGTCATGTGTAACTCCGTCTGTAAAAGAAAAAATACAATTAGGTCCCCACCATCCCCCCCAACAGAACCACCTACAAACGGATATATCCCCGAAAAGCTCTAGAGTGCCATCGCCCTATTCGTTGCACCTCCTGTTCCGACAACCCAGCTGCTGCTGCACTTGTGGCTGCCCCGATGCGGAACGAATGCACCGCAAATTGTTGCGGTACTTCTCCTATCCGACGCAGCATCAACCTTAACACAGCTGTCACTTGGAAACGCGTCAGCAACCTAGCATCCTCATGGATAAAAAATGAGCCCTCAACCTCAGGGCGAATGTGCCCATACTCCCGCAGTGCCGCTACTGCGCAGGTCTGCACTCCCACCATCTCTTTTAGCACCACCCACCAGCCCTTCCCTTGCTGGTCAGTCTTAGAACGAGCTAACAGCACCCGCACCGACCTTTTATCCAAATACACGTGTTGACGCTGCAACGCACCACCCGTCTCTAATTATCACATTTACTCTTTACACTAATAATTCTAGTGAACTACAATACATTTTTCCTTGCTCAGATAAGATGATAACATTTTAGAAATTTGTAAATATTTAAATCTGTATATATGTTTAAACTATCTATATACCTAATCAGCATTTACTCAGCATTGTAACCCTCAAATTACCATTTTTATTATATACAATTTAATGTTCACTGTAATTTCAATTGTTTGAATAAGTTTCAATGTAATGTTCAAGTTTTGTTCTATGTAAACCGCTTTGATTTTTTTGAAAGGCGGTATATAAAACCATTCAATAAATAAATAAATAAATAATACCTGAAGATTGGCGGATCGCCAATGTAACACCAATTTTTAAAAAGGGTTCCAGGGTTGATCCGGGAAACTACAGACTGGTGAGCCTCACGTCAGTACCGGGAAAAATGGTAGAAACCATCATAAAGAATAAAATTACTCAGCATGTAGATAGTCATGGCCTAATGGGAGACAGCCAACATGGCTTTAGACAAGGAAGATCTTGTCTTACTAATCTGTTATGTTTTTTTGAAAGTGTGAATAAACAGGTGGACAAAGGTGAGTCGGTTGATATAGTGTATCTGGACTTTCAGAAAGCCTTTGACAAGGTCCCTCATCAGAGACTTTTGGCAAAACTAAAGAGTCATGGGATAGGAGGCAGTGTGCTACTGTGGATCAGGAACTGGTTAAAAGATAGAAAGCAGAGTGAGATTATCATATTTGCAGCTGACACAAAACTATTTAAAGTTGTTAAAACCCAAGAGGATTGTGGAAAATTGCAAGAGGATCTTGATAAATTGGAAGACTGGGCATCAAAATGGCAGATGAAATTTAATGTGGACAAGTGCAAAGTTATGCACCTAGGGAAGAACAACCCAAACTATGGTTACACGATGCAAGGTTCCACATTAGGAACCACCACCCAGGAAAAAGATTTAGGTGTCATTGTGGATAACATGTTAAAACCCTCGGCCCAGTGTGCAGCGGCAGCCAAGAGAGCAAATAGAATGCTAGGTATGATAAGGAAAGGAATGGAAAATAAAACAAAAGATATTATAATGCCTCTATACCATTCCATGGTGAGACTGCACCTTGAATATTGTGTGCAATTCTGGTCGCTGTATCTTAAAAAGGATATAGCGTTATTAGAAAAGGTTCAGAGAAGAGCCACCAAAATGGTAAAGGGGATGGAAGGATACCCCTATGAAGAAAGGCTAAAAAGGTCAGGGCTCTTTAACCTGGAAAAGAGACGGCTGAGGGGAGATATGATAGAAGTCTATAAATTAATGAATGGAGTGGAACAGGTAAACGTAGATCGACTGTTTACGTTATCAGAATATAGGAAGACTAGGGGACATGCAATGAAGCTACAGGGTAAACTATTTAAGACTAATAAAAGATAATATTTTTTCACTCAACGTGTAATCAAACTCTGGAATTTGTTACTGAAGGATGTAGTAAAGGCTGTTAGTGTAGCTGGGTTTAAAAAAGGTTTGGACAAGTTCCTGGAGGAAAGGTCCATAAACCGTTATTAAGAAGGGACCCAGGATATCAATGCTTGACCCAGTACAAGCATTGGGGAACCTGTGTCTTTTGGGGAAACTGCTAGGTACTGTCATGAAGTGACGCCAGCAGTGCCCATGGAGGTAAACGAAAGTGAGCAAAAGAGCAGGAAAAATGACAGCTCAGCTTCACAAATGGGAAAGGGTTGCCAAGAGCAACCGTGCAAAACACATTCACATGGTGTTAGGGAACGCCCAAGCAGAGACGGAGCTCAGAACTCATTAGAGAATAGGGAGCAGCTGCAGGGGGGCGGAGCCCAGGCTAACACTAAGCACAATATAGTGAGGACTCACTCACCAACAGATAGCAGAGGTGGGAGAATCGAGGATAGAACCCTGAGCACCGGTGGGAGAAGCCGGGATAGAACACGCGAAGGAACATGTGAGAGAGCTGTGAGGACAGTGCCAAGGGAAAGCTCCAAGGAGTCAGAGGTTGGTGATTTGCAAAGAAGCTGTGGGGAACAGCGAGGCATTTCTTACCAGTATCCTGTGGAGTATTGCAATGAGGCAATAAGGAAGGGCAGTCCTACAGCTAAACTTACAAGCTATAAGCAGTTTAACTCCAAACAAATGGAAGGGAAGAGTTCTTACCCTGAGGCACATTTCCTGGAGGTAGAAAAACGCCGTGGGAGAAAGAGAACAGAGCAGGGCTATCCACGTCCTAGAAAGCAGGAAACTCTAGGAGTTGAAGAGAGACGTATTCTCCCTAAGAGATGGGATTTAGAACACCCAGACTTCCTATGCACGTATGAGGAGCTATGCAGAGCTCAGGAAGAAAAGTACAAACACTACGGTAACTTCCCACAAGCCACGAGGGTAGTGGAGGAAGGGAACCTGTTCACTCCTTGGCAGGGACAGTTTGACTCAAAAGGCATTTTTGAGCCAGAAGCACTGTCCGATGAAGGAGAAATTCAACTGGAATTCCCTGAAGAGATTTCACAAGAGATAGACATGGATTGTACTTACACTGTGTCAGATTATGTTCATTCTTTGTGCTGAAGCAGCCAGAGGGGCTAATTGAAGAAACAGCTGAAAAGGTTTCACGTAAGTGAAAAGAACTGTTTCTGTTACTTTTGCTGTTGGTTTATGCTGAAGGAAGCTTATATTTTTGTTCCAGTACTTTTCCTTTGATTGATGCCAGATGTATGGTCTGTTATACTTTTGTTCCATAGTTTTGAATCCACCCCGGACGGGGAATAAAACCTAAGTTAACCTTACACTCAGCCTCAACTACAATTATTGGTCTAAGGTACAACTACGGGAACCAGAAGGCTTAGCTACTGCCTTCCCGGGGACGTAACTGCCAGTAAAGCATTGCCCCATCAGCCTGTCTAAGCACCTCTTATGCCTCTGGGCCAGCTAGTGGGTCACAGTACGTATGACCTAGATTGGCCACTGTTGGAAACAGGATACTGGGCTTGATGGACCTTGGTCTGACCCAGTATGACATATCTTATGTTCTTATGTTCTTATGTCTACGCCTTCGCAGAGTCCGCTACTAGTTCCCCCACTCTAAAGGCCCCAAAGAACGCCAAACAAAAAAAACACTTTAAACAACCTTGCCTCAAATGCCGATGCCGCCACCTCCGGGAGCACCTCGCATAACCTCAACAGTCTGTCGTGCGTAATCGGCCGTCTGCTGTCCTTAGGTGTCGGTCGCATTCTGCCCCACCCTTGCATCAACCTCTGTGTCAAAAAACTACCCCTCTCCGGGATCCACCTCACCGCCTTCGCAAAAAACGCAAACCCTGCTAACTGGAAATGAACGGCAGCCCGAGACCACCCCCGTGTCTTGGCCTCCGCCACATAACTGGCTAACATCCAGTCCG
Organism: Ichthyophis bannanicus; assembly: GCA_033557465.1. Taxonomy (NCBI): domain Eukaryota; kingdom Metazoa; phylum Chordata; class Amphibia; order Gymnophiona; family Ichthyophiidae; genus Ichthyophis; species Ichthyophis bannanicus. Next base: position 1,785,413,618 of record CM066031.1, on the reverse strand, counting down.
ACGCCCCCTCCAGTCGCCAACCCCATTCTCGTAAGAATTCCTCCACCTCTAAACAGCCCCTCTGATACACCGACCATGTTTTTCTCACCACCGAGGCTCTCAACAAGTTCCACATCTCTTCGGGCCAATCTTCCACAAGTGCACTGGGACCAGCAATCCCATCTCCTCGGCTCCTGGCTCCAGCTTCCGGAACCTGTCCCACTGAAAACGAGACAAAGCATCCGCAATCTCATTAGTACAACCCGGAATGTGACGTGCTTTGATCATCATATTTAGCCTCAAACAAGCTAACACCACCTCCCGCCTTAACTCAGCCACTGGCACACATCTCGGACTGTACTGATTTATTATACCCACCACCGCTTCGTTGTCACACCACCATAGTAATCTTTTATTACGCAAGCGCTCCGGCCACAATTCCAATGCCACCCGAATAGGAAACAACTCCAGCAACGCAATGTTGGAAACCAAGCCCGCTTCTTGCCATGACTGAGGCCATCTATCGGCACACCAAGCCCCCGCAAAATATATGCCTAAACCCGCCCCCCCAGCTGCATCCGAAAACAGCTGCAGGTCCCCTGAAGACATCTCGGCTTCCATCAACACCGACGTGCCGTTAAACTCCTGCAAAAAGATGTCCCAAACTCGCAAATCCTCCATCACTTTGGACACCTGAATCCTATGATGCGATTTCAATACCCCCGCCGTCGCCCCTGCCAACCTCCTCAGAAACACCCTACCCATCGGGATGATATGGCATGCAAAATTCAACGCCCCGATCAATGCCTGCAACTCTCTCAAGTTCAACTTCCTTGAAGCTAACGCATTGGCCACCAAAACCCGGAACTGCACTACCTTTACTTCTGGAAGTCTCGCTACCATCTCCTGTGAATCCAACTCAATCCCCAAAAAGGTAATGCAGTTAGATGGTCCTTCCGTTTTATCCTCTGCTAAGGGCACCCCTAACTCATTAGCCAAGCCTATGAAACCACCCAGCAACCGCCCACAATCCCCTGACTGCTCCGCTCCCACAAAGAAAAAAATCATCCAAATAATGCACCACATTGGCGCACCCCACCTCCTGTACCAACGCCCAATGCAAAAATGAACTGAATTTCTCAAAGTAAGCGCATGATACAGAACAGCCCATCGGCATGCATTTATCAAAGTAAAATTGCTCTTCAAAGTAAAAACCTAGCAACGGAAAACTGCTAGGGTGCACTGGCAACAGGCGGAACGCTGATTCAATATCCACCTTCGCCATCAATGCCCTCTCGCCTGCCTTCCAAACTAGATCTGCCGCCCGATCAAAAGACGCGTACCTAACCGCACAACTATCCTGCGGTATGTGATCATTGACTGATGTTCCCTCAGGGAAAGACAAGTTATGAATTAATTGAAATTTCCCCGCTTCCTTTTTTGGAATAATACCCAAAGGAGACACTACCAAATTCGGGAACGGCTTTTTTACAAAAGGACCAGCAATTCTTCCCTCCGTTAACTCCTTTGCCAACTTCCCCCGAACTACCGATGATAAGCGCCGAACTGAAGGAGAATTGCGCAACCTCCCCGATACCACCGTCCCCACCACCGGAATAACAAAGCCCTCCTGAAACCCTTTTTCTAGCCCTCCCCATCCCCTCGCCTTGGGTACTGCCGTAGCCTGGCCGTCAACGCTTCTAACTTTATCGGAGAAGTGGCCAAGCCGCCCGCTGACCCACTACTTGAGGGCAGGCCCACTAGGCACGGCTGCCCCTTTTTTAACACATCTCAACGCCGAATGCTCCCCACCACAACTTGAACATGCGTGCCGGAATTTACAATCCAGAAAGGGGCAAGATGTCTTATTGAACCTCCAGCAAACATCCCCTGTACCGGGGACACCCATTTTTGGCTGTCCCATAGCTCCCGTCATCCGAAAGGACCATCCTGTACTGCCGATTAACCCTCCTCCAACCTTTCCCCCAATGCCCCTGCCCCCTGGCTTCACAGACATCTGCGTGAGCCACAGGTTAATATCCTGTGCACCCCATGACAAAAAACTATTCTCTTCCATTTTATCTCGGAACTTCTCGTCGTAGTTCAACCACCACCAGCCTTCATGTGTCTGTGCCGCCTCCAGTATAGCGTCCGCATATGCTAACAGCATTCCATACTGATCCGGAAAGTAATGATCCCAAACACTTGCCAAACGCAAAAAAGCCCTAGTCCAGTTCACCACATTTATAGAAACTTTCTTTACCCGTCCCGCCTTTTCCTCTTCCTTCCTTCACTTCTTACTATTCCCCGACCGCCGACGTCCCTCAAGCAGTCTGAATATATCAATATAACGCCTTTTGCGAATTTTTTGACGCAGCTTTCTAGGCACGCCTTCCCATAACTCTGCGAACACCGCTAACAACGGGGCACATCCTTTTGTATTGCCTACCCACCCTTCCTTGCCGCTCCCCGCCTGCCCTTCTCCTTTGCCCGCCGACGAGGAAGATGCCCCCTTAGAGGAAGAAGACGAAGAAGACGTGTCCGATCCCCGCTGCCGCCGGCACCTGTGTTTTCTTTTCTTGTGCACCTTTCCCCCGGATACAAGCCCTCCCTCACCTCTTCCCCCCATTTCCTCTTGTGCCTCTCCCGCAACCGTTGGTTCTTCCTCCTGTTCCGGACCCGCCACAGGCTCCACCGTACTGTTTGCCCCGCCACGCCACTGCAAATCCGGTCCCACTTGTCCGCCACTTCTCGGCACCGCTGCATATGGGATCATCGCCGGCACCTGCGGAGACATGAAGGAGAAAACCTGGGGAGGGCCCATAGCCGGCCAAGACGGCTGCCATGCACCTACCCAATCTGGCGCTGAAGACCCCTGACCCCCACTCACCCAATGTTGCCAAGACCCCACCCCTCCCCCTTGCTGCTCACCGCCTTGCCCAAACGCCCTCCCCTGCCCCGCGTAAGCAGGCTGCCACCCCCCATGCAGTGCTTGTGCACCAGGGCCCCCCATCCCCCCAAAACCCCGTCCCTCTCTCCCCTGTCCAATCCCCCACCTGTGAGTCCGAGGCCCACTGCTGCCTCATATCCCCGACTGGCTCAACAGTACCAGGCAGCCCTGAAGATCCAACCAGCCTTCCATTACTTCCAACCCTTGCATCTCCCTTCCTCCCATTCCCAACCGGCAAATCCACACCACCCCCCCCCCCCTACCGGGCCTGCCCTGAATTCGCGGACCAGCTCCATGTGCTCTCTCAACGCGACCCCCCCCTCTTACCGGGGAATCCACTCCCCTAGCTTTCCGCCCTGATCCCCTGGCCCCTCTTCCCCTCTGTGGCCCGCTGTCAGCCGTTTGCTGCCCTGCCATTCCAACATTCATTGCCTGGATCCGCCCCCCCCGCTTCCCGTCCCCGATGAATAGAAGCCCTGCAGCCCGCCCCCTCCCTCACCCCCGACTAGGCGATACCCCTTTTGCCACACTTCCCCGATTTGCGGCCATTCGCAGACTTGCCTTGTCCCAGACACCGCTGCCTTTGTACTGCTTGCCTCCGCGTGTCAGAAGGCCACACTCCTCTCGTCCATGTGCTTCTGCTCTTCGCCTCCAGCAGCTACAAAATGCGCCCGCCGACTCCCGACAGCTCGAGAGTCCCCTCTAGCCTCACCGGGACCTGCAGCCACTCAACCTCTGCCTCTACGCTTGCCCGTCTCCTTTCAGGTAAAACCGCCACTCCCCGCCGCTCACCGGAGCCTCGACGACTGACCCCGACTTCAGCTCCTCGCACCCCTCGCCTCTTCTTTCTTCCCTCATTGGCTCTCCTCCACGCACCCGACGCTAGGAGAGCCAATGAATTCAATCTTCTCCCAATATGTCTCCTGACTTCCCCCCCCCCCACAAGGCTGTCCCCGCATCTCGCCGAGCCGCCCTGTTACAGGCGGCAGGCTTGGGACGCTGCCCTCGCAGCCTTCATTTATATTGTAATTATGGACTACATAGTTTTGTGGCAGGAAAAAGAATCCTAAGTGAAAAATTCAAACAATATATGGACAGGCATTTAACTAGAGAAGGAGGTGCAGGATGTCGCCCCTAGCAAAAGTATTACAAGAGTTCAAAAAAATAACATTCATTGGTAACAAAGGGGAAGAAGAGACAGGAATAAAAATTTTACAAAATACAACCAAGCCATCAAAAAAATTGCTAGAAGGCTACGATCACAAATATTCGCAGTCTAGGCCTAGGCCGTCAAACCACTGGCGGGTGGGGGGATTCTGGCCAGTACAGTGCCGGCATCGGGACACAGTTTTTGGCTTGATTTGGCAAACACAGTCTGTGTCAGGAAACCGTTCAAGATAACCAGGCTGAACTGGACAAATCCCACCACTGTTTAAAGCCAAATGATCTAATTACATCTACCACTGGACGAATATAGATAGTAAAAAGGATAGAGTACAGGGATGAACCCTGAAGAACATCCCTCTCTATCGGCAGAGAACTGGACTGATATCTTCGGTGGAAGGCCATAAAATATCTATCTGCAAGAAAATCACAAAACCATGCCCTAACCTTCCTCTTCATACCTAGAGAATGTAACCTAATAGCAACACATTATGTACAGTGTTGAAGGAAAACATCAACATCGATCCATCACCTTGTGCATGTCACCCTCCAAGATTATCAACATTGTCCCGGTGCTATAACCTGCTTGAAAACTAGACTGAACTGGATCCAGACCATACAACAGTTCCAAGAGATCTTACAATTGTGTCATAATATTAGCCTCAATAAACTTAAGCATCACTGGTAAATTAGAGATTAAATGATAACTGCCTACTGCTTACTGCTCAGCATTGCTTTCTTCAAGAACAGAGTAAGTTGAACTTGCTTTAAGACTCTGTGGCCAGCAATTGAGAAATAAAAGTTACCAGAAAAAAGTCATGCCCTATCTGGCAAAAAGCAACAAATCCAGGCTGGACAAGGATCCACTATACACACTTTATCTCCTCTTCAGATGGATGGGTGAAAAGAGTCCCAAGTCACATCTATAGCTGAGCACTTGCTCAATTCTCCAGAGGACAAAGTGAAGTAGTATTTTAGAAAGGATGTCCAAGTCAAAATGTGCAAAAAAATGCCAGGGACGTCTATGTCTCTGGGCAATTTTAGCACCATTGATGACCCCGACGTGGACATCTATGCCAGTGGTCACATAGACATCCCCCTTCAGAAAGCACGGGGTGGGGATGTCCATTTCATGCAAGCTAACATAAGAGGGTGTCTGAGGGCATAGCTAAATGAAAACATGAGCTCTCATTCCGCATCAGTGTTCATTGACATATTTTAAAATAAAAGAGGTATTAGTGTAGATCCTTCTGCATACCCTCCAGACCCTTGTCTGAGAAAACAAGCACTTTTCAGATGCCTATTTATGCCTGGAGCAGATATAACCTTAGGCATGACTTTGGACGTCAAGTACTTTTCTGAGATCAGGCAGGGACATCCAAGTTCTTAGGAATGCCTTGGCGATGCCTCTACCATAGCCCCCATTCAGCCTTGGATATCCTCGGGCTGGGGACATCCACAGACCAGGTTTCTAAAATGTATGTATTTATTTATTTAACAGGTTGTTTGTTTGCTATTTTTTTATACTGCCGTATCATAAGATTCAAAGCGGTTTACATAAAACATAATCATGAGGTTAAATAGAACAGGAGTGCTAAACTTGGATGGTTACATGGGGTGTGGTGAACAGCGCCCTCCTGAGGCTATGGAGACGGATGAAAATCCTGAGATTCAGCAGGATTTATGCCAATTTGATAAAGCTAGAAAGAATGAGAGACTCTATTCCACGGAGCTGAGCATGGAGACCAGCCCAGGGGAGGAGTCCTGCAGTCCTGATTGGGCACACCCTGTCCTTGGAAGGGGCGTGTCCAGAAGAGAACGTGGTTTTAAACCAGAGTATGGCTTTGCTAGTCAGAATGAGAAGAGGAAGCAGTATAAGCTGCAGAGGAAGAAGCAGCTGGAGCATGAGAAGGAGAGACGGATAGAGAAGAATGAGAATGATTGGAAGTCCAGAAGACAGTATGGTGATACTTGGGAACCTGGCACTAGAAGGAGACCTGCAAAGATCTATTCAGAGGCAGTGAGTAGAAGTCCCAAGGAAAGTGGACCTAGCCCTGGAATAGACAACCGCTGGAAGGCACAGCCCTAGGAGAGGAAGCCTTCAAGGCTGGCACGAGAGAGAAAACAATCATTCTGGGAATTACCGTTTGGGCCAGAGAGCCACGGACATTCTCACAGCTGGAGAACATCGGAGCCATCTGAAGTAAGAGAGGCTTGGCAACAAATAAGTGATTTGCCACAGAGTTTCCAGACTGAAGGTAAAGCTAACTCTCCTGTATTTGAAACATTAGCAAAAGAGCCTAAGAGTTACTCTGACACAATTAACCTAAGAGAGGAGAAGAGAAATAGCCTTAAGCCAGAGGGAAGTTTTATAGCTGATAGCAATTCCCTATCTCACAAACAACAGGCTGAATTGCTCCTACAGGGTTTTAAAGAGTTTTTAGAGCTACAAGCTAAAAGACAGCCAGTGTTACAAGAAGCCAATAATTCCATACAGCTTGAAGAACTAGCACAAGATAGTTCTGACTTACCTGATTGTGAGAGCATGGACTGTACGGTCTGTTGTGTGGAGATGCCAAGCTGAAGGAAACTGGTTTTACCGTATATGAATTGAATACTACGGAGCTGTTGTGCTGCCTGGCTAGGAAAGCTCTAATTACATGCACCTGTAATCCCCAGCATTGTGAACGTAACAGTGGCTGAAAGAGGCTGCAGTTAAAGTGACCGACCTCTTGGGGCAAAGTTGAGTAACTTGCTTAGAAGTGAAAAGCAGCAGTTATACTTTAAGTTGACTTTGCAAAAATGCAATGTGTGCCTTCGAGTCAGTCCTGACTCCTGGCGACCCAGAAGCTCCTGGATTTTCTTGGCAGTGTCACCGGAAGTAGATTGCCAGGCCTTTCTTCCGAGGCAATGGAGGGTTAAGTGACTTGCCCAAGGCCACAAGGAGTGCTAGTGGGAATCGAACCCTGGTTGCTTGGTTACCAAGCCAGTGCTCTAACCACTAGGCTACTCCACTTTATCCTGAGTTTATTCTGTTTGCATTTGAAGCACCTAATTTGTTCACATTTATTTGTCATGCGATGGAAAAATATCCTTTACTATAATAAATATACTTGCTATTAAGAAACCCCGCAACTACAACTCTTTATTTCGGAGCGAAAGGAGCAGGAAACTACAATACCCAGCATTCCAGGGATACAGGTTACTCTCCTTCCTCACGAAGCATTAAACCCCGCTCCTGTCTTTAGCCCCAAGGCCGGGCAGGAGCGCCGCAAGTGGCTACGTTGGCAGGATATTTCCACGCATGCGCAAGGTGCCGCGCAGAAGAAAACTACAGAAAAGCAACTGCCAAGAAAGACCCCGATTGCAGACCATCCTGAAGGGAAGGAAAAAGTCCCAGCATCGGAGTGCTAGCTGCAACATGATTGTGAAAGCGTGAGACAACACCTGACCCAGGTAATAAGTGTCCACCTGGGAAAGGATAAGGATACAGGGCTAAGGGTGATTGCTAGCTAGTTGAAAAAAAAAAAAAAAAAGGAAAAGTTTTTTTTTAGAAAGTGTGAGGTACCGCACTTGGTTTTTTTTTCTGTCTGTTTGTATTCCCAGGAACTGAAGATGTCTTTGGATCCAGCAGAGGTGTTTAAATGGATGGCCGCTCAACTGGAGAGACAGAGAGACTTGAGTCTGGAGTTCCAGGCAAAGAGTGCTGCTGCCCTGCAGGCTCAGCAGCAACCCCTACTGGACATGCTGCAAGCGTGGGTAGCTGAGCAGAAGATTCCACCGGAGAAACCATCCGCTCCCCCAGGTTTTTCTACTACAGCTGCGCTTAGTCTAAACGCAGGGACAATGTTTAATTTTGGCCAGTTAAAGGACAATGAGGATGTTGATAACTTCATTGAGTGTTTTGAAAGAGTGGCACAGTTAAGTGCATGGCCAAAAGAATATTGGGCCATTAGGTTTGCAGCTTCCCTTACCGGAGAAGCAATGGCTGCGTATATGAGCATGCCACCAGACCTTGCCGGAAATTATGAGGAGGTGAAAAGAGCGGTCCGGGAAAGGCTAGGCCTTACACCGCTAGCCTACCATAATCTCCTACGAGCGGTAAGATTAAAACAGGGTGAGTCACCGAAAGCCTTAGTATACAGAATACGCATGTTGTTAAATAAGTGGCTTAATCCAGAGAATAGGACCAAAGAGTCTATATTGGAAAGTCTGGTTGTAGAGCAATATATGAATGCTGTACCTACTGAAATAAAAACCTTCCTGATTCTGCAAAGCTGCAAGACCCCACAGGAGGCAGTAGACCTCACAGAACGCTTCTTAGAGGCCAAAGTAATGGCTCATGAAAGCATTAGTGATTTAAAGGGGGCAGCAATACCCGAGTCAGAAAGGAAGTGGAAATTTGAGAATGAAGCAAGCAAAATGTGTATGCCAACTGTGAAGGCTAGGTTTCCGCCTAGGAAATGTTTTAAATGTGGGCGAGAAGGGCATATGCAGAAGAATTGTTTTAAGACTGCCTTAGTAGCAGAAAGTGCACAAAAAACCCGAGAAGGATTTCTCATTGAGGTAGAAGTGCAGGGAATTGCCACCACCGCGTTACTTGATTCTGGCGCGGAGCAGACAATGCTCTCCAAGGCGCTGTGGCAGCAAGTCCAAGCATCGGGGGTAGCAATTCAGCCTGTCCGCAATGTGAAGATCCGCTGTGTTCACGGAGGTACATCACTATACCCTGTATACAACCTGCAAGTGAAAGCGCTGGGTGTGGTTAAGAAAATTCCCATCGCAGTGGTCCCCAAGCTACCTCATAATATAGTTTTGGGTAAGGACTGGCCACACTTCCATAAAGGGGTGGAACAAGGCTTATTCCTAAAAGAGCAAGAAGCTGCCAGAGAGTCCCCGGTAGAAGCTCTAACCCAAGCCACTGGGAAAAGTATAGTTCCTAGTCCCTTGTTTGCCCACCTGGAAAAGCAAAAAGGGAAAACACAGTCTCCAAAAGAGGAAGTAGTGAAGAAACCAGTGTTTGTGCTAAGATTCTGCAAGATGAACCCTAATGCTCAAGCCCCTAAGAGAGCTTCAAGTAACTCAGCAGGTTATGACCTCTGTAGTGCTGAGGAGGTCGTAGTTCCTAAGCAAGGGAAAGCACTAATAGATACCGCTCTACAGATGGAAATGCCACTAGGCTGTTACGGCCGGATAGCCCCATGATCGGGTCTCGCTGTAAAGCATTTTCTAGACATAGGAGCCGGAGTGATAGACCCGGATTATAGAGGTTCTATTAAAATTCTTATGTTTAACTTCGGCAAGGAGGACTTTAAAGTCAAGGTTGGAGATCGAGTAGCCCAACTAATCTGCGAGCGTGTGGGTCTGCCTCCGCTGGAAGAAGTATCCAGCCTATCAACAACAGCTCGTGGAGCAGGTGGATTCGGGTCAACAGGGGTTACCAGTTTCCAAGCTCTAGCCGCCATAGTAGAAGAAAAGGAAGAGGAAGACCTGGGGCCACAAATCGCAGTATGTAAAAGCAACCCGGAGCCTAGAATAGATGAAGGCTTGTCCTGGGCGCAAAAGCAGGAGTTGGTTCAGCTACTAACCAGATACCAGGATGTCCTCACACCGATGCCAGGCAAGATGGACCTGATCGCCCATGGGATCATAACGCCGCCTGGCGAAATAGTACGCCAACGTCCATATAGGTTGTCAGAGGCCAAGAAGGAGGAGGTCGTGCGGCAGGTACAGGAAATGTTACAGATGGGCGTTATAGAAGAGTCGCGGAGCCCGTGGAACAGCCCAATTGTTCTAGTTCCCAAGCCAGACGGGTCCATAAGGTTCTGTATCGACTTTCAGAAAGTTAATTTAATATCTCGTTTCGATACATATCCGATGCCCAGAATAGAAGAACTCCTTGATCGCCTAGGCCGTGCTAAATACCTCACCACATTGGACATGTCGAAAGGATACTGGCAGGTCCCACTGACCAGGGATGCCAGACAGAAGACTGCCTTCAGCACCCCGGTAGGCCTGTACCAGTTCAAAAGAATGCCTTTTGGCCTACACGGAGCTGCTGCTACGTGTCAGCGCTTAATGGACTTGGTTTTGCGACCGCATCAAACATACGCTGTAGCTTATATGGATGATGTGGTCATTCACAGTGACAATTGGACGCAACATCTCCCACGAGTTGAAGCCGTTCTTATGGCACTAAGGGATGCTGGCCTTACATTAAACCCGGATAAATGTTTATTTGGGGGCCGGGAAGTAAAGTATTTGGGTCACCTGGTGTGTAATGGGGTAGTGAAACCCCTTACTGATAAGATAGCCGCTGTTCAAGCATTCCCCAAACCACTTAACAAGAAACAGTTAAGGAGCTTCCTGGGGTTAGTGGGGTATTACAGACGGTTTGTTCCAGGATTTGCAGAGAAGAGTGCCCCTCTAACTGAAATGTTGAAGAAGAACGCGCCTAATCAACTGAGATGGCGGGAAGAGGCGGAAGAAGCATTCCACCTGCTAAAGAATAAGTTGTGTGCAGCACCGGTTCTCAGAGGTGTGGATTTTTCCCAACCATTTTTGGTACAGACCGACGCGTCGGAGACGGGCCTCGGCGCAGTGCTGTCCCAGCGCCATATGAACTGATGTATGGTCGATCACCCCGTGGGGTATTAGATATCCTGAAAGAACAGTGGGTAGAGCCCGATGTACATGAAGTGGGAGTACCGGAATTTCTTAAGGATCTAAAAGGTCCTTACGCCGCACCACACAAGTGGCAGAAGTCAATTTAAGACACAATCAGCGACGACAGAAGGCCTACTATGACCAAGGCACACGGCCGCGCCAGTTAGCCGTGGGAGACAAGGTCATCGTGATGGTGGCAGGCCCAGACCCGAAATTTGAGAGCCAATGGAAAGGCCCATGTACCGTGGTCCGGCCAGTGGGTCCAGTGTCTTATCTCGTGAAGAATAAGAAAGGACGCCAACAAGTCTATCACATCAACCTTTTGAAGCCTTGGCATGATAGAACAGCCCTAGCTCAGGTAGCCACCGTAGTGCAAGACATAAAAGTGGTAGAAAAGGCACAGATCAACGCCAGATCCCCGAGTAGAATCACGTGCTGTGCCTCTGGTCAGATGCCAGCCCGTGATATCTTAAGGGGGCGGATCTGTGGTGAACAGCGCCCTCCTGAGGCTATGGATACGGATGAAAATCCTGAGATTCAGCAGGATTTATGCCAATTTGATAAAGCTACAAAGAAAGAGAGACTCTATTCCACGGAGCTGAGCATGGACACCAGCCCAGGGGAGGAGTCCTGCAGTCCTGATTGGGCACACCCTGTCCTTTGAAGGGGCGTGTCCAGAAGAGAACGTGGTTTTAAACCAGAGTATGGCTTTGCTAGTCAGAATGAGAAGAGGAAGCAGTATAAGCTGCAGAGGAAGAAGCAGCTGGAGCATGAGAAGGAGAGACGGATAGAGAAGAAGAATGAGAATGATTGGAAGTCCAGAAGACAGTATGGTGATACTTGGGAACCTGGCACTAGAAGGAGACCTGCAAAGATCTATTCAGAGGCAGTGAGTAGAAGTCCCAAGGAAAGTGGACCTAGCCCTGGAATAGACAACCGCTGGAAGGCACAGCCCTGGGAGAGGAAGCCTTCAAGGCTGGCACGAGAGAGAAAACAATCATTCTGGGAATTACCATTTGGGCCAGAGAGCCACGGACATTCTCACAGCTGGAGAACATCGGAGCCATCTGAAGTAAGAGAGGCTTGGCAACAAATAAGTGATTTGCCACAGAGTTTCCAGACTGAAGGTAAAGCTAACTCTCCTGTATTTGAAACATTAGCAAAAGAGCCTAAGAGTTACTCTGACACAGCCCATCTCCTGCCTGCTGACCTGCTCGGTGACTCCGGCCCAATCGGGGCTGTGGGAGGAGGAGCAGCAGCGGTAAAAGCAGCCCGCGATCGGCGGGAAAACCGCCATCTTCAACTCCCCCTGCAACGGGGTTGAGCACCAGCCCATCTCCTGCCTGCTGACCTGCTCGGTGACTCCGGCCCAATCGGGGCTGTGGGAGGAGGAGCAGCAGCAGTAAAAGCAGCCTGCGATCGGCGGGAAAACCGCCATCTTCAACTCCCCCTGCAACGGGGTTGAGCACCAGCCCATCTCCTGCCTGCTGACCTGCTCGGTGACTGGTTGAGCACCAGCCCCTCACCTGCCTGCTGACCTGCTCGGTGACTCCGGCCCAATTGGGGCTGTGGGAGGAGGAGCAGCAGCGGTAAAAGCAGCCCGCGATCGGCGGGAAAACCGCCATCTTCAACTCCCCCTGCAACGGGGTTGAGCACCAGCCCATCTCCTGCCTGCTGACCTGCTCGGTGACTCCGGCCCAATCGGGGCTGTGGGAGGAGGAGCAGCAGCGGTAAAAGCAGCCTGCGATCGGCGGGAAAACCGCCATCTTCAACTCCCCCTGCAACGGGGTTGAGCACCAGCCCATCTCCTGCCTGCTGACCTGCTCAGTGACTCCGGCCCAATCAGGGCTGTGGGAGGAGGAGCAGCAGCGGTAAAAGCAACCCGCTCTCAAGCAGGCCCGCGCCTGTCGGGCCTCGCCAGAGGGCACTTTGGCGTGGCCCTTAGGCGTGGAACCAGTCAAAGGACACCTACAAGCCCGGAAGACACTTCTTCAACAACAGCCGAATGCCTGAGAACCAGGACAAGCCACAGAACCAAAGACTAAGTATTGATCCATCTGATTAATATAAATGATAATACTTAACTTCTAGATATGATCTATAATATATTCTAATACCCAAGCCTAATAAGTACAATTATAACGTATATTAGCTATCAACTCCTTGATACCTGTCTATGTATACAATATACTTGATCCTCCTACTGCTTGCTACTAAGTGTCTTTACAAAGTATTCTCCACTAAGTAACCAACCATTGTTACAAAGTAGATACAGTGTAACAACCCAAGCTTAGCTGTGACCTGAAAGTTACCAAACATATTCATAGCCATTACGTTATATTTCACTGAAGTACCTATACAGATGTTATTCATTGAATTAGCTTGCTATTTGTTATACCCTATACTGATGTTTACATGCTGAAATAGCTTACTGAAGTTACTATATAACCACTCAAAAGCAGCACGGTGTCTCATTCTACAGCAGACCTCCTTACTTTTCCAGCTTACTTATATTCTCGCCGTCAATACCTTACCGCTAAATTGAGCCTTATCCCTACTTGTATAGCCACACTACAAATTAGTACCTTCCACACACCCAGCAAAGCCAACGCAACAACCGCCAAGCCACTATGGCCATCCCACTATTTACCATTACTACCTTATTCCTAGCATTAAACACTTTGCAATGCTCCATAGCCCTCTCTTCCGGGCAACACTATATCACCACCTTACCCTACCTGGGCAAGAAGAACCAATCTAACCCTTACCATTCTGCAACCAGCTTCCCACAACACCTACGACGCTCTCACCTGCTGTATGTGGACCTCAATCATTCAGACAAACTTAAAAAAGCACTACCTAAAACTCAACTCTTCCTCAACTGTGCCCTTATAAACTCACGCTCTGTGCGTAATAAATGGCCAGTGATACCAGACTTGATAGAAGTGCATAACCTGGATCTACTCATGGTGACTGAATCCTGGCTCAAGGATACTGACAAAGCTATCATAAACCAATTAATACCTTCCAACTTCTCCATCCATACTTGCCATAGGACCAACCGAAAAGGAGGTGGAGTATTCATTCTTTCAAAAACAAACCTAGAATTTCGACTTCTCACATCCAAGAGCTCCTCCCATGCGGACTTTATCACCATTGCCAATAAAGACATCACCATAAACCTTATTTACAGATCCCCTTCTTCTCCTCCTGAAGTTATCTCTACATTTATAGACTTAGCCTGCAACCCAGCCGACCCACACAGCTCCAATTGGCTGCTTGGAGACTTTAACTTACCCTCCCTGCAACCCAACCAAGCAGATGCTTTCCTAGAAGCCATGCAAACACTCGGTTTTGATCAACTTGTAAACACTTCCACTCACAATAAAGGAAACCTACTGGACCTAATCTTCGCTCCCCACGCTGCATTCAGCCAAAACTCCATCCTTAACACTACTATCACCTCCATTCCCTGGTCGGATCATAAACTAATTATGTTTCAGATGCCCACTCTTCACTCTAAGCATCTACCTAACAATTCATGTACAGAATCCAAACCTACCTCTCAATTCAAACCATTGGACAAAGAGGAATTCATTAGGCACGCCTTACCTCTACTCAACCCAATACATTCTGACCTCGGAGAAGCAATCACCAACTGGAACACCACATTAAAGTCTATTGCACAACTACCAGCTTCAACCAAAAGCAACAAGACCAACCACAACACGAGACAGCCATCACCATGGTTTACAGCAGATCTCCGTTCATCCCTCCTCTCCCTCAGGAAACTTGAAAGGAAATGGAGAAGATCTCACTCCGAAGCCAATAAAGTAATATACTTGAACCACCTCAAACTCCACCGTGAATCTATATCTCTCAAATGAGTGAAAACCATGCTAATCTTCTCCTCCGCTCACTAAATAAACCCAGAGACCTTTTCAACATAGCAAAATCCCTAATTAAAGACCCATCATCTACCCAACTAGTTCCTATCCCCCCCAGTCCTACGCCGATTATCTTCAATCCAAGACCTCCATAACTGACACAATCTCAGTCACAACACTATCACACTCTCACTCCCCATTTCCTGCAATCACAACATTTACAACACCCTCTGAGAAAAACATTCAAGATCTCATCACCTCCATCAACACTTCTACAGCTCCAAGTGACCCATGCCCAGCATACTGGGTCAGATCGCTACGTGCCGAACTGAGCCCAATCCTAGTCAACATCATTGGACTCTCCTTTGCAACAGGCACGTTCCCATCTCTCCTTAAACAAACCTCTATAAGACCTCTACTGAAGAACTCTAGGCTTGACCCACTAAAGCCTGACTCCTACCGCCCAATCTCGAGCATACCTCTATTAGCCAAAATAATAGAGAAGGTTGTTCAGAGACAGGTACAACATCACATTGATACAGCCTCACCGCTTGATCCCAGTCAACACGGCTTCAGGGAATCACACGGTGTAGAAACTCTCCTTACCACCCTAACTAATACACTGAACAGAGGTCTTGATAAAGCAGAAAACGGCTTTGCTCTAATATTCCTAGATATCTCCGCTGCCTTCGATTCAGTTAATCATAATCTACTCCTTGCCCGACTCCTAGAGAAGGGAATCGAGGGTCTCGCCTGGGAATGGTGTAGGTCATACCTGTCTGAGTGATGGCAACATGTCAGAGTCGGTCCCACCACATCCACACCTTTCCACCAACACCAAGGTGTTCCGCAAGGATCGTCCTTATCTGCACTTCTGTTTAATGTATACTTACAGCCGATCTGTGACATCATACGCACCTTCAACATCTCCTCATTAATCTACGCTGACGATGTTCTACTGTTTACTCCATTTAAAGTCAGTCAACCAGACTTCACCAACCTTATCCAATGCTTCAATGCCATCATAGACTGGTTATCTTCTCAAAACCTCCGTATAAACTTCAAGAAGACCGAAGTTCTCTTCATATCAAGAAACAAAGCATTCTCACCTCCATCCTCTCTAAAAGTAAGAGATGCGGATCTCCCCTGTAAACCATCTATTCGCTACCTAGGGATTACTCTGGATCAGCATTTTGAATTTAAGGAACACATTCGGAACGTCACAAAGGCTGTCTACAATAAAATAAGAACGCTAAGACAACTCAGACCCATGCTACCTCACAACAACTTCCGGACCATTTTCCAGGCCCTCACACTACCTCATTTTGATTATGCTAATGTCATCTTATACGGTCTCCCCAAAAACACCATTAATCCTCTACAACTGGCGATGAATGCGGCTGCTAGGGTGCTTTGTGGTCTATCAAGATCAGACCATATCACCCCGACTCTCATGGAACTACACTGGCTACCAATTCATTGCAGGATAACCTATAAAATCCTCATCATCACTTTCAAGATCATCAACAACCTTGCCCCCACGTCTCTTAACGATCTCATCTCCCTCACCCCAAAAAACAGAGAGAGAAGGACAACAACGGACAACACCCTGATTATCCCCAAGGAGTCCATCAAATGTACCCAATCAACCAAGAAAAGGACCTTCGCCTTCTATGCACCTAAATGCTGGAATGACCTCACACCTGAAATAAGAGCGATTAAAGACCTCTCTCAATTTCGCAAGGCAATCAAGCACCACATCTTCCTGATCCATTTTGCACAAGCATCCAATCCTCATCTGATCATCAGCCCTCATAAACCGACAAACTCTCACTCTTCTCCCCAATTCCCTCACAAGTAATTTCTGCCTCAAGTTCTCTTATGTCCTACCTTATTCCGACCATAGTCTGCCTGTGAATACTAAAGAACCCAATATGTTTCTACATAGCTCCGTTTTTACACTGCTTTTTGTACATAGTTTCACTGTGTGTACATAGTTATAGTTTTATTACCCTCTGTTCCAAGTTTAAGTTCCCTGTTATAATGTAAGCACACCAGTGTTTTCTGATTGTGCAGATCTGTTACTTGTAAACCGCACTGAAAACAAATAGCGCGGTATATAAAAGATGTTAAATAAATAAATAAATAAAATTAACCTAAGAGAGGAGAAGAGAAATAGCCTTAAGCCAGAGGGAAGTTTTATAGCTGATAGCAATTCCCTATCTCACAAACAACAGGCTGAATTGCTCCTACAGGGTTTTAAAGAGTTTTTAGAGCTACAAGCTAAAAGACAGCCAGTGTTACAAGAAGCCAATAATTCCATACAGCTTGAAGAACTAGCACAAGATAGTTCTGACTTACCTGATTGTGAGAGCATGGACTGTACGGTCTGTTGTGTGGAGATGCCAAGCTGAAAGAAACTGGTTTTACCGTATATGAATTGAATACTACGGAGCTGTTGTGCTGCCTGGCTAGGAAAGCTCTAATTACATGCACCTGTAATCCCCAGCATTGTGAACGTAACAGTGGCTGAAAGAGGCTGCAGTTAAAGTGACCGACCTCTTGGGGCAAAGTTGAGTAACTTGCTTAGAAGTGAAAAGCAGCAGTTATACTTTAAGTTGACTTTATCCTGAGTTTATTCTGTTTGCATTTGAAGCACCTAATTTGTTCACATTTATTTGTCATGCGATGGAAAAATATCCTTTACTATAATAAATATACTTGCTATTAAGAAACCCCGCAACTACAACTCTTTATTTCGGAGCGAAAGGAGCAGAAAACTACAATACCCAGCATTCCAGGGATACAGGTTACTCTTCTTCCTCACGAAGCATTAAACCCCGCTCCTGTCTTTAGCCCCAAGGCCGGGCAGGAGCGCCGCAGGGGTTACAAATAAATCACATGAGTAATTGTAGTGGGTAACACGGCTCCAGGGATGTCTCTGTGCCTGTTTTCAGATGTCCAAAGCACATATAGGGCTCCTTGAACTTCTTCTGCCGTGCTCTAGAAATTTCTGACATCGGAAACATTACCATGAATGTGCATACAGGAATAACAAACTTCACGTGTATTTAATGAAAACAATAATGTGGTATATACCAGAGAGCAGGGATAGGCCTAAAGGTCCATATACAGAATAATTAATTGGGGCTGCAAAGATATAATATTATTCATTCAATCATGATTGTTAATTTTTTTTTTGGCAGAAAATGTTGCTATGTCTCAAAGAAAAGGGGAACTGAAAGCAAGGAACTTCAATGTACTTTTATCTGAATTAGACCCATGTTACAGCAAGTAAAAAATACCCTACCTGGCTGGAAAAAGCCCTAACTGTTTCTTCCTACTTAATTTAAAGATCCCAGTAGCGACGCTGTGTGTGCCATATGGAGTGAGATGTTCCCCTCAGATGCACATGAATGTTTGCAGGCAGACGGGCTATTGAAGGAAACTGGCTGCTGTCCAACTTTCTATCACAGTTCTGAATTCCTGCCAAGGCATGACAGGCCCTTCCCTTGAGATTTTAATATATACTACTAATAAATATCACTAAAGAGACCTCTATTTTCTACTGATTTAAATTGGTTTGATAATTATTTAGTAAAATAATCATTCTGTCTTGTACTTCATGTTGAATATCTTTATTTTTATACACATGTGAGTAATACATTTAAATAAAATACAGAATAACATTACATCTACTGTTTCTAGGGATATGCCAGCCATCTTTTGAATAAAATATACATCATCATGCTTAGGACCTCAGTAAGACTAGAAAAGGGGACTGTTACTTCTGGAGAGAGATCTGCAATTGTGAGTATATACTTCTGGGAATTTTCTGAAAGGAATTCTTTCTATTAAAGCTATTAAAGCTAATAGTCACTCAGGGCCTAGTATCAGCAAAGTACTTTTAGTTTAAATTTAAAACACAGAGGAGAGCTTTCTGGTTAAATTTGGAACCTAGCAGAGAGCTGTAGTTTACATTTAATAGTCACTCAGGGCCTAGCATCAGCAAAGTACTTTTAGTTTAAATTTAAAACACAGAAGAGAGCTTTCTGGTTCAATTTAGAACGCAGCAGAGAGCTTGTAGTTTAAATTTCATAATATGTTAGAGCCTAGCAGCAGCAAAGAGCTATAATTTAAATCAAATAAGAATATAGCTTACCTCAGCAGCACAGGACAGGGTACTGTGTAGCAGCCCTCTTTTAATAAGTGTTATTTCCCTCCCTCTCTCCCCACACCCACCCACCCCTGGGATAATCGTAGCTTTATAGGTTCTTACACATCTTAAAAGACAGGAGGTGCTCTCAGGTGAAGCTCATTACCCAAATCAGTCATACACTAAGGACCTGAGATCAATTAAGCTTCAGGTGAACAAAGTATATTAAACGTATTAGGTACAGTTTTATTGGTATAAATATCCATAGCAACCCTTAGTAAGTAAAGATCTAAACAAAAACTAAAAACTAAGATGCAGACAGCAGTCCAGCAGTGAGATGGGGGCTTTCCAGTCTTTTGCATTGAGTGTCACATGTATGATTTTCTCCCAGTTGGTGAGAGGTCTTACGTGTGCACTAGGTGAAAGGAGCTCTTTGCTCTCAGGGAACAAGTCCGTCCTCTAGAGGCTAGAGTAGCAGACTTGGAAAACATAAGAAAGACAGAGAGGTACATAGACGAGACCTATAGGGATATAGTCCTGAAGTCCCACCTCCAGTCTGGCAGCATCCCTGTTGCCATGGAGGAGAGAGGTCACGTGACAGGAGAGCATCACCCTGGTGTGGCAGGAAGTGATCCTGTAACTAGGACCTGTCCTCCAGGTAATGTAAAACCCTCTTGCACTGAGGAAGTTTCTCCAGGGCCATGTGCCCATGAGGGAAGGGTTAGGACAGCCATTATAGTTGGTGATTCGATCATTAGGCATGTAGATAGCTGGGTGGCTGGTGGACGTGAGGATCGCCTGGTAACATGCCTGCCTGGTGCGAAGGTAACGGACCTCACGCGCCACCTAGATAACGTCTTAGATAGTGCTGGGGAGGAGTCTGCTGTCTTCGTAAATGTCGGTACCAATGACATAGGAAAATGTGGTAGGGAGGTTCTGGAGGCTAAATTTAGGCTTTTAGGTAGGAAGTTGAAATCCAGAACTTCCAGGGAAGCGCTCTATGAAATGCTTCCCGTTCCACGTGCAGGGCCAAAAAGGCAGGCAGAGCTCCGGAGTCTCAATGCGTGGATGAGACAATGGTGCAGAGATGAGGGGTTTGGATTTGTTAGGAACTGGGGAATATTCTGGGGAAAGGAGGGGCTCTTCCGAAGGGATGGGCTTCACCTTAACTGGGATGGAACCAGGCTGCTGGCATTAACCTTTAAAAAGGATATAGAGCAGCTTTTAAACTAGATAATAGGGGAAAGCCAACAGTAGCTCAAGAGCGGATGGTTCGGAAGAATGTATCCTTGAAGGATACTACCAAAAGCAGAGAGGTTCCAAAAAAGAGTAAAGTAGCCCAAATGCCCTCGAGTATGGAGCAGACACAGCTTAAAGATCCCAAATTACCCATGTCTACCAATAGCCAAATTAATATGAATAAAATACAGTCTCTAAAATGCTTGTATGCAAATGCTAGAAGTCTAAAAAATAAGATGGGAGAGTTAGAATATATAGCACTAAATGAGAGGTTAGATATGATTGGAATATCAGAGACATGGTGGAAGGAGGACAACCAGTGGGACACTGTGATACCTGGGTACAAGCTATATCGTAATGATAGAGCTGATCAAATTGGTGGAGGGGTTGCGCTCTGTGTTAGAGATGGCATTGAGTCAGAAAGGATTAAAGTTTTGCAGGAAACAAAATTTGCTGTAGAATCTCTATGGATTGAAATTCCATGTAAAAAGGGGAAGGTGATGGCAGTGGGGGTGTACTATCAAACGCCTGGCCAGAATGAACAAATGGATGATGAAGTGCTCAAAGAAATCAAGGAAGCTAACAAAAGTTACAGCGCGGTAATAATAATGGGTGATTTCAATTACCTCGATATCGACTGGGTCAGTGTCACGGCAGGACATGCTAGGGAGATAAAGTTCCTAGATGAAATAAATGACTGCTTCTTGGAGCAGCTGGTTCATGAACCGACCAGAGGGGAAGCCATATTAGACCTAGTCCTTAGTGGAACACCAGATCTAGTGCAAGAGTTAAGGGTGTTGGGTCCACTTGGCAATAGTGATCATAGCATGATCGCCTTTGATTTAATTAGTGGAGGAGGGATAGTAAGGAAATCCACAGTACTACCTTTTAACTTTCGAAAGGGAGACTATGATAAAATGAGGAAAATAGTTAAGAAAAAACTAAAAGGAACAGTTGCAAAGGTTAAAGACTTACATCAAGCTTGGGTGTTGTTGAAAAATACTATCTTGGAAGGCCAGACCAGCTGTATTCCACGCTTTAGGAAAAGTGGAAGGAAGTCCAAAAAACTGCCAGCACGGTTTAAAGGTGAGGTCAGAGAGGGGCGGAGCCCGATGTCCAGCGGGATGGTCGCATAACGCTGAGGCTCCCGAGAGGCCTACTCAGAATCCTGAATTAACACCGGACATACTTGAATTTCTGCTCTGATCTTGCCGGGGCACATTGGTGAGATGGCGGGGACCAAACCTACGCACCTGGAATTTGGATCTCCAGCGGCTTCTCACGGCAAACGCTCCAAAACTGAACCCCCATCCCCGCAGAAGGGGCTGGCTTTGCGCGAGGGCCCCGAAATGCAGCAGGAAATCCTCGCAGAGATTAGAGGGGTTAAGGACCTCGTGCAGTCAAACGGTGAAGCACTCCGAGCGCTGCGGGAAGATCTTGGTGTACTGCAAGGCAGGCTAGAGGGGCTCTCTTCGCGTCAGGACAAAATGGAGAGCATATTAGACTCCCACGCGGTCCGGCTGTCCAAACTCGACAATGTTGAACGTCAGGTGCGGGCCTTGCAGAAAGAAGTGGAAGATGGCAATAATAGAGCGCGCCGCAACAACCTACGACTCGTGGGCATACCGGAGGGAGCGGAATCGGGAGACATGAAGGAGTTTTTATATAAAATCCTCCCTTCCCTGCTCCAAATCACCTTTACCAAAGAATTGGAGATCGATCGCGCTCATCGTGTACCCACAAACATAACGCTCAACAGGAAGACCCCGCGGCCTATCATCTTTCGACTTTTGAGATATCAACATGTGGAGCAAATTCTCAGTGCCTCTCGGGCAAAGGGCCATATGGAGTTTGAGAGCCACAAGATCTCCTTCTATCCTGACTTGGCTAAACCCACAGTCGACCGCCGAAAGCGCTTTCTGGAATTCCGGCCGAGGCTTCAACAACTGCAAGCACGCTATGGCCTGATGTACCCGGCCAAGCTCCGCGTCACGCTTCACAATCAGACAAGAACATTTGAGGACCCTGATCTACTAGCGGAGTTTTTGGATGCTAAAGAAGCCGACTTGATGCGCTGACTTCCAGAATATTCCTGCCAGTATTCTCATATCCGCTGTACCTGCCATATTGGATTTGCCGCGGCTCAGCAAAAAGTCTGTCGAGGGCGGTTTGTTGCCTTATTTTGATGATAACTGTGACCCGACTCCATCTACCCATCGTAGCCTCGATGAGTATCAGAGACAGTGTTAATTATGGACTCTGGTGTTTCTTTTCTTTTTTTTTATGTCTCTATCTTCCTCTCTAGGGCCTCCTCCCGCAGACATATGGTCGCCATTTTCATTGGGGGTTTTGCTTCTTCTCTAAGTTACTTTGGTACATACTTTTCAATATGGGGTGTATTAGTCAGCAGACTCGGTGATTATATCATTGTTGTACAGATTCTGATTATGTTGTATGTTTTCAAGCGCCCTTACCTAAAATGTCTATTACCGATTTATGGCACCATGTAAGATTTTATCATTGAACGTAAAAGGAATCAATAATCCGATAAAACGGAAGAAAATCCTAAGCTATCTAAGTCATGAAGCTGCGGACCTGATTTTCCTCCAAGAAACGCATTTAAATTCGAAGGAAACTCTTAAACTCAATATTAAACCTTACATGGTGGCCGCCTATTCCCCAGCCGTTTCTAAGAAATGTGGGGTTGCCATACTGGTTAGGAAATCTCTGCATGCTACTATTATTGCGACTAGCTCAGATACAGCAGGTAGATGGTCCAGAGTTCACCTCAAGATAGGTAACCTTGAAGTTACATGTATATGCCTTTATGCTCCTAATGTGGATGACCCTGCCTTTTTTGCTACCATTGCTCAGGTTGCGCAGGCCTCTGCTAATACTTCATTGATAATAGGGGGGGATTTCAATTTAGTTCTTGATCCCCTGATTGACAAACAGCCGCCTAGGACAAGTGGTCCCCCCAAGAGTCACACCACGCTTACCTCTGTGATCAAAGATCTTGCTTTAGTCGATCTATGGAGGTTATTACACCCCAATGAGCTTGACTTTACCTTCTTCTCTTCCCCTCATAAATCCCAGTCTCGCATAGATTTCTTTCTAATATCAAAACTGTTAGTTCCTCAGGTGGACACTGCAAAGATTCACTCCCAACATATTTCAGATCATGCTGCTATTTCTTTTCAATTACACACTACTGCACCCCAAGGGAATTCGGGGGCCTGGTTCTTTGATAGAGCCCTATTAACTCAGCCAGAGTTCCAGTTAGAAATTCGGGCAGCCATACAGGATTACTTCCATTTTAATTTACCCCAGGATACTGCAAATTGGGCTTGGTGGGAGGGTCTCAAAGCGGCCACTCGTGCAACGATCACTAGTTATCAAATTCGCCTGCGGAAACAACGCAAACAGCAGCTACTTATACTAGACCAACAAATCAAAGCAGGCGAACGAGTTCTAACTTCACGTACTGATCCATGCGTCTTAGTTCGCTTACAGCGTCTCCGTTTTCAGTATAATGCAATCCTCTCAACTGCAGCTTCTAAGAGTATTGAGCTTCAACGAGAGACATACTACCGTGAAAGCAACCGAGCCGGTCGACTTTTAGCCAACGCCTTGAAAGGTCAAAAAGAAGCCAAACGCGTAGCGGCCCTTCGAGCCCCACAGGGAGGGGGCATACTGACCACAGACTCCGATATCGTAGAACTCTTTCGGGATTTCTATACCCGTCTCTATCAATCTGAATGTGAGTTCTCATCAGAGACCTTCGAGCGATTGTTTTCTGGTATTCAGCGGCCGACCCTTTCTGAAGCTGATAGGGATGCGCTGGATGAACCCTTCTCTACTTCAGAGATCCAATCTGCCCTAAAACGAACAGCCTCGGGTCGAGCCGCTGGGCCTGATGGTCTCCCGACCGAATTCTACAGAACGTTCAGTGCAGATTTAGTTCCCTACTTAAAACTCTATTTTACTGCCCTTGCGGTAGATACATCCTCTTTGGGATCCTTTTCTGCAGCTAATGTGGTAGTATTTGAGAAAGAAGGCAGAGACCCGCTGCTAACCGCCAACTACCGTCCAATCTCCCTACTTAATGCCGATTATAAGATCTTCGCAACGATCTTGGCCACCCGGCTATCTGACAGGATGGCCACCTTAATCCATCCCGACCAATGCGGTTTTATACCGGCCGATCCACCGCTGACAATGCTCGGACCTTGTGCCATGTGCTATCCAGTGCTGCCAATTTAGACCACCCATGGGTGGGTCTTTCCCTAGATGCTGAAAAAGCCTTTGATCGCCTAGAATGGCCCTTCTTATTTGCAGTTCTCCGATGGTATGGCTTTGGGGAGGGCTTCCTCCGATACCTCCAAGTCATGTATACTCAACCCGTTGCCAGTATTTGTGTAAATGCCATTAAGTCTCAGCCTTTTAATCTCCAAAGAGGCACGCGTCAAGGTTGCCCCCTATCACCAATGCTCTTTGATCTAGCTCTTGAACCCCTCGCCCTCCTTATTAGACAGTCCGCACGTATTCGAGGTGTCCCCTTCAGTCACAGAGAGATTAAACTCTCTGCATATGCAGATGACCTTATGCTCTTCGTATCCCTTGATTCGGTTCCAGCTGTCTTGGATCTGATTGATGGATACTCGCAATTATCGGGCTATAAAATAAACTGGACCAAATCTGTAGCATTCCCACTGAACCGCTGGGTACATGAGGCTGACATGCAGGCCTTTCCTTTTCTTTGGCAATCCCGCATGGTGAAATATCTTGGTGTCCATTACTGTTCTCCTTTAGAAGACACTATTAGTTTTAATGCCAAAGAGGTAGTCTCCAAAGTCCGTGAGCTCACAAATCGTTGGTCTCCCTTATCCCTTACATGGTGGGGCCGCCTAGAAACTGTGAAAATGATGATAGTCCCCAAAGTGAACTATATTTTAGAAATGCTGCCATGCTTACTCCCGCTACACACCTACAAAGATATTGAGGGCCTTCTCGTCCGCTATCTCTGGCAGGGCAAACCACCAAGGATAGCTAAACAAAAACTACAGTCTGCGAAGGAACTAGGGGGTACCCGCTTTCCTGATTTTCTCAGATATCATCAAGCCTTCCTACTTAAACAAGGTGCCCGATGGCTAGATGCCTCAACAGACAGCAGACCAGTTTGGCTTGACATAGAAGAGGAGCTTAGTAGCCCAATTCCGTTGATCCATCTCCCCGGTATGTCCCATCAAGTAGATACCCGCCATCCCCCAATGATTGTCGATACTCTTGCGGCCTTTAACACTCTCATTCTATCACTGGGCCCAAACGTATGTCCTCAGGACGGACTCCCGCTGTGGAATAACCCCAGGATTCAAGTCCTAAATAGAACGATAGCATGGAAACCCTGGTACTCTAGGGGGATCTGGACACCCCAACAGCTCTTCTCTGCAGCTCGTTGGAAAACCTTTTCTGATTTACAAAAGGAATTTGCGTTACCAGCGAAACATTACTTTCAATTGATGCAGCTTCAACACTGCCTCAAAAGTGCTCGAATCCTGCCGCCCTCTGTCCCTACTGAGAACG
This sequence comes from Ichthyophis bannanicus, assembly GCA_033557465.1. Taxonomy (NCBI): domain Eukaryota; kingdom Metazoa; phylum Chordata; class Amphibia; order Gymnophiona; family Ichthyophiidae; genus Ichthyophis; species Ichthyophis bannanicus. Next base: position 1,785,387,994 of record CM066031.1, on the reverse strand, counting down.
GGCTATTAGACCTAATTCACTCTATTAGTAGTACACATGGGGTAGCCTCTAACTTTTATAAACTATTATGTCAGGGTACAGATACTGCTACTTGTAGAGCCCAACAAGCCTGGGAACGCGAACTGCAAACCACTTTAACCCCTGTGCAATGGAGCGTTTTCTGGAGCAAAGTAGTGCGGGTTTCCCGATCTGCCTCAGTTACCCAAACTCTCTTCTTTTTTGCACATAGATGCTTTTATACTCCAGAAAAAATAGCCAAATGGAACACAACTGCTAGGGACCAGTGTTGGTCTTGCCATACTGCTGTGGGAACCCTCGCTCATGTTATTTATGAATGTCCTCAACTACAGGTTTACTGGGGGCGGGTCTGGGGTCGTATTCAATTTATCTTGCACCTCCACGAGCCTCTTTCTTGGAAGATTGTGGGACTCCGCTCAGTGGCGGAGGTCCCCTCTCTTCCTAAGAAGGGTCGCTTTCTCCTTGATTTCATGCTGGGTATAGCCATATGTTTAATCACGAGGAATTGGAAGGATAGCTCTCGACTTACTGTCAATGAATGGTGGAACCTTGTCTGCTTATATAGTAAATATGAGCAGATATCTCGGAGAGCTATTCCCCATACCCAAACTCACTCTCGCTTGTCTAAATGGCAGATGCTCAATGATTATGTACAATCTGCTCATTGCTCCGACATGTCTGTTTAATGTACACTCATCATGTTTCAGATCACCGTTCGGTTTTGTAACACAATAATGTCAGTACACGCCCGTTTCGGGAATGATTAGTTTTCTAGAGAAGAAGCAGGGGGGAGGGGGGTGGCAGGGGTTTACTTTGGTGTATGTATCTTATTCTATGTATGTATCTGTCTTTTAGCTGTATGTCTTCCTTTCCTTTTTTGTTATAAAACGAAAATAAAGAATTAAAAAAAAAAAGGTGAGGTCAGAGAGGGTGTTGTTGCCAAAAAAGCATCTTTCAGGAAATGGAAAAAAGAGCCAAACGACGAAACCTGGAAACAGCACAAGCACTGGCAGGTCAAATTCAAGGCATTGATAAAGCAGGCAAAGGGAGAATTTGAGAAGAAGCTTGCTGCAGAAGCAAAAACGCGAAATAAAGATTTTTTTCAAGTACATTCGTAGCAAAAAACCTGTGAGAGAGTCAGTTGGTCCATTAGATGATAGAGGAGTTAAAGGGGCACTAAGAGGCGACAAGGCGATAGCGGAGAGACTGAATGAATTCTTTGCTTTGGTATTTACTGAGGAAGATGTAGGGATGTTACCCATGACTGAAGTGGTATTTAAAGGTGCGGAAGAATTGAAGGAAATATCGATACATCAGGAAGATGTATTACAACTATTAGATAAACTGAAGAGTAGCAAATCACCTGGGCCAGATGGTATACATCCAAGGGTGTTGAAAGAACTGAAATATGAGATTGAAGACCTGCTATTAGTAATCTGTGAACTATCATTAAAATCATCTCTAATACCTGAAGATTGGAGGATCGCCAATGTAACACCAATTTTTAAAAAGGGTTCCAGGGGTAATCCGGGAAACTACAGACCGGTGAGCCTCACGTCAGTACCGGGAAAAATGGTAGAAACCATCATAAAGAATAAAATTACTCAGCATGTAGATAGTCATGGCCTAATAGGAGACAGCCAACATGGCTTTAGACAAGGAAGATCTTGTCTTACTAATCTGTTATGTTTTTTTGAAAGTGTGAATAAACAGGTGGACAAAGGTCAGTCGGTTGATATAGTGTATTTAGACTTTTAGAAAGCCTTTGACAAGGTCCCTCATCAGAGACTTTTGGCAAAACTAAAGAGTCATGGGATAGGAGGCAGTGTACTACTGTGGATCAGGAACTGGTTAAAAGATAGAAAGCAGAGGGTTGGGCTAAATGGCCAATTTTCCCAATGGAGAAAGGTGAATAGTGGTATACCCCAGGGATCTGTGCTGGGTCCACTGCTTTTTGACATATTCATAAATGACCTGGAAAGTGGAATAACGAGTGAGATTATCAAATTTGCAGATGACACAAAACTATTTAAAGTTGTTAAAACCCAAGAGGATTGTGGAAAATTGCAAGAGGATCTTGATAAATTGGAAGACTGGGCATCAAAATGGCAGATGAAATTTAATGCGGACAAGTGCAAAGTTATGCACCTAGGGAAGAATAACCCAAACTATGGTTACACAATGCAAGGTTCCACATTAGGAACCACCACCCAGGAAAAAGATTTAGGCGTCATTGTGGACAACATGTTAAAACCCTCGGCCCAGTGTGCAGCCACGTCCAAGATAGCAAATAGAATGCTAGGTATCATAAGAAAAGGAATGGAAAATAAAACAAAAGATATTATAATGCCTCTATACAGTTCCATGGTGAGATCGCACCTTGAATATTGTGTGCAATTCTGGTCGCCGTATCTTAAAAAGGATATAGCGTTATTAGAAAAGGTTGAGAAGAGCCACCAAAATGGTAAAGGGGATGGAAGGATACTCCTATGAAGAAAGGCTAAAAAGGTTAGGGCTCTTTAACCTGGAAAAGAGACGGCTGAGGGGAGATATGATAGAAGTCTATAAATTAATGAACGGAGTGGAACGGGTAAATGTAGATCGATTGTTTACGTTATCAGAATATAGAAAGACTAGGGGACATACAATGAAGCTACAGGGTAAACTATTTAAGACTAATAAAAGAAAATATTTTTTCACTCAACGTGTAATCAAACTCTGGAATTTGTTACCGGAGGATGTAGTAAAGGCTGTTAGTGTAGCTGGTTTTAAAAAAGGTTTGGACAAGTTCCTGGAGGAAAGGTCCATAAACCATTATTAAGAAGGGACCCAGGATATCAATGCTTGACCCAGTACAAGCATTGCGGAACCTGTGTCTTTTGGGGAAACTGCTAGGTACGTATGACCTAGATTGGCCACTGTTGGAAACAAGATACTGGGCTTGATGGACCTTGGTCTGACCCAGTATGGCATATCTTATGTTCTTATGTTCTTATGTAAGGAAACAACTTTGTCCTGATCAATGCCTATGGAAAAAAAAATTCCTGCAATCCTGGCTTTTGCTTCTACTTTAAGCATATCTCTAATTAACTTTTGAAAATGCCCAATCACATCCATGTCCCAAGAGCCATTTTAAATATTTATTTTATTTATTTAACTGTTCTTCTAAACTGCTTTTCACCGGGGCAAAGCGGTGTACATTTCAACCAACAAATTGTTACAGTAAACTGTAGGAATTATACACGTGGATAATCGACTGAGTGAGGCTTAATTACATGAGCAGTCAAATGAGAAAAACTTGTATACGTGAAAGGCATCTATAGGCTGAATTTGCACATGCCCAGCGTGATCATGTCTATGTCACACAGGGCATGGTGGAGGTGTGTTTGGAATGGTTTGTAAAAGATCCTTCCCCCACTGCCATAGCAGTAGGTCCCTCTATGCACCAATGTTACATCCTCCTTAGGTATATGTACATATCTCCCTGATACCCCCTAGCATTTTCCCAGTTCGTATGTTTGATGTTATGTTTAACCCTGGGAGTATCGATGGAGTCAAAAGTCACCCGATTGCAAGTTTAACAACGCGTATCTCGGAAACTAGTTGTTCAAGAATGCAATCTTTTTATGACTTTTCACATGTCAATATTCTCTTTATATTGCGCTATGAGAGGAATAATTTTCATCCGCTAGGTGATGCTAGTGATGAATTGCAGCACAGAGTTCCAGTGGGGTCATTTTTGACCCCAGTTGCTTACGTCCTGTTTGGATCGTGATACAATTTGCAGTTTTGTGAATTTTTTGATCTGACAAAGGTATTTATCATTAATTATGTATCATTTATTTTTTGTACTCTTATTTTATGAAAATTACACATTTTCTGTAATTGATATCATACGTTCTCTCAATATTTCCGATGAAATCTAAAGGCTCATTCATCACGATTATTGTACACCTATACTAAAACTGCCTTTCGTTTTATTCAACTTTATCTTTGTTTATTTATTTTAGATTATTGTTTATGATGTCAAAATGAAAGTATTCAGTTGCCCAAGTAAGAGAAATATTGCAATGAGATGCTGACAGTGACGGCTCTGAGTCATCTAATGATGCAGCATATTCAGCAAGCGAAGAAGCATATCAGCTAAGTTCGGGCGATAAATCTGATGATGACAGTCATAATTCAGATGGCGACAGCAGTTGGTCGCCAAGTGAATGTGAAACTGATGTTGAGCCGGTAATATCGCCTGCAGCAAAGAGTAAAGTTACAGGTCGAGGCAAAGGTCAAGGCTGTGCTGGATGGGGAAGAAGGCAGGAGTCCTCGGTGTCAGTATCATCTGTGAGGAATCTTAGTTGTGGTCGTAGAAGAGCTAAGAGGTCATCAACTATAAGCATAAATGTTGCCATTGAAGCCTATGTATCTACGGATGCCACATCATGGAACAGGAAACCTATAAAGCAAGCTGCTGGAAGATATGCCAGAGCTAATGTCATGCCCGTACAACAAGGTCCTACAAGGTATGCTGCACAAAATGTTGATGGCCCTCTCGCAGCATTCCACTTTTTCATGAGGAAGAACTTATTGAATGAAATCATGATGAGGACGAGCAAACAAGGAAGACACATTTATGATGACACCTGGAAAGATTTGACAGAGAATTTCAACGTTTTCTTGGACGTCTGATCCTCTCAGGCATGTACAAGTCACAAAATTAATCCATAGTTCAGTTGTGGAACCTTGAAAATGGTCGTTCTGTTTTCGGCAATAATATGGCCCGTAACCATTTTCAGCAAATTTCTTGTGCGCTCAGATTTGATGATGCAACCAACAGACATGAACAACGAGACGTGATAAGCTTGCTCCAATCAGACATGTTTTTGATACCTGGGAAGCAACTCTAAGTGACACCTTTGTTCCTGGTGAAAATGTTACCGTGGATGAGCAACTGCTTACATTTCATGGCCTTGTTCCGTTCAGACAATATATTCCCAGCAAACCTGGGAAATATGGCATAAAACTATGGATGTTGTGTGACAGTGCAGCATCATATGTTCTGCGTCTTCAAGTATATACAGGAAGGGAACTCAGACAAAACAGGGAACAGAATCAGGGTGAAAGAGTTGTGCTGCAACTCACTGAAGGATTGACGCAATCTGGCAGAAATGTTACTGTTGACAATTTCTTCTGCAGTTTATCTCTGTCATGGAAATTGCTAAAAAAACAAATGACACTTTTGGGGACAATTTGAAAGAACAGAAAAGAATTACCTCCAGAATTTGTAACAGCAAAGGGCCGAGAGGTATTCACTTCACTGTTTGCCTTTCACGATGACGGCACTCTGGTTTCCTATTGCCCGAAGAAAGGAAAAGTGGTTGTTCTTCTGAGCAGTTTGCATGATCAAGAAGAAGTAGATAACACACGTCCAGACAAAAAAACACTCATGATCTTGGACTATAATTCTAGTAAAGGTGGAGTACATACGGCAGATCAAATGTTGCGCATGTATACCACAAAACGAATGACAAGACGCTGGCCAGTGACAATCTTCTACAACATGTTGGACATCAGTGCTTTGAATGCCTTCATTGTTTGGATGTCACTAAATCCAGAATGGCAGTCCAAGTCAAAGCACAGACGTCATCTATTCCTCTTGGAATTAGGAAAGCAGCTGCTTCAGAGTAATTGCAGCGAGACTTCTTCCAGCATTGAAGAAGCCACTGATGCTGTTTGCAATGTTGGGATCCCAAAGAAAAGGACAAGGTGTCACTGCTGTTCCAGAGAAAAAAACAAGAAAAGCAACATAGTTTGCACCTCCTGCAAGCGCAATGTTTGCAAAGAACATTCAGAAATTGTCTGTGACTCATGCAAATGACTGTAGTACTTTACTGTATTCATCAAGTGCATGCAAAAACTTTCATGGCAACTCTTCTTCATGTAATTTTATGATAAAGCATTACATTTCAAAACATTTAACCTTCATATAATAAGTAATTAATTCGGAATAATATTTTGTCTGTTTAGTTTAAATTTTTCATGGTTAACAATTAAAATTCGCAGTGGGGTCATTTATGACCCCAACGGTATTCAGCGTGTGCAAAAATTCTCGGTAATTCCAGGGTTAAGTTATTGCAAGTGCTCCATGTACGTTCTGTTCAACTAGTTCCTTGCAAACTGCCTTGACATTCTGAAAGGCGGTATAGAAAACCATCTAAATAAATAAATGTCCAATTTTAAAATGGCACCGCCCGTTTATGACCACTGACAGACATGGCTATGTCAAAACCTGCCCCAGGCATGAATAGGCATTTGAAAATTGCTCATTATGGCCAGCAAACAACGCCAGGGAAAAGAAGGGACTGCCCTCTGACTCTTCCAATCATTTTCACCCCCTCAAAAATGCATACAAGTGAACACAGGGACTTATTTGTGAGCTGCTGCTGCATCGCTGCAAAATATCAGGACATGTAAATAGTGAGAAATACATGTGTGCCTTCTGAAATATTGCCCTGGACAAGTTTATATTGCCAGTTTCACAGATGTGCATTTTTCTTATGTGCATGTTTATAAAATTGCCCATTTTCCCTGCCTTGTCTGGGGCTTTATTCTGCAGGTCCCCATTTCCTTGTTTGTTGTTAGAGACATTGAACTTTGGGGCAGAAACAGGTTGATTTTAGAATGCATTTACATGTGCCTAGTCTTTACATTGATCAAGAAGTTCGAACAGAACAAGGAGAATGAGAATGGTTTAAAATCAGCAAAGGAGTACGGCAAGGCTGCATACTTTCCCTATACCTGTTTAATTTATATGCAGAACAAATCATCAGAGAAGCAGGATTGTATGAAGACAATCGAAGTGTGAAGATTGGTGGAAGACTCAACAACCTTCGCTATGCTGATGATACCACATTACTGGCTGAAAGTGAAGATGATCTGAAACATTTGCTTCTCAAGATCAAGGAACATAGTCTTAAGATGGGCCTGCATCTTTTTTTTTATAAATCTTTATTTAACCTTTTACAAATTATACATCAAAGCAACCACAACACAATGCAAAAAACAAACCCATACAGAGCAACAAAGCATAACCCCCCCCCCAACCCACCACCCACCCTGGCTCTCCGGGAATAGACAAAAAACATGGTAAAATAAAGAAAGGAAGCAAGGGGTACCCACACCAACCTCCCAATCAACGACACCCTAGGCAGGGCAGCCTATGCAGGCACTGGACCTCTGAACGCTGGGCCTCTGGGTGAACGCCCCTACACAGCCCGAGATCGGGCTACAAATTGATCCAAAAGAAACCACCTGCGGACGTTCAGCTCTTCCTTGTCCAGATGGTGGAGTTTGCTATAAAGTTTTTCCAATTTAGAATAATGACAAACCAAGTTCCACCAGCCATCCAAGCTCAGGCTCTGAAAGTTCTTCCACTTCCAAAGGATCATCTTAATAGCGATGGGCATCATAAAGTTAAATAAAAAATTTTTGTCATGGTCCCCCCCAGGAAATACACCCAGAGACCGCAGAAAGATCCTGCTCCTCTCCAACTCTGCAGAGAAATGCAAGATCAATTGCATCCTAGCCCACACCTGCCTCCAGAACCTCTGGACCAGGGGACAGTCAAAAAACATATGCAAAAAAGTGCCTTTTTCCCTCAAACAGGACCAACACATGCCGGAAGTGCCAGGGTCCCATTTAGTCAGCTTCAAGGGGGTTATGAAAGCCCGGTGCATGAAAAAATAGAGCGACTGAGTGATCGCTGCCGACCTAGAAGTTTTGGATACCGGACCCCAAAGGATTTTCCACGCTGGAAATGGAATTGCCTGAGAGATGTCAGACTCCCAGACCCGGGCCAGTCCAACAGGGACAGTGGAGGTACGTTCCCTCCACAGAGCATAAATCTTATAGGTAACCCCCTGCTGGCCAGTGATAGCCCTGAGCCCATTAAGCAGAGCTCCCCCCTTAGCTAGCTCAGATGTCCTTAGAGGTGTGTTAGATGCAACAATACAATGTTTAAGCTGGACCCATTTAAAAAAACAGGAGCTAGGTAGGGAGAACGCCCCCTGCAATACCTCAAAATCTTTCCATCCATTAGCATCTACTAAATGCCCAAGCGACCAGATTCCCCGCTCTTGCCACTTCCTCCAGGCGAACATACGCCCACAAATCCTGAACCTTGGGTTCCACCACAATGGAGTCTGACCCGAGGGCGGATCATCCTTGGCCACCAGCCGTGCCAAAGCGGAAAAAGCATCCTGAGTAGATCTAATAACTCGCCCTACAAGAGTCCATTCGGGATGTAACGAGCCCAACATATATGCCAAAGGGCAGGGGGCGGCTACACAAGCCTCAACTTCTAACCAGGTAGGTCTCTGGCCAAGATCATCCGATGCCAACCACAAGGAACCTTGTTTAAGCAGAAGGGCCTGGTGATCCCAAAAGAAGTCAGGGAAATGCACTCCCCCTTTATCCCTGGTGGCTTTCAACTTTTTTGTGGCTATACGAGGTTGTTTACCACTCCATAAGAAAGCGATGAGACTAATCTCTAGTTTTTTATACCAAACCGCCGGGATAGTAAAGGGGAGCATACCAAGCACGTAATTAATCTTTGGAGTGAGAGACATTTTAATGACCTGTAGTCGGCCCCACCAGGAGAGATGAAGGGAGAACCAAGCTAGAGACTTCTGCCGGATCAGGAGGAGGAGCTCTTCAAAGTTTTTCTGGATCATGCCCCTAGGTACTTGACACTGCCCGCCTCCCACTTAAAGGGAAAAGCCGCCATCTCCGCTGAGTTGGCAAGACAATTAAGGGGGAATGCCACGGATTTGGACCAATTAATCTTGTGTCCGGAGAAGCTAGAGTACTTATCAAACAGGGCCAAAATAATCGGGACTTCAGTGGGCTGCGTAAAAAGAAGCAAATCGTCTGCATAAGCGGACACCTTTACTTGCAGAGTCCCAATGTGAACCCCCCTGAGATCTGGCTGATGCCGTACTGCGATAGCCAAAGGCTCCAGAGCTAAATTAAAAAGCAAAGGGGAAAGGGGACAGGGGACACCCCTGCCTAGTTCCTCTATGGAGGAAGAAAGGACACGAAAAGGTGCCATTAACACATATACTAGCGGTCGCACAGGAATATAATGCCCTTATTTATAAACCCTTCACCTAAACCAAACCATTGCAGAATGAAAAACATAAACAGCCATTCCAACCTATCAAACGCCTTCTCTGCATCTAATGAGAGAGCGACATACGGGCAGGGGTCTGACGACGCCCTCTCGAGCAGGTTGCACAAAAGGCAGGCATTATCTGTGGTAGACCTCCCGGGTACAAACCCACATTGATCAGGATGAACCAAATCACCTATGACCGCTGCAAGTCATCGCGCTAAGATGCTCGCATAGATCTTATAATTGGCATTCAGGAGAGAAATGGGCCGATAATTCGCTACATAGTTGGGATCTCTGCCCGGTTTTTCCAACACCACGACTGTGGCCTCGGCGAACCTACCGGTATGACTATGCTCTTTTTCAAGCTCTCCATAGTACTCCAGCATAAACGGAACCAACTCTTTGCTGAAAACGTTATAAAATTCAGCGGGGAGACCATCAGGACCGGCCGCTTTCCCCGAGGGCATAGCCTTGATTGCCGAGAGGAGTTCATTGCGCGAAAAGGGTTTTCCGATGTCAAGAGCATGACGCTCCTGCAGAACAGGGCGCTCCAGATTTCCGACAAATCTGGTAAACTCGCTGATATCTGCCCTCGACTCAGAAGCATATAACGAGCTGTAGAATTTAGAAAATTCTCCCACTATCTGCTCATCTTTTGTCAGACATTCTTGACTACTAGATAAAATAGAGGCTATTCTAGATTTAGCCTGCTTCCCCCCCACAGTATGCGCAAGAAACAGGTAACCGTCCACATAAAGCACAAACCCCCACCTAAATGGACAACACACTTAGCTCTAACGAAATAACGACCCTATCTCTTATGCCCTAATACCTAAGCATGTATATAGTTGTATCTGTTATGTATTGTCTTATGTATATAGACACTACACTTTGTTAGTTAATTGTTTTAACACGGTTCCAGTTTAAACTCACTTTGTTTAATTTACGATATTTTAAGATGTTCTATGTAAAATTAAGATGTTCTATGTAAAACAAACTTCGCTTTGTTGACTGTTGTTATTTGTACACCGCAACTGATCTCTGGAAGATGCGGTATAAAAATGAGTGTTAAATAAAAAAATAAATAAAATAAATAAATAAATAAGAAGCCTTCCGGCTTTATTCCTCTCCACATGAAACCTTGCAGACTGCTTTAACATGATCTGCTCGACCTCAGAGCTCAGGATTTCATTGTATTGAAATCTTAACCTTTGCAACCGCAGTAAGATTCCCGGGCTAGGGTAGGAGATCCACAGCCTTTCACCAGCTCGGATTTGCGCATCTAATGCAAGCAATTGGGCCTTCCACCGTTTCGCCTCCTTAATTTTAAAACTGGCAATCGCGGCACGCATTGAGGCCTTGAAGGCCTCTCACCAGGCCCAACTGGCAATGTCACCCAGTCTATTCCAGCTAAAGAAGGAGGCAATGGCAGCCCGCACCTCCTCCTGATAAACAGGCTCCGCCAGCCACGATCGGTTAAAGGACCATGCCTGTCCGGGCCTCTCTACATCCTCCAAAACGACATCCAACATTATAGCTGCATGATCCGAAACCGATCTGCTTAAAATCGATGCTTCTCGACAGCCAGGGACAAGGGACTTAGAAAGCAGGAAGAAATCTATGCGAGAAAAAGAACTATGTACGGGGGAGAAAAAAGAAAAATCCTTTTCATTTGGATGAAGTAGGCGCCATATATCAACTAACCCACAAGATTCTAGAAGAGCGGAGAGTGCGACGCTCGCGCGAGAGGGGCACTAATCCCTACCGGGACTCCTGTCCAGCAAAGAATCTCTTACCAAATTAAAATCACCTCCAAGGATTATCAGAGCCCCATGATCCTCCTGAATGACACCATTTAAATTGCAATAAAAAGCGGGGTCGTCAATATTAGGCCCGTAGATATTGATAATAGACAGAAGCTCCCTCCCCACCCTTACTAAAGATTTGGACCACCTCCCAGCTTCATCATGGCTTGAACTAACTATCTGAAACCCCAAGGCAGCCTTTATCAATGTGACGACTCCATTTTTCTTATGCACAGCAGGAGAAAATCCCACCAGCCTAAAATGCTTATCCTCCAATTTACCCGCCTCAGATGCAGAGAGGTGGGTTTCTTGAAGCAAAATAATGTCGGCATGCTGCCGCTTACAATACACTAGGATTTTCTTCCGTTTGATCGGTGACCTGAGCCCCTTCACGTTTAAAGATAAAATCCTCAACCTGTTGGCCATCCCGCCCGTACGTCATCCTCATGCATGCGGTCAACTGTGGGCACAACCCCGTCTCCTACTTCCCAAAAGTTCCCAGAGAGCCAAAAACCCCTCCCAAACAAAAAGAAATTCAAAAAAGGGTGAGACAGCAGAAACACTCGTACAGCACAGGGCAGCTCCTTAAAAAATAACACAAGCAGTTCCCAGCCACCCAGCAAGTTAGCAATAAAACATGAAGTCCCCAGAAGACAATCTTGTCCAGCACCGGAGACAGTGTACAATCGCATGTGCAGCCGCGTGCTACAGGGCCACATAAAACAGACCATAAGTACTAGGCTCAAGGCGGCATCAGCTTTGCTGTATCAGAAGCTCTTCTTGATCCTCAATAAATTGACGCAGCACGCCTGGGTCCTCAAAGGACTTAGTAGTGTTGTTCAGGGTCACTTTGAATCTCACTGGACTAAACAGGCCAAATCTTGCTTGCAGATTTCATAGCCTAGGCCGCAACTCCAAGAACTGTCTACGTTTCTCCACTGTACGCTTGCAAAAATCCGCGTAGAAGGCGATTTTATGCCCCTCATGTTGGAGCGGCTGACAAGCATTAGCCGCCACAAGAATCTTCAAAACCTGCTGATGCCTCAGCAGGCACATAATGAAAGGGCGAGGGTGCTTACTGTGGACGTTAGGGCCAGACGGAAACGCCGGGATCCAGTGCGCCCGCTCAATTTCCAGTGTACGGGTAAAGTTAATTTTTAATACCTTGGGCAGGAAGTCCTCCATAAATCGGATAGGGTCACCGCCTTCTACACCTTCGCCGAGTCCGACAATGCGGATATTATTGCGCCGAGCCCTGTTGCCCATATCTTCCACACTCCTCTCTAGCCAGTCCAGCTTGCGAGCGACGGAAGCGATGCGCTTAATCTGCTCCTCGTGCCCAGCCGCCATTGCTTCCACCTTGTCCACTCTAACGGAGAGAGACTGAAGTTGCGTACACAGGTCTTTAATATCGGCTTGCAGTTCAGATATGTCTCACCATTCAAATCCACTCGACTTCTTATAGCCCTCACTTCTTGCAGTAGCTGACGGAGGTCATCAGTTTTATTTATTTTATTTTATTTACAGTTTCTTTTATACCGCGCTATTTGACATCAGTGCGGTTTACAATGAACAGAAACTACACGTCACAAAAATTGATCAGTGCTTACAATGAACAGTTGAGTCTTGCTGGGGCGCTGGTTTGTGTGGCGACAGCGGGTCGGTCTTAGATCTTTTAGACCCCACCGCCGCAGCCGTGGATGCAAATTCCAAACGCGTTTGCTTGCCCCCCGACATCCTCCAACTCTGCCCTTGCGATTCCGCCGACCGGGGAGATGATACACTTGGGTGGCTCACAGGATTACAGTTCTAGGGCCCAAGAGAAGAGGTCTTACACCGCCATGCCGGTTTTGCGCTGGCTCTGCCCCCCGATGGGCCTGCATCTTAATGTAAAGAAGACAAAGATCCTGACAACTGGCAAAATCAATAAGTTCATTGTTGATGGAGAAGAAATTGAAATAGTGGACAACTTTAACCTACTTGAATCAACTATCAATAAAGAAGCAACAAGCAGTGAAGAAATCTGATGACGCATTGCTCTTGGCAGAATGGCTACGAAGGACTTAGATAAGATTCTCAGAGCAGAGATGTCTCTCTCGCCATACAAAATTTCATTTGTTCAAGCCATGGTATTTTCAATAACGTCATATGGATGCGAAAGTTGGACAGCGAAAAAGATAGACAGGAAGAAAATTGTTGCCTTTGAATTATGGTGCTGGTGACGAATACTATGTATACCATGGACTGCCCAAAGAACAAACAGTCAGTTCTAGAGGTGATCAAACCTAAGCTTTCTTTAGAAGTTCAGATGACAAGACTTAGATTTTCATACTTTGGACATATGGAGTGGAGGAGTGGCCTAGTGGTTGGGGCAAGGTACTTCAGGCCGGAAGGTCGGGGGTTCAAATCCCACTAGAGGACAGCAACCTTGGGCCAGAAGGACTGGGGTTTCTAGTCCCACAGGTGCTCCTTGTGGTCTTGGGCAAGCCACTTAACCCTCCATAGCCTATGTTCCCTGTAAAATAGTTCTCTGTGTGCTGTGCTTTCCTGTCTAATCAATGTGTTTATACCTCAAAAATTTCCTGTCATTATTTGACAATTTCCAATCTGTAATCAAACCGCTGGAAGTAGCGGTATACAAATGTATACTAAATAAATAAATAAATAAATAAATAAATATCATGCAAAGGGAGAGGTCATTGGAGAAAGACATCATGCTTGACAAGGTAGAAGATCAACACAAAAGAGGAAGGCCATCAATGAGATGGATCGATACAATAACAGCAGTTATGGGTGCCAATCTGTCAACAATGAACTGCCTGACTGAAGTCAACTATCCCCAGGGTCGCCATGAGTTGACATCAACTCAACGGCATTTAACAACAAAAACAACACCTACCTTCCCTGCTGCCCCTTTAATGGAAGTTCAGATGTTTTGACTTGGACGTCCCAGGTGCACCAAAATGGCCTTTCTAAAATGCTGCTTAATTAATGCTTCAGGACTGTGAGTCAATTTTAGCAGACAATGGAAAAAGTATGGGTACTCGGTGTCAGCGAGCTCTCCCTAAAAATAATCTCCTGCCTCCTAGGAATGACCTGGGAGGAAATAGTAGAATTAGATGGTGTCATGTAAGAGCATAAAACACAATGAATGGGAGGGATTTCTTTCCATTTTTTCTGCAGAGGGTTCACAATTCAGCAGAAGGTATTCTTGTCCTGGGATTTGGTTCCTGATGTACCAAACTGGTCTAAAGAGAAAGGAGGAAGAGTAGAATCCATCAAAGTGAGGGTTGGAGCTCATGGCTGAAGCAGTCAGACTCAATTGAGTTTGAATAATTCAAAGGAGCTTATTTATAAGAGTTGTGCTTTTGTTCTAGAAACCTTTTTAAGATGCATCAGTACTCAAATGAGACTAAAAGGACTAATAGGAGAGGGTCCAGAAGTCAAGATTACTGGTGGACTGAAAAATAAAAGCTTTGAGGTTTTTGAAGTTCTATTTTTTGGGGAAGTATCTGTCCTCTTACTCTGATGCCTTTGAGAACCAGTGATAAAAGGAGAATTTTGAGAATATGCACAAGACATTCCCGGTGAGTTAAGAAAACCTATCTAAAGTAAGTGAAGGAGTTGGGGTTTTGCCTGAAAGGTTGTCTTGTAGGTTCCAGAATTTGAGGCATCCAGAAGAAGGAGCACAGATTATTACAGCCAGAGGTCCAGAACTTCAAAGAAGAGAAGACTATAAAGATTCAGAGAGAAAACAGAGAGCAAGGTTCCACAAGAGAGAGCTAAAAGGTTTTAATGTTTGTTAACTTGGTTCCAGTGAACATGAACTGATTTTTTAAACCTTCCAGCACAACAGAATGTTGGAAATAAGTTATACATAACAGGTTGAAAAAGTCTGTCCATCCTAGGGCAAAATTACATTCTGAAAACTTTGCAAAACAGAACCAGATTTGGTTGACGGGGAGGGGGGGAGGCAGGAATGGGGAAAAGATGCAAGTTCAAATATGGCTTACATTGGAAGGAGGGCTCTGGAGAAATTGAGTCCCCAAAAATATGCCCAGTACATTTTTATGGGAGAGACAATTCCAACAGCTGCAGTATAGAAACACTGATAGATTGAAATATAGCAGTTTCAGACTGCCCCTTCCTTCTCCTTTCTCAGTCACAGATATACACAGAGCCAACAACAAGCCCATGGACAGATCCATACATACATTTCCACACATGCAAACAGCCAAACACACACATTCACAAATACACAGATAATACACACAGACACACACAAACACAAAAACAAGCACACACATAAACACATACACAGTCACACAAACACAAACAGAAAAACATATGCACACACAAAGAAACATAGAAATATGATGACAGAAAAAGACCACATGGCCTATCTAGTCTGTCCTTCCATATCAACAACTACAACAGTCCCCTTTTTACCTTTAGAGATCCTCTGTGTTGGTCCCATGCTTTTTTGAATTCAGTTACTGTCCTCATCTCTACCACCTCCACCGGGAGACTATTCCACGGATCCACTACTCTTTCCGTAAAGAAATATTTCCGCATATCACTCCTGAATCTATCTCCCTTCACCCTCATCCCATGTCCCCTTGTAGTAGAACTCGCTTTCAATTGAAAGAGGCTCTCTCCCTGAACATTTATGCCACGGAGGTATTTAAACATCTCAATCATATCACCTCTATCCCGCCTTTCCTCTAAGGTGTACATATTAAGATCCTTAAGTCTGTCCTCATATGCTTTATAATGAAGCCCACTAATCATTTTAGTAGCCACCCTCTGCACCGACTCCATCCTGTTCACATCCTTTTGAAGGTGCGATCTCCAGAATTGCACACTATACTCTAAATGAGGTCGCATCAAAGACTTATACAGAGGCATTTTCACCTCCTTTTTTCTGCTAGCCATTCATCTCCGTATGCACCCGAGCATCCTTTTAGCTTTTGCCGTCGCCTTTTCTACCTGTTTAGCTACTTTAAGATCATCAGACACAACCACGCCTAGGTCCCGCTCTTCTTTAGTGGACAAAAGTACTTCACCCCCTATACTATATTTCTCCCTTGGATTGCTGCAGCCCAAATGCATGACCTTACATTTTTTAACATTAAATCCCAGCTGCCAAATTCTAGACCATTTTTCAAGCTTAGCTAGATCCCTCCTCATGTTATCTACACCTTCTTGAGTGTCTACTCTATTGCAGATTTTGGTGTTGTCCGCAAAGAGGCAAACCTTACTCAACAGCCCTTCCGCTATATCACTAACAAAGATGTTAAAAAGAATCGGACCAAGGACAGATCCCTGAGGCACACCACTGGTAACATCCTTCTCTTCTCCATTTACTTGTACTCTTTGTCGCCTCACACCCAACCAATTTCTAACCCAAGCAGTAACTTTAGGGTCCATCCCTAGGGTGCTCAGTTTGTTTATAAGTCGCCTGTGAGGAACAGTGTCAAAGGCTTTACTGAAATCTAAATACACCACATCTAGAGCTTTCCCTCGGTCCAACTCCCTGGTCACCCAGTCAAAGAAATCAATCAGATTTGTCTGACAAGACGTGCCTCTGGTGAACCCATGCTGCCCTGGATCCTGTAATCCGCTGGACTCCAGAAACCTCACTATTTTTTCTTTCAGCAGCGTTTCCAATAATTTACTCACCACCGAAGTTAAACTAACCGGCCTGTAGTTTTCAACCACATCCTTACTTCCGCTTTTGTGTAAAGGCACATAAATGCATACACAGCCCCCCCCCCCTCCCCTTACTTCCGCTTTTGTGTAAAGGCACATAAACGCATACACAGTCCCCCCCCCTCCCCTCCACACACATATCAGATACAGGCACACACAGTCACAAACATATATAAATGCACACATACACACAAGCATGCAGAGCCATATAAGTAGACACACAATGCTACATTGCAGTGGAGGAGTAGCCTAGTGATTAGCATACTGGCTTGTTCCCCAAGCGAGCAGGTTCAATGCCTACTAGCACTCCTTGTGGCTTTGGGCAAGTCATTTAACTCTCCATTGCATCAGAAGAAAGGCCTGGCAATCTACTTCTGATCACACTGCCAAGAAAAGTCAGGAGCTGCTGTGTTGCCAGGAGTCAGCATTGACATGAAGACACACATTGCATTTCTACTTGCATACACATGTAGTTCCTGGCAGTCCCTCACAGCAGCTATTTATAGCCGTTTAGCAGACTGGGGGCACAACTTAAGGGAGATAACACTGCACTTGCAGGCTTAACTCTCTAGGAATTTTAGAATTCCAGGACAGAACCAGTAAAAGTGGGAGGCCTTTGGCAGCCTAGATCTAGTTACCCCATGCTTCACTCACTTCAATAACTAAGGCCAGGCCAGAATTTGGTTGTTCTGAACCAAGGATTTACTGGAAAATATTAAAAGATCACAAACAGGAATAACAAAATAATGACAGAGCAAAAATCAACAGACAAAACACAGTCGTTCTTCTTCCTCTGGAACTATCCCTATGGTGAGGAACCCCTCTCTTCTCAACTGCTCCTTCAGAGTACCCGGCAGAGCTGGTTGCTGGACTTGGATGTGATCACAGATCTTGCATCCCTTAAGCCTGATCCTTCTTGTCTTTGCTCCTGAGATGTCCACTTTATCTACTCCTTTCTTTTCCAGGATCAAAGGTTCTCTGATGCTTCTTCCATCTCCAGGGCTCCTTCTCTCATGCTTTCTCCTTTACTCCTTCATGTGTAGTGCAGTGCCTAGGCTGCCCATGCATTACTTCTGTTGGGTGGGCGGTTCCCTGGTTTGGGTATCCAGAGACCTCTCCTTCTCCCCGATTGGTGCACTGACTGTGAAGCCAGACGCTGGTCACTGTGGTACAGTGGCTCTGCCAGCCAAAGAAAGGAAATCGCCTTTGGGTGTAGTCTCTTATACCAGTCAGCTTGCCTTCCAAATGAGGACTCCTCCTACTATTACCTCATCAGTCAGGAGAGCCCTCCTTGTTTCTGAACATTAGATGCCTAAAAAGGGTCACAATGCAATATCTGTATAGAGCTGCTCAAAAAAGGAAGAAAGTGTAAGGTGTATCTCTATACACAGACACACAGACACACAGAGAGGCATGCATGCTTACATGCACACAGATACCAATATAGGCACATGCATAATACACATAGAGACACATATGCAGACATACACACATGCACAAACACATACCACACATATGCATGCGCACACACAGATACACATGCAGGTACCCATACACTGAGGGGTTAAGAAATAATTTCATGAGGCCTGCTCTGCCTGTTCCTTCCACCATCCATAATGGGGATATGCATAGGCAAGAAAAATGCAGTTCATTTTCGGTTCTTTCACAAATGTTTCAGAATTTCTGGATGTATTTTCTGTTAGTTTCACACATTTATTTTAATAGAATTTTTAGTGTGCGCTAAATTGATTGAATGCATACTCATACTAACTGATGAATTAAGACATGCTAAGCCAACTAACACATGTTAAATCAATTTAGTGCACACTACATTTTTTAAGGTGCTTTAACGAACCACACAGTGCACACCCCTACACCCACTGGACTCCAAAGGGAATCATCGTGTATGGATCCCACCAAGAAGAGTTTCTGTGATACCTGAGTTGTAAAGTGAGAAGGTGGTCCTACAAAAGCTTTAATTTCTGGAAGCTGCACCCATGATGCCTCAATTTTGGAACATCCTAGCCCCACCCCCATCCTAGCCCCACCCCCTATTTCTTTCTTGTACCAAACATACAATAAGTGAGGTTGAGGTATTGAATATTTGTAACTCAGATATTTAGGAAAGTGAGGTAGATCAAAAGAAAAAGATAAGAGGCCGGTTCACTGGCAAATCTTGTGTTTTCAATTCCCCTCTACTCTCCATTGCCTACTTGTTGCTTATATAATATGTATTTGGTTATGTCTGGGCAGAGTTGGAGCTGTGCCAGGGCACAGTTTTGCTTTGACCAGATAGTGGCAGTTATCAGGGCTATCCAGTTGTAGTTATCCAATTCGGCCACTCCAATAGCTGGCCTAAAGTTAACTGGATTCATTTACCCACTTAACTTTAGGCGGGTACAATCAGTGGTCTCATGTCCTTTATTTAGCATTAACCAGATTTAGTTCTTCTAGTCAAAACTGGTGAAATTTTCTGACCTGGGTTAATTTCCGTGAGCTTGGTTCCTTCTCAGTTCTTCTCAACTGATCGGCAGAGGGTACTCCTGTATACCCCAAACCTCTTGTCATTTACGGAGATCTGCCACACCATTCCGTTCTGACTACATCATAGAATGGAATAAGCTATTCCTAGTATCAGCATCTTTTGTAGACTCTCACATGTGTTCCTAATTCCTCAACGGCCTGCATTAGTGCACACTGTGCAACATCCAGAATCACGCTCTCTTCTCACCACCAAATAATTTCTTTTTTTGCTTTCATTTTGAAAATGGCCATCAGCTTGCACCAGCTGCAGATTTTTAAATCAGTTCTGCCATCAAGTTAAACTGTGAAACAAAGGTGTGAATTATACAATGTAGGCATCAAAAGCTTTTTTCTCCTTTTTCTTGAAACACAATCTTGGCTTCCTCCCAAGGGAGAATTCTGTCTCTATTCAGTGACTGGCTTTTTGCCCACAGCTGTTTCTTTTATTCGCACGACCTCATTTTGCTTTGCAGCTTCACCTTATACGACCTCGCAGCAAAGCTACTGTCCTAAGTTCCCACTAACTTCAAGTAGAGTATCCTCCGTTTAAAGTGGCCCCAGTATATAGACAGAGAGCCAGAGGACAGAGTAAGTCAGTAGGAAATCAAAAGAAACAGAATCATTAATCTGTGTTAATTCTCAGTTTAGTTTCCTTTCTGCACAGTTAATACTAATTAACCCTTTCAGGAGGTCTTCTACTAATAGGTGCTAGATGGCAGCACATGTTCTGGTGCACTGGGACACGTTGTCAGCTAACAGAGGGCCATGGCAGTTAGCGTGGCATGATTCCCATACTGTGCAACCTGCATGGGAGTCGTGAGTGGGTGGATTAGGAGTAGAGAGTGGGGTAGTGCTGGTAGACCTCTATCATATCTCCCCTCAGCCGTCTCTTTTCCAGGTTGAAGAGCCCTAACCTTTTAAGCCTTTCTTCATAGGGGTATCCTTTCATCCACTTTACCATTTTGGTGGCTCTTCTCTGTACCTTCTCTAATAATGCTATATCCTTTTTAAGATAAACTGGAATGCACTCCCCCATGAAATCCGTGGTATTAAAAGCCTCCTCCTATTCAGAAAAGCCTTAAAACACCACCTGTTCACAAAATGCTACCCAGAAACATCCCGAGACAGAAGCACAACCAGCAAGCTTCCCTCATGCCCCAGCCGCCGCAGCACATCAATACTAACAGATAATAGGTAGTCCCCACTTAAGCCCACCAAACCACTAATCTTCATCTTCTCAAAACCAATGCAACACCCATTTGAATTAGAGTACTGTACATAGTTTTGAGTTAATATGTATATAGTTTCCCCGGTTTCTATCCCACGTTCAATTCCTTGTTCTTTGTAAACTCAATGTTGTTTGTATGCATTGTAGTATTTTTGTTCGATGTACACCGCGCTGATTTTAATAGCGCAGTATAGAAGAAATGTTAAATAAATAAATAAATAAATAAGATACGGCAACCAAAATTGCACATAATATTCAAGGTGCGGCCGCACCATGGAACGATACAGAGGCATTATAATATCCTTTGTTTTATTCTCCATTCCTTTCCTTATGATTCCTAGCATTCTATTTGCTTTCTTGGCTGCGGCTGCACAATGGACGGAGAGTTTCAATGTGTAATCCACAATGACACCTAAACCTTTTTCCTGGATGGTGGTTTCTTGCATCATGTAATCATAGTTTGGGATGTTCTTTCCTAGATACATAACTTTGCACTTATCCACATTAAATTTTGTCTGCCATTTGAACGTGCAGTCTTCCAATTTATCAAGGTCCTCTTGCAATTTTTCAAAATCCTCATAGGTTTTAACAACTTTGAATAATTTTGTGTCATCTGCAAATTTGATTACCTCACTCATTATTCCTATTTCCATATTGACGAATATGTTAAAAAGCAGTGGACCCAGCACAGATCTCTGGGATATTGCACTATTCACCTTTCTCCATTGGGAAAATTGGCCATTTAGCTCTACCCTCTTTCTATCTTTTCACCAGTTCCTGATCCACAATAGTACAAGGGTTGCTCAGAAAGTAATGCCCCACATGTATTTTCTCAGTCCAGAATGAAGATAGAGGTGTGAAATTGAAAGGGTAGTAACTTGGAACTTCAAAGGACAAGTGTGTAATTTTACAGTCATCCGACAAATAGCGAGGCGGTAATGATCCTTCAAATGGCGTCTTTGAGTGACAGACGGTACAAACAACGAGCTGTAATTGAATTCTTGGTGGAGGAGAAAGAAAGTGTGAGAAACATTCACAAATGGCTGTGTGCTGTGTATGGAAGTTCTGCAGTAGATAGGAGCACCGTTGGACGATGGGTAAAGAGAGTAAAGGATTCAGGAAGTGGTAAAATGGAACTGGAAGATCGGCCGTGGTCTGGGCATCCTGCCTCAGCCACCAGTCCAGACAAGTTGCAGCACCCTGCGATAGATGCCAGCGGGCATTAAAATACTGTAAGCTGTTGTGATGTGCCTTGAACACACCTTTGAATATCCCAAAGAGTTAATAATTGCCATTGCACTACCTCTACTGCGGAAAGCTGTACAGACAATTCCCGACTCGTGATGTGCCGATCCGCACGAATAATGTCATCAGCGTGCTGCAACATGTCTGGACTGGCCGATCTTCCAGTTCCATTTTACCACTTCCTGAAGCCTTTACTCTCTTCACCCACCGTCCAACTTATGTTCTTATGTTTCATCGCCAAGGTCATAGAAAAGGCAGTACAACTACAAATGTAAGATCATATGGATGCTCACGCCCCCTTGATCCACAACAACACAGATTCAGACTGAACCATAGTGTTGAGACCTTAATTACCTCTTTCCTTGACAGCTTGATTAAAGGAATAGAAATACCAATGCAAGGATTTGTCCTCATCTTCTTAGGCATATCTGCGGCCTTTGATTCAATTAACCACCATAATCTTGTATCCGAACTACCGTCAATTTGGCTATGACACAAAACTCTGTAATGGTTCTGATCATACCTAGAGGATTGGCACAACAGGAAAGGACTCTCAATTTCTGCCCTTACAAGCAACAGCAAGGTATACCACAGGGACCTGTCCTATCCTTATTCATTATCTTTATACAGCCACTATGCATAATAATTCAAAAGCATAATACTATCTTGTATATGGTGATGACATCCTGATTTACACACTATTCTCCACAGACAAACCGGGCTACAAAACAATAGGAAAATGCTTCAAGGCAATAGCAGAATAGCTTTCTCAATACAATCTAGCTACCATTTCAAAAAACTGAGGTCCTGCAAGTTACAAGAGATCCAATATTCACTCCTCCAACTACTCTAACACTATCAGATGCCATCCTTAAAGTTAAGGATGAAGTAAAATACCAAAGAATAACTCTTATTTATTTAACTGGTTTTATATACTGTTTTTCTGCAAGACAAAACAGTTTACATTGAACAAGTAGTAACATTTACATGGAACAGTTAGAACTATGGACAAATAACTGGTAGAAATATTACATTGAACAAGTAGTAACTTTGTATGGAACAGTTGAAACTATGTACAGATAACTGGGGTAAATATTATATTGTTACAATTGACAAGAGAACAAAATGATTATTTAATATGGCATAGCTGCTATGCGGTGAGGCATTGTGTTCGCCTGCTTATGGGGGTGAGTGGTAAGAGTGGTGAGGAGGGGCTGGGTATGATCTTGTGGGTGGTTTGTGGCGGAAGCTGTGTTGAAATATTCTTCGAAAAGAAGGGTCTTAAGATGTTTTTTAAAGAGGGTATGGGATTGGAGGGTGTGGGGGGTAGTTTGTTCCAATTGGTGGGGGCGTAGAATTGGAAGGCTCTTGTGCAGGTGTGTTGTGGTTTCTTGGAGCTCTATGCAGGTAGAAGGAGGAGATTTGCTGTGTTTTGGCGCCGGAGTCTGCTGTTGTTGGGGCGCTCATTTAGTAGTTGTTGCTGTTCCGCTGTATGTTGAGGAGGGCTCTATGCGTAAGGACAATGGTCTTAACCCTGATACTCTTGACCAAAGAGTTGACATCAAAAAGGTCATAAAGTCTGCATACCATAGAAGAGGATATTACATATTCTTTGCCTATTACTCGATCACAACTCCACAATTTGACTACTGCGACATTATTTATCAAGGTCTCCCAAAAACTACCATACACTCATTCAAATGGCACAAAATACGG
The DNA here is from genome assembly GCA_033557465.1 of Ichthyophis bannanicus. Taxonomy (NCBI): domain Eukaryota; kingdom Metazoa; phylum Chordata; class Amphibia; order Gymnophiona; family Ichthyophiidae; genus Ichthyophis; species Ichthyophis bannanicus. The sequence continues at coordinate 1,785,364,581 of CM066031.1, read as the reverse complement.
CTGCTCAGATCATTTCAGGTGGGTCAAGAAGATACCGCATCACACTCATTTTAAAACAATTGCATTGGCTCCCAATACAGATGAAAATCAAATACAAACAATAATAAACATATTAAAGATACTCCACAACCTATCAGCAGAGCATCTACAAACATTAATCCTAAAATCTTCCGACAACAGATCAAGAAGGAAAGCCACCCAAAACTTACAAGCAACCTCCAATCAAGCCTTTTCTCTATTTGCACTCTCTGTTTGGAGCCACTGGAACAATTATGGAGTTCCGCCATAGGCTTAAAACACACCTCTTCACAGAATACTTTGGAGCCAACACTTAGGGGCTTGTTTACAAAGCCGCGGTAGCGGCTTCCGCCCAATATCGGAGCCGCGGCCCCCTTGAAGACAAGGGGGCCACGGCTCCGATATCGAGCGGAAGCCGCTACTGTGGCTTTGTAAACAAGCCCCTTAGCAACAAACAAGAGCCACTACAAGGAGTTTTCATTCACAATGTTAAGATATCCTACCTACCGATTCAGCTCCTCTCTACCCATGTATCAGCATCTACCCATGCGCCATTTGCCAAATGTTCAATGTCCCGCTAATGTTAGTTATACTTCAAAGGTTATACTGTTAAAGGATTCTTCTAGGTGTTCTAATTCCTATCACTCAATTACATTGTAAATTCCTTTCAATTTAAGTTGTAAACCGCTTCAACTTTCAGATAAAGCAGTATAAAAAAAGTTGTTAAATATTTCTTTAGGTTTATGTTTATGTTTATTGAGCTTGATATACCGCTTTTCAAATAATAAGCAAGGCGGTTTACAATTCGCAAGGGAAAAAGTTGGCCATTGGCCTAGACAAGGAAAGGAAGTTACAATTTCAAACAGGACAGCCAAGAGAGAAAGCTAGGGATAGACAGACACAACATACAGACACAATAAAGAAGAGAAAGAGGGGAACCAGGGTAAACAGAAATATATATGGGTAGCTGGACTATGGTGCTGAATTATGGTGCTGGCGGCGAATACTGTGCATACCATGGACTGCCTGAAGAACAAACCAGTTGGTACTAGAGGAGATCAAACCTAAGCTTTCTTTAGAAGCTCAGATGACAAGACTTCGACTTTCATACTTTGGACACATGCGAAGAGAGAGATCATTAGAGAAAGACATCATGCTTGGCAAGATAGAAGGTCAACGCAAAAAAGGAAGGTCAGCAATGAGATGGACCGATACAATAACAGCAGCTACGGGTACCAGTCTGTCAACAATGAGCTGCCTGACTGAAGACCAAACACAATTTAGGATAGCTATCCAGAGGGTCACCATGAGTCGACTCCGACTCGACAGCACTTAACAACAACAACAGCTGGACTAAACAAACAGAAATAGGACAACACTACATAATGGATGAAAGACAATGACACAACTACCTAATAAATGTGCTTGTATTATTGAAACAGGAGTGCTATCAGGTGGGGAGGGGGAGTTCAAAGGCAGTGGGAAAGAGGTATGTTTTCAGAAGGGCTTTGAATGACTTGTGGTTCTTTTCCAGTCTAAGATTGAGGGGTAGAGAGTTCCCGTGCACAGGACCAGCATAGAAGAAGGCAGAGTTGCGAGTGACTTGAAGATGGGCACGTGCAGGGGACAGAAGGTGCAGGCGATTAATATGCACAGACCAAAGGGATAGACTAGGAGTGTGAAGCTGCATGAGATCAAATAAGTACCGAGGAGTATGAGTGTAGATGATTTGATGGAGTAACGTAAGAAGTTTGTACTGAATGCAGTACGTCAGAGGAAGCCAGTGGAAATTTATAAAGAGAGGGGTGACATGATCCCAACGTGCAGAATGGGAAATAATACGTGCTGCAGTGTTTTGTATGCGCTGCAGCTGGCGCAAGTGAAGTTGGGGGACACCAAGAAGAGTCAAGTTGCAAAAGTCGAGACATGAAATTACTAGAGACATCATGAGGGTAGTGAGGGCCTGAGGGGTTAAGAAGGGAGGAATGGCGCGTATCTGCCGAAAAAAAGAAGGAAGTCTTGACAACGTGAGAAACATGGTCCTGGAAGGAGAGATTAGAGTCCAAGATTACTCCTAAATAACGGAACAAGGATATCAATGGAATGAGGGAACCCAAAAAAGAAGGAGCAATCAGAGGAGGGGGATGTCCATGTGTAAACCAGATTGCAAGTGTTTTGGAAACATTAAGGTGGAGACAGTTATTAATGAGCCAGTCGGCCACAGCTGAAAGACAAGAGTCAAGGGGAGAGAGATCTGGCCAGAGTGAGGAAGTATGTTGTACGAGAATGATATCATCAGCATAATAGAAGATGGAAATACCAAACTGTTGAATCAGTAGTGTAAGTGGGGCCATAAAGATATTGAAAAAGAGTGGTGCTAAGACAGCCCTGGGGAACACCACAGTGTAGGGGGAGAGGATCAGAGGGGGTATCAGAAGAAGAGGAGGGAAGGACACTATAGGATCGAGCGAAGAGATAGGAGTGAAACCATCTGAAAACTGTGCTATGAATGCCAGCTTCCCGAAGACGGGACAAAAGGAGAGAGTGATCTATGAGATCAAAGGCAGCAGAAAGATTTAAAGATCCCGCCACTGAAAAGTCACCACGAGTATGCACTATGTGGATCTCATTAAGGAAAACTAGAAGCACTGTCTCGATACTAAGACCAAGCCGAAAACCAGATTGATGGGGGTGAAGGAAGTGAGTGTTGTCAAGATGGTGAGACAATTGAGTGAAGACTACTTTTTCAAGAATCTTAGCCAGAAAAGTGAGATTAGAGACAGGACGACAATTAGCAGGAATAAGATGGTCCAAGGAAGGCTTCTTAAGAAGAGGGCGGAGGAGTGCATGTTTCCAAGGATGGGGGAAAGTACTGACAGAAAGACTGCTGTTGATGATGGACAAGATAGGGAGAACCAGGGCCAGAGATGGTGTGAGAAGCCATGAAGAAGGGATAGGGTCAAGAGAGCATGTAGTCTTGTGAGCAGTAGAGATCAGTTTAATAAGCTCTGAACTAGAGATAGAGTAAAAGGAGGTCCAGACATGTGAGAGAGATCTAAGTGGGGGGGGGGAGAAGCAGGATGGGGAGGGGGAATAGGAGGGGGACAGTGAGGAAGTGATGCTCTCAAGTCAAGAACTTTGGTTGAAAAGAAGGATGCTAGTTGTGATTTAGAGTGGGCTGTTGGCTGATGAGTCGAGGTAGTGGGTGTGCCTGAATGAAGTGCAGTAAGAGACCTGAGGACTCCATAGAGGTGACGTGTTTGGTTTGGGGCAGAGGAGATAGAGACAGAGAAAAAAGTTTGTTTAGCCAAATGCACCTGCGAGCGATAGTGTGAGTGGTGAGCCTTAAAGGAAGAAAGAGAGGCAGAAGTGCATACCTTCCTCCAAAGCCGTTCCGCCCTCTGAAGTTGGGCACAGAGAAGACGGAGGCCAGGGTGAAACCAAGGTTGTGATAAATGAGGATGGGAAAAATGAGGCTCTAGGGGTGCCAGATGGTCAAGCGCATCTGAGAGATGAGAAGACCATTGCAAGACCTGTGAGTCAGGAGAAAGTAAAGAGAAATTGGTGGGTAAGACATCGCTGGCTGGAGGGAAGCGGCTGAGGGTGAGTAGGGTGAGCCAACGGGTGTAAGTTACAGGGGCCGATGGGGATAAGCTTACTGAAGATGCTGGAGAAGAAGGGGAGGGTGAGATAAGATAGCACTGGAAAAATAAACAATAGTGATCGCTCCAAGGTATGGGCAACGTATGGAAGTGGTCAAAGTGTAACCAGGGAATAGTTGAGGTGATAACCAGATCAAGAGTATGACCAGCATGATGAGTGGGAACAGCAACATGTTGATAGAGTGAGAGGTCTTGGAGGAAAGAGAGAAAAGCATGAACTCTAGATGAAGAGGGTGTGTCAAGGTGTAGATTGAAACAGCCTGTAATCACCAAGTGAGGGAACTGTACAGCAAGGTCAGAGATAGTGATCATGAGTGAATCCCAGAGTTCCGAACAAATGGCTGGGGGAGCATAGACATAAGAACATAAGATATGCCATACTGGGTCAGACCAAGGTCCATCAAGCCCAGTATTTTGTTTCCAACAGTGGCCAATCTAGGTCATATCTACCTAGCAGTTTCCCCAAGGGACACAGGTTCCACAATGCTTGTATTGGTTCAAACATTGATATCCTGGGTCCCTTCTTAATAATGGTTTATGGACCTTTCCTCCAGGAACTTGTCCAAACCTTTTTTAAACCCAGCTACACTAACAGCCTTTACTACATCCTCCGGTAACAAATTCCAGAGTTTGATTACACGTTGAGTGAAAAAATATTTTCTTTTATTAGTCTTAAATAGTTTACCCTGTAGCTTCATTGCATGTCCCCTAGTCTTTCTATATCCTGATAAGGTAAGCAATCGATCTACGTTTACCCGTTCCACTACGTTCATTAATTTATAGACTTCTATCATATCTCCCCTCAGCCGTCTCTTTTCCAGGTTAAAGAGCCCTAACCTTTTTAGCCTTTCTTCATAGGAGTATCCTTCCATACCCTTTACCATTTTGGTGGCTCTTCTCTGAACCTTTCCTAAAATCGCTATATCCTTTTTAAGATACGGCGACCAGAACTGCACACAATATTCAAGGTGCGGTCTCACCATGGAACGATATAGAGGCATTATAATATCTTTTGTTTTATTTTCCATTCCTTTCCTTATCATACCTAGCATTCTATTTGCTCTCTTGGCCACTGCTGCACACTGGGCCGAGGGTTTTAACATGGTATCCACAATGACGCCTAAATCTTTTTCCTGGGTGGTAGTTCCTAATGTGGAACCTTGCATCGTGTAACCATAGTTTGGGTTGTTCTTCCCTAGGTGCATAACCTTGCACTTGTCCACATGAAATTTCATCTGCCATTTTGATGCCCAGTCTTCCAATTTATCAAGATCCTCTTGCAATTTTCCACAATCTTCTTGGGTTTTAACAACTTTAAATAGTTTTGTGTCATCTGCAAATTTGATAACCTCACTCGTTATTCCACTTTCCAGGTCATTTATGAATATGTCAAAAAGCAGCGGACCCAGCACAGATCCCTGGGGTAAACCACTATTCACCTTTCTCCATTGGGAAAATTGGCCATTTAGCCCTACCCTCTGCTTTCTATCTTTTAACCAGTTCCTGATCCACAATAGTACACTGCCTCCTATCCCATGACTCTTTATTTATTTATTTTATTTATTTATTTATTTAGCAAGCATTTGTAGCCCGCTCCTTCCAGCGATCAGAAGCGGGTAGGATTACTATTGTGAAACTGCCTTTAGTTCTGCCAAAAGTCTCTCATGAGGGACCTTGTCGAAGGCTTTCTGAAAGTCCAGATACACAATATCAACCGACTCACCTTTGTCCACCTGATTATTCACTCATTCAAAAAAACATAACAGATTAGTAAGACAAGATCTTCCTTGTCTAAAGCCATGTTGGCTGTCTCCCATTAGGTCATGACTATCTACATGCTGAGTAATTTTATTCTTTATGATGGTTTCTACCATTTTTCCTGGTACTGACGTCTGTAGTTTCCCGGATCACCCCTGGAACCCTTTTTAAAAATTGGTGTTACATTGGCGATCCTCCAATCTTCAGGTATTAGAGATGATTTTAATGATAGTTCACAGATTACTAATAGCAGGTCTGCAATCTCATATTTCAGTTCTTTCAACACCCTTGGATGTATACCATCCAGCCCAGGTGATTTGCTACTCTTCAGTTTATCTAATAGTTGAAATACATCTTCCCGATGTATCGATATTTCCTTCAATTCTTCTGCACCTTTAAATACCACTTCAGTCATGGGTAACATCCCTACATCTTCCTCAGTAAAGACCGAAGCAAAGAATTCATTCAGTCTCTCCGCTATCGCCTTGTCGCCTCTTAGTGCTCCTTTAACCCCTTTATCATCTAATGGACCAACTGACTCTCTCACAGGTTTTTTGTTACGAATGTACTTGAAAAGGTCTTTACTTCGCGTTTTTGCTTCCGCAGCAAGCTTCTTCTCAAATTCTCCCTTTGCCTGCCTTATCAATGCCTTCCATTTGACTTGTCAGTGCTTGTGCTGTTTCCAGGTTTTGTCATTTGGCTCTTTTTTCCATTTCCTGAAAGATACTTTTTTGGCAACAACAGCCTCTCTGACCTCACCTTTAAACCATGCTGGCAGTTTTTTGTACTTCCTTCCACTTTTCTTAAAGCGTGGAATACAGCTGGGCTGGGCTTCCGAGATAGTATTTTTCAACAACAGCCAAGCCTGATGTACGTCTTTAACCTTTGCAACTGCTCCTTTTAGTTTTTTCTTAACTGTTTTCCTCATTTTATCATAGTCTCCCTTTCGAAAGTTAAAAGGTAGTACTGTGGATTTCCTTACTATCCCTCCTCCATTAATTAAATCAAAGGCAATCATGCTATGATCACTATTGCGAAGTGGCCCCAACAACCTTATCTCTTGCACTAGATCTGGTGTTCCACTAAGAACTAGGTCTAATATGGCTTCCCCTCTGGTCGGTTCATGAACCAGCTGCTCCAAGAAGCAGTTATTTATTTCATCTAGGAACTTTATCTCCTTAGCATGTCCTGACGTGACACTGACCCAGTCGATACCGGGGTAGTTGAAATCACCCATTATTATTACTGTGCTGTAACGTTTGTTAGCTTCCTTGATTTCTTTGAACATTTCATCATCCATTTGGTCATTCTGGCCAGGCGGTCGATAGTACACCCCCACTGTCATCGCCTTCCCCCTTTTATATGGAATTTCAATCCATATAAATTCTACAGCAGATTTTGTTTCCTGCAAAACTTTAATCCTTTCTGACTCAATGCCCTCTCTAACATAGAGAGCAACCCCTCTACCAATTTGATCAGCTCTATCATTACGATATAGTTTGTACCCAAGTATCACAGTGTCCCACTGGTTGTCCTCCTTCCACCATGTCTCTGATATTCCAATCATATCTAACCTTTCATTTAGTGCTATATATTCTAACTCTCCCATCTTATTTTTTAGACTTCTAGCATTTGCATACAAGCATTTTAGAGACTGTATTTTATTCATATTAATTTGGCTATTGTTAGACATGGGTAATTTGGGATCTTTAAGCTCTGTCTGCTCCATACTTGAGGGCATTTGGGCTAGTTTACTCTTTTGTGGAACCTCTCTGCTTTTGGTAGTATCCTTCAAAGATACATTCTTCCGAACCATCTGCTCTTGGGCGACTGTCGGCTTTCCCCTAATATCTAGTTTAAAAGCTGCTCTATCTCCAGGATATATAGTGGATGAGAGACCTGGAGACGGAAAAGGAGGGCTTCAGGGTAATGTAGCAGGGGGGAGTGAAGCTGGGTAAGTGAGAGAGAAGAGCGGAAGATAGTTGCTACCCTGCCATCCGAACGCTTTATACGAGGGACAGAGATAGCAGAGAAACCAGGAGGGAGAGAGCGGGCCAGGAGAGCATCTTCGCCCTCCTTAAGCCAGGTTTCAGTTAGAAACAGCAAATCAAGGGACTCTCGATGGACAAGATCTTGCAAAAGAAGAGTCTTAGACCTAAGAGAACGGCAGTTAAGGAGACCACACCTGATTGGGGAAAGGGAGAGGGAGGTACCTAAAGATGTTAGAGGGGCAGAGAGAAGACATGAGAGAGTGGACAAGCAGGGAAGGAGACTGCCGTTTGGATTACTCCTGAGTCTATCCCTTTTCACCTTTATTCTATCCCTCTTAGTTCTAGAGCTTGCTTTCAACTAGAAAAGGGCTACCTCCTGTGCATTTATACCTCAAAGGTATTTTAATGTCTATCATATCTCTCCTCTCCTACCTTTCCATCATCTGGACCAACTTAATCCTATTTATTCCTATACTTATGCAAAAATATACACTGGGATGTATATAGTTCTGGTTTCAACTAGTTCCCTAGTTCCAATTATGTTATTAAGCTGTTCCATGTTCTATGCATCTTCAAGTTATTGTTCTATGTAAACCGCCCCTGATCGCTGGAAGGAGCGGTATAAAAGAACTGTTCAATAAATAAATAAATAAAATATCCTTTTGAAGGTGTAGTCTCCAGAATTGCCCACAAATTGCAAATGAAATCTCACTCGAGATTTATACAAAGGCACTATCACCTCATATTTTCTGCTGACCATTCCTCTCTTTATGCACTCAAACATCCTTTTGGATTTTGCACTTGATGAGAATTCACTGGAAACTTTATTAACCAAGTTCTCATCATAAGAGAGCATTTTCAAGCCATTTTTTGGTAGGTTGTGTAGGGGCAGTTTCTCCAAATGGGTTAGTTTTGTGCATACTATGACAGTCATGAACCACACTTCTAAGCTAGGGTATGTGGAGTATGATCTCATTCTCTCAAATTTACTGCTAATGCTCGGGGTAGTACTTGCATCGTACCAAACAGAGCTTCCCTCTGGAGTTCGTAAGGTGTAACAAGTATGGGTAATGGGTATATGAGTGCTGCAATGCCCTAGAACAGGGGCACCAGAACACCTTTTTGGTTGGAGGGGCCAAACAAACCAATCTCCAGCCCTGCCTTGAAGCTTTCTATTGCTGAAACCATGTTGAGAAAAATATTGGTGGTGCAATAGCCCACTCCTTTCTGCTGCCTATGACCTGGAATAGGGTTTGGTAAATCCAACATTTATTTAAAGTGCATGAAAACAAACTTCTGTTTTCCAATATTGATAGATGTGTTGTCTGCTCTACAGTATATGTTACCATTCTGTTGTGTATCAAACCAATATTTTGAAGACAATTTCTAAAGTTGTTTGCGATTCCTTCTGATGTTTCATCTGTATTCTTAAAAAAGTCTATAAAAACCATGCAGCTTCCCTTGTTCTTAGTAGTGGAGAATAAATGGTAATAATTGTGTGCCCCCTTTATAGGAGCATCCATCACTACTGAGATCACTGTTGATCCAATGTTTTCCAGAACCGAATGCAAAGAATGGGATGTTAGTATGTTATCTACCAAAACCCTCTGCTTTTGTCCTTTCATAATGAATTTAGGAAGTTATTTCAGAATCAGCGAAATGGGAGTAGTGTAAAGGTGCATTTTAGAAAGGCCTTTTAGGTGACCCTTGAAACATACAAGTCAAAATGTCTGAAATTCCGTGGGAGGGGCAGCAGAGAAGTTGGGCACGTATAACTGAGTTCCAAAATTGACCTATCTCTGCCCCAAAAGATAAATGTCTCCAGCAATATACAAGGAAATGGGAACTCACAGAATAAAGCCCTAGATACGTACATGGAAATGGGCAATTTTAGAAATGTGTACGTGGGAAATATGGCCTTTGGAGGAGCCGGCAACATAGGCGTGTCTGCATCAGCATTTCAGACCATCCACGTGGATTCATCGCCACATACATGTCTAGCTCTGATATTTTGCAGACAGAGACATGCAGTGCCACAATATTCACGTGCTATCTTTCTATGAGGCTGGAGAAAATTATCATGATGATAAGAAGGAATGCTCCTGTCATCCTAACTGCTGAGAGCTGGCTGAAATGAGAACTTTTCAAATGCCTATTCATGCTGAGGAGCAGGTCTAAATATGGACATGTCCATTGGTGTGTTTATATATTGGGGGGGGGGGGGTATTCTGTGCAGCAAATAGTGGAGATGGATGGCCCAATGGGATGTCCATCCCTGCTATTCATGATAGCTCCTGCCGCCGACTAACTTCCCCGCCAGCTGTGCGGGGAAATTAGATGGGAGTGGGGGAAAGGGCGGACCGGGGGCGGAGTCTGGGTGGGCAGTGGGCGGTTGCTGGCCCTGGATGTACAGGGCTGATTCTAATGTCGGCCCTGTACAAACAGGGCCAGTGACATCTGCGGGGAAGTTATTCCACCTCTAAGATGGAATAACTTCCCTGAATGTGATATTTTTAAGTGCCCGGGGCTCGGATGGGTGGGGGGGTCAGGGGACATTCCCCGCAGTCTGACCCTGCCCTTAGGACGCCATATCGGAGGTCGGGCTGCGGGGAATAAACCCCTTTCTCAGGCGGCTGCCATCACGACTTTTAAATGGAGCCTGCGGTGCCATGGCAACATGATGCCATGGCACCGCGGCTCCATTTGAAAGCCCTGATTGAGTTAGTCGGGCTGTGCATGAACATGTGGGCCAGACTGAATCACATGCCCGCAGGATCAGAATCACGATCCCCTCTGTGAGTCCAGTTCAGACTGGACGCATAGAGGGGATCTACGTGCGAGACGGAATCGGGCCCGTGGTATCACTGTGAAAAAGGAGATATATGTGGTTCCGTTAATTGCCTCCCCGGACACACCTCTGCTACTCCCTGTTTACCTCTTCTCGTAGCCTTCTTTCTAGGACCTCCAGTCTTTATGCTACTTCTTCTCTCCCTTCCTGCCTTCTTCACTTCTTTCCATCTCTGACATTGATCTTTTCCTTTCAGCTTTCTTCCATTTATTTTTCTCTCTGTCCAATCAAAATTCATGCCTCCTTCTTACTATCCAGCCCTCAATCCTCCTCTTTCGACTCCATCTGTTTAGTTTTACACCCTCACCCCAGCTCTCCCGTTCCCCACCTTTCTACTTCCCCAGGCCATTATTTCCCAGACTTTTACTAATTCTCCCTTCTCTCTCCCCCCTCCATTTCCAACATCTCTCCCCATCCAGTGTCTGCCCCCTCTATCTCCCCCACCCCATCTAGTGTATTTCCCATCTCTTGCTCTCTCTTTCCCTCCATCCAGCATCCCCCTCCCTCTATCTCTTTTTATCCTCCCCATGTCCAGCATCTTCCCCTCTCTCTATACCTCCAGTCCAGCATCTCACCCTCTCTCTGCCTATCTCCATTACCCTCCATATCTAGCATCTTCCTTCTCTCTCTCCCCCTCCATTACTTTATGCCAAGGGTTCTCAACCTGTCCTTGGGATACACCTAGTCAATCAGGTTTTCAGGATAGCCACAATGAATATGGATGCAAGAGAAATTAGCAGATAATGGAGGCAGTACATGTAAATCTCTTTCATGCATATTCATTGTAGTTGTCCTGATAACCTGACTGGCTAGGTGTGTCCCGAGGCTGGGTTGAGAACCCCTGCTTTATACCCTCCCCCTCATGTCCAGCATCTCTCATCCATCTCCCATTCCCTAAGTCCATCTCTCCTCTGTTTCACTATGCCCCACATGTCCAGCATCTGCTCCCGTCTTCCTATGCCTTCCCCTGTCCTATATCTCCCCTCTATTTCCCTAGTCCCTCATGTGCAGTCACTGTTCTATCTCCCTAGGCCACCTGCATTAAGCATCTTCGCTTCACCTCCCTATGCCCATCACCCAAATCTAGTATCTCCTCTCTATTTTCCTATGAGCCCCTCCATCTCACTCTGTCCCCTTTGCCTAGTATCTCCTCTCTTTCTCCCTAGTCTGGCCCTAACCATGTCTAGCATCTCTCTTCCATCTCTATCATCTCCTTTCTGTCTCTCTATTCTCCTCCCCATGTCCAGCATTTCCCTTTCTCCCTGTGTCCTCCCATGTCCAACATTTATCTCCCTAGTCCTTTCTGTGTTCGGTATCTCCCCTTCATCTCCCTATTACCCCCACATCCAGCATTTCTCCTCTATTTTCCTATTCCCCCCTTGTATCCAGTACCTTCTCTCTATCTCCCTATGTCCCCCTTGGGCCCTGAAGTTCCCCTCAGAGTCTTTAGTACTCACCCATCCCAACCTCTTGCATCTCCTGTCTTTCTTCTCTCCCCCTTTCATGTGGCTCCTGCATTATCCCTCCAACCTCTCAGCACCCGTTACCACATTTTCCTTGCCAATCCAAACTTATTTATTGCTCTCCATACTGTGGCAACTGCCACAGCATCTCCACAGGCTGACAGTAATAAAACATAGAACAAACACTGGGCCTTTGCAAGTCAAGTGCTCCTCAAAGGCCCTGCGAGTTCCACCACCTCTGATGGGACATGTATGCGTCAGAGAGGGCAAGATCAGCAGCACCTTCAGAGGCCCCATGTTTAATGTGTTTTTTAATTTTTTTATTGAAAATTTTATGGTATATGCATGCCATACCAAAACAGGAAATTTAAGAAACACAATAAGTAACAAAATTAAATAAATCACATAAGATCAAAATAATAACCCACATCTCGGGAACAAGAAAACAGTGTACCTCCAGCAGATCATGAAATACAAATTTAATCAGCAGAGCATATACTGCCCACCAGAAACCAAATACAGAAATAAAGGACTTTTAAATTTGAAATCTCCATCAGGAGTGCTCGTGCATGGCAGGCCCAAGCCTGATGGCCTCACCAGGGGGCCCTTTGGTGTGGCTCTTAGGCGTGGACCGAGAGCATTGCAAGCCACTGTCTACCATTGGCCTACTTCATATAAATTCCTACATACATGTTTGATCTCGCTGGTTCGCTTATTGTTTCTTACTGCACCTTATGTACGACTGTTCAGATTTGTTTACCATTGTATCTCTCTATACCTCATGTTTTGCTGTTTACATTGGTTCCCACTCAATTTGTTGCCATAACATCTCAGGCACTACTGATCACTTTGATACCTAATCCCAGCAATACCCCTCCAAAGCGGATCACATAACCATGCCTATCCTGCCTAACTGGATGACCCTCATATACTTCTCCTCCCTCGTTGCATACTGCCTCCCAACACACATCCCCTCCTCTATCCCAATCATCCACCTTTCAAGACTTACCATACCCTACCCTATCACCCCACAATGCGGTCACCAATAAGGAAACATCCCCCGCTCCTTCACATTCCCATCTCTCCCCACCCCCCTCCGCTGAGATACCAATTCCTAACATCACCCATCCTATCCACTCAATCAATTGCAGCCTAATCAACACATGCTCTGCCCGCAATAAAATACAGACCCTTGCCGACCACATCAGTGATGATTCAATTGATCTTCTATGCATCACCGAGACCTGGTTCTCCAAAACTGGCAATGTCCTACTTAACCAGCTGAATACCAATACCCACAACCTCCACAGCTGTCCACGAACCAGCAGTAGAGGCGGGTGGAGTCTGCATCCTATCAAACAAGCAACTTGACTTCACTACAACTAGTTCTACATCCTCCCATGATCTAGACACCCTCATCATAAGCAACAAATGCCTCACCATATGCCTTGTCTATAGAGTACCTCATCATAATGCAGACCAGCTTGACTTGCTTCTCGAAGCAGTATGTTTTCATGCCCCCCATCAAAAACATCTCATTCTCCTTGGCAATCTCAATCTCCCCTCAGCCAACATCAACCAAAGAAATGCCTTCCTGCAAGTCATGAATGATCAACAATTCACACAACTCCTCAACACCTCGATGCACCTGAAGGGAGGCGCCCTAGATTTACTCTTCCTCCCTAATGACCTTCTCTCCTCTTCACACCCCATCTCCCCCTCCTCCACCCCAGTCCCATGATCAGATCACCACCTAATAGCTTTTATCCTACCACCCCCCCCCTGCTTAAATATTCCCCCCACAGACTTCCCGCAACAAGAAGATTCAGAAACTTCAATGAAGCAACCTTCATCCAACAGATCATCCCTACCCTGACGCAAGCATTTCAACATTCAGACCTTGACACACTGATACATTCCTGGAACATTACCATTATTAATGCCTCCAAGGTGCTACCCCACGTCCCCTCAAAAGCTCATCAGTCTCATGCCCACTGGTATTCAGCCCTCCTCAGAGAGCAGAAACATTCCCTCAGAAGACTCAAACGAAGATGAAGAAAATCTAAAGACCCACAGCTTCAAGCACCTATCTGGACGTTTAGTCTACTCCACCAACACCCTCAGTGCCAAGCATGAACACCACAGCAACATCCTCCTCCGTGCCATAAACAAGTCAAGAGAACTTTTCAACCTTGTCAGAACCCTCACAAATGATCCATCCCAACCCCATCAAGACAACATCATCCACCCACAAGTAATGGCAGATTTCCTTATATCTAAATACAAGCTCTACAGCTCTCCAACCATAATCATACCTCCTCTTACCACAACAGCCTCTGCCAGCCAACCATGGACCTCATTCAGGGACATCACCCTTGAAGAGCTCCTGAATATCATCACCAGCATCAATGCCACCACTTTTCCTCATTGATCCCTGCCCAGTAACCTGGATCAAGCTAACAAAGACATGGCTGTTACCATTTATATCCACGATCCTCCATGCTTCACTTATCCAAGTCTACCTCCCACCTGTGCTCAAACAAGCCTCTGTGAGATGCCTCCTGAAGAAATCCAACCTCGATCCCAACTCACCTGCATCATATAGACCCATTGCCAGCCTTCCCTACCTTTCCAAAATCATCAAAAAAGCTGTGCAAATCCAGCTCTAGGAGCACCTTGACAGATATGCTCCACTTGACAACAATCAACACGGCTTCCACCCCTCCCGCTGAAATGCTTTTCACCTCCCTCCTAAGTACACTTACATCCAGAACGGAAAACCCCTCTCCGGCTTCATGCTTTTATTTCTCGACATCTCAGCAGCATTCGACAAAGTATCCCACCAGACTCTACTCAACTAGCTCAGCACTATGGGTGTCCAGAGTGCCCTGCTCAAATGGATTCACTCCTATCTTTTCCAGTATACCCAAATGATAAGAATCGGTAACCAATCTTCAACACCTTACATCCTTCCCCAAGGAGTCCCACATGGTTTCGCCCTCTCCTCCCTCCTATTTAACATCAACATTAGTTCCCTTTGCTACATCCTTCAGAGTTTCAATATCGGATACCAACTCTATGCCGATGACATAATGATCTTCACTTCACTCGACACTGGATTGGGTGGGGGAACTCCCCTGCACTCAGTCCCAGCCCCAGGCGGGATCCCCAGGCCCAATCGCGGGGTCAGTGCTGCTTATTCCACCTTTGAGGTGGAATAAGCAGCACGTCCCCTTTGACCCGGCAGGATGTACAGTGCCTGAATTGGCCCTGTACATCCTGCCGAGCTGGCCTTCCCCGCTCCACCCAGATCCCACACTCTCCTGCTGCCCGCTGGATCTCCCTGCCCTGCTGCTCAGGACATACAGGGAAAGCTGGAGCGGGAATCTGGCCTGGATGGCTTGTGGGGCTGCACGTCCTGCTGGGACATGCAGTCCCGCAATCCGTGTTGCAGAATCAGGCCCATAGTATAAATTAGGTAATTTTAAACATTAAGGGGTCTGTTTACTAACTGGCGGTAGCGGACTCCGCGCGAAATCAATGGGGCCGCGGCTCCGATATCACACGGAGTCCGCTACCGCCATTAAGTAAACAGACCCCTAAATAACTTCAAACATTCCATAAGGTGCTTGTTAAACAAAATCCTAGGAGATAGCAAGTGTATACGAGGAAAATTCACAAGCCTCAAATTATTTTTCCTTATTGAAATCTCTAACCATTCTATTTGAGCAAAAAAACCCACAATCTCTAATAAATACAGCATTGGCAGTTTGAAAACATCTCAGTTGAGACATACAGTTATCTAGTCTTTTGTCAACATTTTGAAACCAAGTATCTTGTTCTTGCAGTTTGGGCACTGTGTCAACAGAAAAATAATGAACTTGCTCATTTTTCCCTTTCAATAACAAATTAGTTTGAAACACTAGTTTCCAGATATCTATCAATGTCACATTAGTTGGAGACTAAATGGCACATTTTACAATGGGAGATCCAAGTGCAATCTGAGACTTCAAAGTCATAATGCCTGAAAAAAATACAGGCACATGCAAATTCGGAAATGTGGACATGCCCAATATGGACGCCTATAAAGATGTCTACATAGCCATCTCTGAAATAGCATCGCGGAACGTGGATGTCTAACAGCATAATATTGAAAGTAGTGGGTTGGGAGTGGGGTGGCTAGGGTTCATATCCCAGTATGAGTCTTTGTGATCTCAGACTAGTCACTTAACTTTACATCTTCTCTACACTCTCTGGATGTTTTAAGGCCAAAACAAGAACTTTCTGGATGCCTATTTGTGCCTATAGCAGTTATAAACGTGCAAAAGTCCACGTTGTTCCTGAAATCAAACTGCGACGTGTAAGTCCATAGCATCTCCCCAGACATATCTCCACCATGCCCCCTCACCTACTTGGATGTCTCTGCACCAGAGACATCTGTAAACATCATTTATGGAATGACTGCGGAGACATCTCCATGATCTCAACGTTCACGTGAATGTTTTCAGATGTTCTACAACATGACTAAGCCTTTTAAAATGACCTCCATAGTGTCGAATTCTGGGGCAGATGCCCCTGCCAATAGAGAAATCACAGCAGGAAGAGGTACCCAGGACTGCCCCTCACAAACGTTCCTGTTGGAGGGGCTACTAGCCACCCTTAACCCAGTAAAATCCGGGAGGGAGTATCAGCCTGGAAAATTTGACACTGCAAGTTCCCTGGTTAAGGTGGAGGAGTGTGTTCAATGGGTTAATGGAAGCACCCAATAGAGAGGAGGTAGATGACTTAGATAACTCAGGTAAACAGAGCCAAGTCCTGACGGCACAATCTTAACATGTTTATTCATTGACCCAGCAACTGCTGAGTCAGATGACTTAACCTCCATCTTGACCTTAGAGTCAATCTTGACCTTAGAAACAGTCTTAACTTTAACCTTCCTCTTATACCCCTTGGACATTCTTCCAGATCAAATAGCCACAGGACCCATTCCCAAGAGGCCCCCAAGTGGCATCAAGGGGGCATGGTCCTTTAGTCTCATGGCCATTCGGTTGCATGTCCACAACTTTGATGCGGCAACGCTGTCTTTTAAACTTCCCCTGACAGCCTACATTGACATAACTTCTGGATGGACGGGTCTCACCTTGGCCCCCCTCTCTCACCAGGCTGTAGGTGTCGTGATTCAGATCACACTTTGCTGGCAAAAAAACTTCGGGCCCTGTATTTTTTTGAAATTGCTGCAGGCCTGGGGTGGTTGGGCAATAGAGAGAGAGAAAGAAGAAGGCTGCAAGAGAAAAACTGTCGAAGTACAGACTAGGTCACTGCTGCAAGTATTACAAATAAAAAAACAACCCCAAAAAAAATTAAAAACAAACATCCAGACGGTGTCACAACAGAGCTGGGGATCAGAGCTGGCCCAAGGGTTTATGCTGCCCCAGGCAGAAGCCCTGACCATGCCACCCCCCATCCCCCATGCCGCTCTTCCTCTTTCCCATGCTGAGCCATGCTAACGCACACCCCCCCCCCCCCCCGCTACCTCTGATTCCGGTGGTGGGGTCAGCTCAGCGGCAGTGGCAGGCCATGTGCTTTGTCATACATGGCCTACCATTTCTGAGCCCTATTCGACACAACTTTGGGGGAATCAGAAGTGGCAGGCTATGTGTGCAAAGCATATGGCCTGTTGCCGAGCCTAGCCACTCCCAATGCCGGAATCAGTGGCAGCGGGGGGTGCAGCTCAGCATAGGGAGGAGGAAGGGAGGGTGGCATGGCTCAACACGTGGGGGGGCGGCAGGCCATGTGTACCGAAGCACATAGTCTGCTGAGCCACCCACTGAGGTCTTCAGCCCTAGGCGGCTGCCTAGCCCACCTAGTGGATGGCCCGGCCCTGCTGGGGATTCACTGAATTCCTTGAAGGCCCTCACTACACACCACTGGTAAATGTGGTGGTGTTTAATTCCATATATGTGAAAAGCTATTCAGCTGCCCATTCTGAGTTCTTCAAAGGAATAGAATTTTACAAAGAACTTATCAAGGGTAGTAGACCTTGCCTGTGCTCATTATTTGATTTTGTGACCCTCTGTTTCTGCACAATGCTCCAGGGCTGTTACAACATCCAATTTAACTTTGAATTTCACACAATAGATGCAGCAATATGCGGAGTCATCACTTCCCTTGGAAAGCCAATTCCAATGCTCCAGGAGTTACACCACTTGTCTTGGAAAGAATCTTCAGTGTTTTTTAATTTTGTCATTTCACCTTAGCTACCAGATAACAAAAGGCAGTGATAATATTGTGCATTAGTATGAATAATAAACCTGCATGTTTATCATAGACAGAGAGGATCAAGAGGATACAGAGGGCAATAGCATACTGGCAAAACTATCCGTCTGCTTATTTTGCATACACAATTCATACATCTCAATGTGATGCATGCTTAGGAGCTTGTCTTGTAATCACTCACAATTCATTCTACAAACCTGCCACATCAGAAAAGCACTAACTCTCAGGACTCAAACAACACCAACCCTACTGAGGGAAAAGTGGCACTGAAAATATTACAACAGGTTCTAGAACATCACTATGCCTCTTACTGGGAAAAGCGAATAAGCCAGACATGACTGATCCCTACAGAGAAAGTATATGAACCTCACCTCTATCAGACATGCAAAACACAGAGAAACCCTCATCAAATAGAGAATAAGGAACTGTAAGTCAGAAATAGAAATCCACAGACAAGAAATAGCTGCTTTACATATACCTGGGCCACTGCTTAGATGATTAACAGAGCTAAGATATTTAATGAGCCGACAGTCTACTTCAAAGGGATTCCCCCTATATTACTTACATTTCCTCACATGTTAGCATTGCCTCCAGTTTGTCGAAGCTTAGCTTTAGCTGTGAAAAAGAGGCAGAAAATGTGAAATAGTATGTCGGCTTTCGGTGAGAGTAAGGGTGTGATAGGAATGCAGCAGATGTCTACTTATTTCAAATTATTGTTAATTTGTATAGCACATATATGCAGCACTTTGCAAAAAACAGGAAGTGCCTTGTCACCAGTTTCAAACTAACTCTTGTGGCCTGAGGCAGACTAGGAGCACTGTGGTGGGAGCAAAGCAGCAGACTCCCACGGCTGTGTGCAGAAAGGAAATGACGCTGGGGCTGGGGGTTGGGGGCTGGAGGCCAATGCTGGGTGTGGGGACTGGGAGATGGGGGATGGGAATGGGAATTGGGAGATGGGGCTGATGCAGAAACACCCCCATGAAAACAGGAAGTCTGCATCTGAGAGGGCAGAAGCAGCTGGTCAAAGCGAGCACCAATAACAACACAGCATCAGAGGCTTTGGGTAGATGCTGCTTTCAGTTTTTATGGCATTGCCACCACCGCAGGTCCCAGAGAGGGGCAGCAGCAGCAGCAATGGGCAATCCTGGAAAGGTTGGCGCTCTATGTGGCTGCCTAATTTGCCTGATTGTTAGCACCGAGCCTACATAAAGTTAGGCTTGTTATTTTTTGGCCTAACTTTATGCAGTCACTGAACTGGTTAGCAAACTGAAAATCGCTTCTAACCAGATAAGTGCTTGCACCTTGCCCATGGATCGTACTAGCACTATCCAGATAGTGTTATATAGTTAGCGGGCACATTCATAAGCACTGTTTGGATAGCCCTGCTGAATATTGGACTCAGCAAGGTTTATCTGCTTAGCAGGTCCTGCTAATTGGATAAACTTCTGAATATCAGTCTTAATGTTTTGATCTGGACCCCCAGTGCTGCTTTTCTAATGTTGTATATGGGGAGGGAGAGGTCAGCAGCACTTGAACTTGGGTGGAATGGTGCAGCAGTCCCGTTTGATCATGTCTTAAATATTGCTTGGATGGATGATGTTTTTCTCATGCATATACATATTTGACTCTTCTTGTGGGGCAGAAGGGGGGGGTTAATTTGCTGTGGGTCTGAAGCCTCCGCTTGTAGATGTATCTGCAACAAAAACCGACCTCTATGCCTATAAAAAGCCTTTGCAATTTTGTGGATATTACAAAGAAGTATGTTATAATTAATATTTGAATACGCCTTAGTATTCTGATAGCTTCGTTTATCTGCTTGGAGTGGTGCCTCAGACTCTATCCCTGTGCAAACGTCATGTTGGAAGGTTACCAGATGACCAAAAGGTCAGTAGCATTTTATCATCATTGGTCCTTGGTGTTGCTCTTCTTAGGGGTATCCTCTGACAATGATGAAGGCATATGACAGGAGGGGGGGGGTCCTTTTCTGTAAATGCGTACTGCTTTTCGAATGAGGGGATGGTCACATGCTGGCAGCATCAACGTGGGATATACATTCCGTGCTGCCTCCCTACACCTCAACTGTGAGTGCATCTCTCCACTGTCTTTGGGCAGCTGACTTCTGGTGTGTTGATGAATGAGCCCTCAAGAGCTGTAATGATGGGCATAGTGTGGATGGGAGGCATCTGTCCAGCCAGAAGAGAAGGTTACAATGGTCATAAAAGGAAAGGGCTTTCACATGAACTGGAGCACTATGAATGGGCCCTAGGGTCCCAATATCGGGTACAGGCACAGCCCTTGAATTATTGTGAGTATGGAACAGCTGGTGTGTTGTGTCATCCTTGCTGGTAGCCTGAGTGTCTTAAGAACTGGTCCTACATAAGGCCAGTATATCAGGCAATAATCACCCCCATACTAGACTGCAGTAATAGTATCTACCAAGGCTTATGTAAACACACTGTGCACTCACTCCAAATGGACCAGAACACAGCTGCAAGAATAATACAAACCCGCCACATCACCACAACACTCTCACATCACCCCCATTCTAAAGCAGCTCCAGTGGCTCCCCATAATCACAAGAATAAAGTACAAGACACTACTTACCACATTCAAAGTCATACACAACAAATCAGCTAATTGTCTGCAACCTCTCATCTCAAGACCCAATAGTGATAGGCTAAGAAGGCATAACACACTCAACCTCCTCTGCATAACTGCACAGAAAATCGAGAGCAAACAGACGGCGTGCAATCGTACATTTACACTCTACGCCCCCACGACCTGGAACTCTACCACCAGACCTATGAGGATTCTCAGTCCTAACAGACTTTCATAAGAGTCTTAAAACCTTTTTCAGGAATCCTATGTCTCATCCACATCCCATGACTCAATACTAAGCAGCAGTTCAGAACCACCAGCTCCATAATCATGCGCCCAACTTACCCATAAATCAGACAATTTTGTAAAATTACTTATCCTGTAAATTTTAAGTTATAAATAAGTTATCCTAACTCCCCTCTCCCCCCCAAGAGGGATCTAGCTTCTCCTTTTATGTTATGTTATCATTCAGTGCAAAACAGATTGCATACCTATGTGCTGTACTTGTTCTATGTAAACTGCTTTGAATTGTAGAAAGGCGATATAGAAAAAAAATGTTAAATAAATAAATCTATCGATCCTCATGGCAGGTATTAAAATACTGTTAGCATTTCTTTTTTTGAGGGGAGAGGAGAGGATGGCTACTGGCTAGAATGCAGGGGCTGCCTACTACTGTACCTGTCCTTTGTGCATGAAATACACCCCCAGCAAGACATAATGCTGGTATGTAAACACTGCAACTGTGCAGAAAGCACCTGAGGAATTGCCTATTACAGGACTTGATTCCATAAGTGCGATGCTAATGAATACCCTTACTCCGCATATTATATTTTTTTTTACACTTTCTTAATGATGGACTTTGATCCAAGGTACCAATCCAAAATCTTCTGATCCTTCTATAATCATTTAAATCCTTTTTAATTTAACAATGTATTATTTACAAAAGCAAATAAACTTAAAGCAGATCCAGTACAAACTTAGGTCTTAACTTTAAAGTTAAACTTATTCAATTCATAGACTTGGCGCTCAGATATCATTCAAATGTCAATAATCCGCCATTAGTGGATTCATCCGCCTTAGCTGCTCCTCCTCCTCCTCTCCCCACCCTCCGCATTACAGCCCTTACCCTTCAACAATTCCACACTTCTGACCAGCGCTTCCCCTCTGGTTTCTCATCCCTTGTGCCAGATCACCAGGTCGAATCCTGTAATTCTATTTTCTCCTCAGCCCTTGATACGCTCGCCCTTCCCCTCATTCCATCCCAGCCCCGCTCCTGCACCTGCCGCCACCCTTGGTTTTACCCTGGCCTCTTTCTTCATCGATTTTACCTCCGCCATGCCGAGCATCACTGACACGGAAACCCTTCTGCCATATCTCTTGCCCATTTTCATCACTGCCACTCCCATTATCACTCCCTTATTCACTCCGCCAAAATTTCCTATTATTCAAACCTCATCTCCTCATCATCTAATTCCTCTCGTGAACTAAAATCTATCCTTCAATCTCTGTCCTCTCTTCACTCCGCTTCCTCCCCCATCCCCCCTTTCTTTCCCTAACCACTCTCTCTTAGCCACCCACTTTGCTGATAAGATCCTCACCATTCGCGGCTCTTTCCCTGCCTGTCCCTCTCCCATTTCCCCTCCTCCCCCCCTCTCCCCATCTGTCTCTTCCCTCTCTCACTCCTGGACTTCTTTTCATCCGTTTTCCTCACCAGAACTCCCCCGACTATTAAATTTACTTACCTTTTTCATGAACAGCATATTGTTTTTCTCGATGTAGTCATTCAAAAAAGCCCACAAGGTTGGGTGACATCAGTACATAAAAAACCGACGGACAGAAACACACTACTTCACTACCACAACAAGCATCCAAAACAGCTTCGAGACAGTTTACCATTTTCACAGTTTATACGGTATAGAAGACATTGCTCAAGTATAGATGATTATAAAAACCAAGCAAAAACTTTGATGAGAGAATTTCAACAAAGAGGGTATCCCTCACAGATCATCAAGGTAGCCTATCGAAGAGCGCTTTATAATAACAGAACGTTACTGTTGCATCCTCGTGCTACTACATACAACACCGATGATACTGTCATTAATTTTATTACTAAATTCTCTCCGCTTAGTGGTAGAATCAAATGAATTTTCAAACGGCATCAGAATGTTTTAAATATTTTTCCTTGTTTTCAGGACAAAAAAATCCGGTGTGTCTGGACACGGCACACTAACTTAAAGGAGAAATTGAGCCCGGCCAAATTAAGATCTTTTCCACAGGCTGGTTGTGATCCACCAGCAGGACACAGAATTTGTGGTCATTGTAACATATGCTCTGTTTCTGAGGAAACGCATTTTTTCTCCTACCATGGCCGTACTTATAAACTGAAACATTCTACATCTTGTGAATCTGATCATGTGGTGTACGCCATTCAATGCCCCTGTGGTTTGGTATATGTGGGCAAAACTGTTCGATCATTACGGGTTCGATTGAATGAACATAAAAGTAGACTTAAATGTAAAGTTCAGGAAGCTCCTCTTGTACCTCACTGTATCCAATACCATCATGTTTTTGAAGAATAAAATGTTTTGGGATAGACTGGGTAGCGACTGGTAGGATGGGTAGATCTAGGGCGAAAAGCCTGGTGATTCAAGAACAAATGTGGATCCACCAATTACAATCAGTTATCCCAGGAGGCCTCAGTACAATGGTGGAATGGAGTGCCTGTATTTAAAACATCTTTATGAGAAGGTCCAGTTATGGCTACCCTAGGAGGTTTCATTATAATGGCAAAATGGAGTTTTTATTTTATTACTCCGTTCATAGAGAGATTGACATCATGATTACGTAATCAAAGACGGCTTGATATTCCTGTCTGCCTGTTCAATCCGCATGCGCGGCGTTTTTTGAAGAAGTTGCTTTAGCTTTGGAACGTGTGAGACCGCACATCATTGAGTTCGTTGTGAATCCAAACCTATGGTGAGATTATTTGCTTCCTTGGAATTTCAGATATGTTTGATAACAATTAAAAATTGATTTTTGAAGAGGCATATTTCTCCTACCGGTTTTCCTCCTTCCACAGAGATTGTCTGGCAAAACCAATCCCCTGATGAAGAATCGAAACACATCGAGGGTACCGGGATGGTGGCGTTGGGACTGCTCAAATTTCCTTTGAGAGATAAGCACAATCTCTGAATTTTTGATAAAAAGAATATTAAGAGAAGTCTGATTGATTAATACAAATGTTTACAATTACGCATTCTTGAAAGAACCTTTTTAATGGTCATTGATGCAACTGGGCATCACTCCTTTGGTAAATTCATATCCAGGAGTGGTTTGCTATCTATGTCTGAGATCATTGGTTCTTTTTTATGCTGAGATTTGTCCATATTACTGTTGAGTGCATAGTGAGACAAATAGTGCATAGTGAGACAAACATAGCAAACAGTTGATTGGACTATCTCTTTTTATTTTATGAGGGGTTAGATATCTTTATTTATTAGAAAAGTAATATTAAAGCTACTGAAATGCAGGGGGCATGGAGAAAAGAAGAAGTGCTCTGGATTGTGTTGGAAAGAGGAGATGACACTGTATCCATACTGCTGTAGTCTACAGACCTCCAACTCAAATTGAAGAGATAGATAAAGAATTGATTATAGATATTGCCAAGATAGCCACAAAGGGGGAAGCAATCATATTGGGTGACTTTAATCTCCCCAAGATGGATTGGATAACTCCTTCTGCAAATCTAGAAAGAAGCAAAACAATTGTGGATGCTCTCCAAGATGCATTATTTAGACAAATGGTGACGGAACCAACCAGGGAAAGCTCAACGCTAGATTTAGTGCTCACCAACAGTGATAGCGTGTCGAATGTCTGGGTGGGTGTCCCTGTGAGCAACAGTGATCACCACACGGTGTGGTTTGAGATAAAAGCCAAGGTGCAGTCCAATCATAGCAAGCTCAAAGTCCTAAACGTCAAAAACACTGACTTCAATAAAATGGCCAAGTACCTAAAGGAGGAGTTGACAGAGTGGAAGGAGATAAGGGAAGTGGAATTGCAATGGGCTAAACTAAAGGAGGCAATAAAAGCGACAACAGATAAATATGTAAGAAAAGTAAATAAAAACAAGAGAAGGAAACCTATTTGGTTTTCCAACGAAGTGGCTGCTCAAGTAAAGGCAAAAAACACAGCTTTCGCAAAATTCAAAAGCTTGCAAACAGAGGAACACAGAAATGAATACAGGATCAAACTCAAATAGACAAAAAGAGAAATAACGATAGCAAAATCAAAGGCAGAGGAAAAGGTGGCTAAAGATGTTAAGAGTGGTGACAAAACTTTCTTCAGGTATATTCAGGAAAGGAAGAAGATCAGAGGTGGAATTGCAGGACTCAGAAGTGCCTGGACGGACTCGTGGAAAGTGACATTGAAAAGCGAAATTGCTAAACAAATACTTCTGCTCTGTTTTTACTAAAGAAATCCTGGAGAAGGACCACCTGTGACTCCCAAATATAAAAATGGGAATGAAGTAGATACCACACCATTCAAAGAAGATGATGTGTTAGAAGAGGGCTTTAGAAGAGGGCTTTAAACTAGATTCATTGGGGATAGGTGAAGAAAGCCCCCAGGTAAGTGAAAGCCCCCAGGTAGGTTATACATTAAATACCTTTATGGAAATGGGTAACAGGGGTAACATATGGAAAGCAGTGTGTATAAATGCCCTTAGCATGGGAAATAAGATCCCTGATGTTGAAGCTTTGGTGGGAGTGGCTGACTTGGATTTAGTGGCAGTTACAGAAACATGGTTCACAGAAAACCATGACTGGGATGTAACTATACCTGGCTATACTTTATTCAGAAAGGACAGGGTAGGAAGAAGGGGAGGAGGAGTGGCACTATATGTAAAAACTACTATTAAAGCTTTGGAATTACAGAGCTTAAAAGGGAGAGAGGAGGCATTGTGGGTTAAACTCGAAAGAGGGAAAGAGAAATCTATTTGCATTAGTGTGATATACAGACCTCCCTCACAAGAGGAAGAGGTGGACAGAGAGTTAATTGAAGACATACGCAGCATTGCTAGGAAAGGGGAAGTGCTACTGATAGGAGATTTCAATATGCCAGATGTTGATTGGCACATTCCTGCTGCAGTATCATCTAGAAGTAAGGAGATCCTGGATTCTCTACAGGAAGAACTATTCAGGCAATTGGTAACAGACCCCACATGTGAAGGGACGATATTGGACTTGGTGTTTACCAATGGTGAAAGTGTTTCTGATGTTGTAGTGGGAGATCATTTTGCATCCAGTGATCACCAGATGGTGTGGTTCAGTATAAGGACTAGGGCTGTTAGAATCCATTCCAAGGTGAGGATCTTAGACTTTAGGAAGACTAACTTTGCGGAGATGGGCCAATACCTCAGGGAGTCGTTAGTGGGATGGGAACAGCTGGGGGATGTAGAAAAACAGTGGGCAAAACTGAAAGGGGATAATTTAAGGGCAACCAACCTTTTTGTTAAAATGGTAAATAAAGGCAAAAGGAAAAGGAGACCGCTATGGTTTTCGAAGGAAGTAGCTGAAAAAGTGAAGAAAAAGAGGGAGGCCTTCATGAAATACAAGAGATCACAGAGAGAGGAAGACAGGCATCTGTATTTGGAAAAACTTAGAGAAGCTAGCAAAGTAGTCAAGAAGGCAAAGATTCAAAAGGAGGAGGAAATAGCCAATGCAATAAAATGGGGGGATAAGATATTTTTCAGATATATTAGTGAGAAGAGGAAGGGAAAAAGTGGTATTGTCAGACTCAAGGGTGCAGGGGGGAATATGTAGAAGCTGATAAGGATAAAGCGGAATTGCTTAACAAATAATTTTGTTCTGTGTTCACAGAGGAAGAACCAGGAGCAGGACCTCAGAAAACACCCACAAATAGGAACAGAAGCCAGAGACATCTTGAACAATTTTCAGAAGACTGTGTTCGTGAGAAACTAGCTCAACTTAAAGTAGACAAAGAGATGGGACCAGATGGGATACACCCTAGAATACTGAGGGAACTTGGGGACGTTCTAGCAACTCCACTGACTGACCTTTTCAATGCCTCGTTGGAGTCGGGAGTGGTGCCAAAGGACTGGAGAGAGGCTCATGTGGTGCCTTTACACAAAAGCGGAAGTAAGGATGTGGTTGAAAACTACAGGCCGGTTAGTTTAACTTCGGTGGTGAGTAAATTATTGGAAATGCTGCTGAAAGAGAAAATAGTGAGGTTTCTGGAGTCCAGCGGATTACAGGATCCGAGGCAGCATGGATTCACCAGAGGCAGGTCTTGTCAGACTGGGTGACCAGGGAGTTGGACCGAGGGAGAGCTCTAGATGTGGTGTATTTAGATTTCAGTAAAGCCTTTGACACTGTTCCTCACAGGCGACTTATAAACAAACTGAGCACCCTAGGGATGGACCCTAAAGTTACTGCTTGGGTTAGAAATTGGTTGGGTGGGAGGCGACAAAGAGTACAAGTAAATGGAGCTCACTCTGAGGAGAAGGATGTTATCAGTGGTGTGCCCCAGGGATCTGTCCTTGGTCTGATTCTTTTTAACATCTTTGTTAGTGATATAGCGGAAGGGCTGTCGGGTAAGGTTTGCCTCTTTGCAGATGATACCAAAATCTGCAATAGAGTAGACACCCAGGAAGGTGTAGATAACATGAGGAGGGATCTAGCTAAGCTTGAAGAATGGTCTAGAATTTGGCAGCTGGGATTTAATGTTAAAAAATGTGAGGTCATGCATTTGGGCTGCAGCAATTCAAGGGAGCAATACAGTATAGGAGGTGAAGTACTTTTGTCCACTAAGGTAGAGCGGGACCTAGGCGTGGTTGTGTCTGATGATCTTAAAGTAGCTAAACAGGTAGAAAAGGCGACGGCAAAAGCTAGAAGGATGCTTGGGTGCATATGGAGAGGAATGGCTAGCAGAAAAAAGGAGGTGATAATGCCTCTGTATAAGTCTTTGGTGCGACCTCATTTGGAGTATAGTGTGCAATTCTGGAGACCACACCTTCAAAAGGATGTGAACAGGATGGAGTCGGTGCAGAGGGTGGCTACTAAAATGATTAGTGGGCTTCATTATAAAGCATATGAGGACAGACTTAAGGATCTTAATATGTACACCTTAGAGGAAAGGCGGGATAGAGGTGATATGATTGAGATGTTTAAATACCTCCGTGGCATAAATGTTCAGAGAGAGAGCCTCTTTCAATTGAAAGCAAGTTCTGCTACGAGGGGACATGGGATGAGGGTGAAGGGAGAGATTCAGGAGTGATATGCGGAAATATTTCTTTACCAAAAGAGTAGTGGATCCATGGAATAGTCTCCCAGTGGAGGTGGTAGAGATGAGGACAGTAACTGAATTCAAAAAAGCATGGGACCAACATAGAGGATCTCTAAAGGTAAAAAGTGGACTGTTGTAGTTGTTGATATGGAAGGACAGACTAGATAGGCCATGTGGTCTTTTTCTGTCATCATGTTTCTATGTTTCTAGAACAACTTGCAAAACTGAAAGTGAACAAGGCAATGGGACAGGATGGGATACAACCTAGAATACTGAAAGAGCTCAGAGAGGATCTTGCAGGGCCATTAAAGGATGTTTTCAACAGATCCTTGGAAACAGGAGAAGTTCCTCAAGACTGGAGAATGGCTGATGTTGTACCTCTACACAAAAGTGGTGACAGGGAAGAAGTGTCAAACTACAGGCCCGTGAGCCTTACCTCGGTGGTGGGAATAATAATGGAGGCACTCCTGAAAGAGCGAATAGTGAACTTTCTCAAAACCAACAGATTGCAAGATCCGAGGCAACATGGTTTTACTGAAGGACATTCTTGCCAAACAAATCTGATTGAGTTATTTGGGTAACCAGAGAAGTAGATCAGGGGCATGTGATGGATGTCATCTACCAGGATTTCAGCAAAGCCTTTGATACTGTCCCTCATAGGAGGCTTATCAATAAACTCAATAGTTTGGGGATGGGTCCCAAGGTGGTAAACTGGATCAGAAATTGGTTGACCGACAGATGACAGAAGGTGATGGTAAATGGAGCTCATTCGGATGAAAGGAAGGTGATTAGCGGGGTGCCCCAAGGTTCGGTCCTGGGCCCGGCACTGTTCAATGTATTTGTGAGTGATATAGCTGTAAGACTGAATGGAAAGTTCTGTCTTTTTGCAGATGACACAAAAATTTTCAACAGAGTGGACTCCCCCGAGGGAGGGATTAACATGGGAAAGATCTACAAAAGCTGGAAGAATGGTTTAATGATTGACAATTAAGATTTAATGCAAAGAAATGCAGTGTCATGCACTTAGGTAGCAGAAATCCAAGGGAAATGTATGTGATATGGGGCAAGAGGTTGGTGTGCACGGATCAGGAGAAAGACCTTGGTGTGATTATTTCTGTAGATCTCAAGGTGGCAAAACAGTGGCAAAAGCCAGGAGGATGTTGGGCTGCATACGAAGAGGAATTACCAGCAGAAAAGAAGAGGTACTAATGCCACTGTATAAGTCACTGGTGAGGCCTTACTTGGAATACTGTGTTCAGTTTTGGAGACCGTATCTTGCAAAGGATGTAAAAAGAATGGAAACTGTTCAGAGGAAGGCGACCAAAATGATTTGGAGTCTAAATCAGAAACCTTATGAGAAGAGACTTGAAGACCTAAATATGTACACTCTGGAGGAGAGGAGGGACAGGGGAGATGTGATTCAGACCTTTAAATACTTAAAGAGATATAATGAACAAACAAACCTCTTCCAAAGACGGGGAAACTGTAAAACTAGAGGGCATAACATGAAGCTGCAAGGTGGTAAATTGAAAGGAAATGTCAGGAAATACTTTTTCACTGAAAGGGTGGTGGATGCTTGGGGGCAAACACAGTGACGGAATTCAAAATGGCATGGGACAGACACAGTGGATCCCTTTACAGCAACAGGATAAAATCAAAATAAACTGAATATTGGGCAGACTAGATGGACCACATCTGCCGTCATTTATTATGTTACTATGTTACTGTGGTGCAAGAGATAAGAGTGTTGGGGCCACTTGGCAATACTGATCATAGCACAATCGCGTTTGATTTAATAAATGGAGGAAGGATGGTAAGGAAACCCACAGTACTGCCTTTTAACTTTCAAAAGGGAGATTATGATAAAAAGAGGAAAATTAGTTAAAAAAGAAAACTAAAGAAGCAGTTGCAAAGTTAAATATTTATATCAAGCATGGGTGTTTTTTAAAAATACTATCTTGGAAGCCCAGACCAGCTGTGTTCCACATTTTAAGAAAAGTGGAACGAAGTCCAAACAACTGCCTGCATGGTTTAAAGGTGAGGTCAGAAAGGCTGTTGTTGCCAAAACAGCATCTTTCAGGAAATGGACAAAGGAGCATAATGATGAAAACAGGAAACAACATAAGCACTGGCAAGTTAGATACAAGGCATTGATAAGGCAGGCAAAGAGAATTTGACAACAGTGGTCCGGGGCACAGTGCACATATGCTTAGGGTACGCACAACTGTAGGTGACACTGCACAGGTTGGTAAACACTGACAGACAAGGAACCTGTAGCACACTCCACAGACATCATAGAGGTTGCTATGCTGCAGCTCACTGGGGGATAACATGTACTTAGGCTATGAATTGCTATCTGCCAGTGGTCATAGCAACCTTTTGTGGGGTGTGGACCATATTCCGACGTGTATGGTGGCATTGCTATGGTATGCAGGTGCTAGTATTGGGAGATGCACGCAGAGCACAATGTCCTGACTCCCAAAGGTGGCTTTGGCTGTTGGGCCTGTGGATGCGGGTGTGGGTGCCCCTGTTGGCTGCTGCTTTACGCCAGGGTTTCCCAACTCCAGTCCTGGTGTGCCATACACTGTTCAGGTTTTCATGCTGTCCCTCATGGCAGGGCATGAGATACATTTGCAAACCATGGGTGTGGCGCATAGACATGCACCACAGGCATCTTGCTCAGAGGCTTTTGGGAGACGGAATGGGTGTTTGGCACTCCAGGGCTGCATTTGGGGGGCTCTGCTATAGGTATTGGGTAGGTTTATGGTGTCTGTGCTCTGTGGGGTGGGATGTCGGTGTTATGGGCATGTTTTGGTCATCTGCAAATAAGGTTCCGTCTGTATTAGGACTTTGCAATGGTGGGTAAAATATGCAGGGTGGGTTGGCAGGATCCACAGCTAGGTCTTGAACCTGTTATTTTCTGTTTTCGGATACAGTGCTTTTGTGCACTGCGCCACCATGTTCTCACATAGATAGTGCTTTCCCTGGTGGTGCCTTGACATGTGCTGCCTGCGGCCCTCGGTATCCCCTTCTCCAGCATCTGTCCAGTTGCCATTCCAACATGCACGCCATGCTGTTGCGGGACATGTGCCCACCATAGGCACCCTGTCTGGTGGTTGAGGGCACCGTGAACAGCGTTGTTTCACTGTGGATCCATTCCCCTTGTATGGGGACGGTGTTTGGTCCCTTCCACATTTTCTAT
Organism: Ichthyophis bannanicus; assembly: GCA_033557465.1. Classification (NCBI taxonomy): domain Eukaryota; kingdom Metazoa; phylum Chordata; class Amphibia; order Gymnophiona; family Ichthyophiidae; genus Ichthyophis; species Ichthyophis bannanicus. Next base: position 1,785,333,463 of record CM066031.1, on the reverse strand, counting down.
CTGTGCTATACGGCTTACTCGGGCGGGGGGGGGGGCGCATTGCTACCACTGTTGCCCAACTTGATTCTTCTTTTTATCCGTTTATTTGGGTCATTCTCAGTGTTTCTGTGCTCTTATGTTGTGTGCACATGTTTCACACTTATCACTTTTTTTGGGGTTTCCCTGCCTGTGCTTTACATTGCTGACAGCTAAATGGTTTCTCTCCCCTTTAACGGCAGCTTTTCATTCGCGTTGGAATTGTGCTGTGGATTTCAGCGCGTTAGTGTGAGGGGAGCCTCTCCCCGCCCACTCTCCGCCCATTGACCCCTTCTCTCCGCCCACTCTCCACCTTTTGCGCTGTTTTAACGCGCCGCGGGACTTTACGATCGTTAACTACGCTTAACGCGCGTAGTATGACGTTAACGGTCGTTGGCGCGTCAGTACGCGCGTTATACCGCACTTACGGTCGTTAATGTCGTACAACGCGCGTTATTCACGTTTACCGCACTTTAGTAAACATACCCCTAAGTTTGTTGTTTTGCTGGAGGGGGAGTTAATGCTGAAACATGAGCTTTTAGTAGCAGATTGTCTGGGCTTATCTTGTCCAGGTGAAGTGCACCTTTTAGACTTTTGCTTAGATATGTTTTTGCGTAGAGTTCACGACCTGTTGGAAGTGTGTGTACCTGGAATTAGGCCACAGCTCCTGGAGTGGCAAAAGGCTGCCACTGCTTGTTGTAGTATGCTTGGTTTAACTATCTCCTAGAATCAGCTTAATGGGGAGTGCAGAACAGTTCTGAGCAGAATTCTTGAGTTCTGAGGACAATGAGCATCACCAGTGTGGACTATGTGGGGGACTTTGGGCTCTATCTGTGACCAGTAGGCGTGGTAGGCATGGCCTCATGACACTGCAAACTGTGTATACTGGAAAACCAACCACATTGTTTCTTGTACCTCATTACATCTACAGTAGTTCGCCATTGACTAGTCAAGTGGTTGATTGCATTTGTGGAGAATGAAAGAGGGGCTAGAGAAGATTTATATGCAAGACTAGGAGCTCAAAAGGAGGTTTCTAAGAATTGTAGGTCAATGAGAGAGATAGAGTTGATGGGAAAGTCAGTTGCATGTTCATGCAGTTTGTTAAATTTATATGTTAAAGAAAGCTGCAACCACTTTTTGCCGTACCCTGTGGTTCCTGTAAATTTGTTCAGTGCATAAGTGAGGAAAGGACTGTAATGTCTATGTTAATAAAATAACCACAAAATAGTGTTTACGTGGCCTTTGTACATTGGCCACCTATTATAAAATTACCCTTGAGTGGGTTCATTTAATAAGGGGATGTGTACTGTAAGTATGTGCTTACTTTGATGCCATTTTTGTCATTTATGGAGGTATGTGGACTTTTATGAAATACCGACCGCCATAAGAGTGTGCATATTGGCATGAGGGTGTGTCCTTTGCAGCAGATGTGCACGTAGGTGGAATCTAGGTGGAGACCCAAGTATGTAGATTATAAAATACTATAATTTACATGAAAGCTCTAAGCATGGGTATTTACACTTGTTCTAGGGCTAGTATAAATGTACGTACCTTAAGCTACGGCATGATTTCTGCCACTTTTGCTAGTATTTGATAAAGAAAAGTAGGTGCCTATTGTCTTTATAAAATAAGCTTAATATAAGCACCTTAAGACATGCGTTAACCAGGCACTTTATTGAAAAATCATCCTCCACGTGTGCAACTATGAGATTGTTTTTTGAAAAGTTTAGCTTTTCAGTATGTAGTAATGTGATTAACATACAACATTTTGCTTGCATTGCATTGTTTATGTAATATATTGTATTTTTAATCTGTTGTTCCCTGCTTTGGTTGTAACTGTGCAAAGGCAGATTATAAGACAGTAGAAATTAAATACATAAATATATGCTAGCCCTTCAGCTCACAGAACAGAAAACAGAGTCAAGACTTGAAATGGCAGAACACCAGACTGCAAATGGGATGTTGCAAAGAAGAAAAAGCCGAAGCCAGTACGTCACTAAGACTTGGGAGTGTTGTACTGCAGATGTTGTAGGCACTGATACTAAGCCGTCATCAGCTGAGAGGAACGTGACCTCTGTCTTACCAACTTAAATACTCATACAGGCAACTTGGCCTATGGCATGAAGACCTACTGCTGAAGGATTTTCATAAATGTAGCCATTTCTCCATCCACCACAAAAAGAATATTTGTAATAACAGTGCAATAAAGGCTCTATCAGCTAATGGAGAAAAGAAAAATCAGTTATTATAATTGTTTTAAATATTAGCACCACTGATGCGACATACTGGATTGCATACTTGGTATCTAGCATCTTACACACGAGGACAGTATTTTGCTCTATATCATTTGTGACTCTTTCTGAATTTTGCATTTTGCAAGTGCACTGAAGTATTGTAGGAACACCTTAAAGGAATTTGTAAACAATAACTTGAAAAGAAAAACCAAATAATAACTAGATTTAAATTGCCAATAGTCTTCAGTGCTAAGAATAAAGATTCACTGCTACTCATTGCTGCCTGTGTTTCAAAGGTAGACATATAGTAACATAGTAACATAGTAAATGACGGCAGATAAAGACCAGCATGGTCCATCCAGTCTGCCCAGCAATACGGCAAGAGTAGGTGCACCTGACACTCTGTGCAGGTCACCCCTCCCCATGTCTTTGTTTAGGAGTGATATCATCTTTCATTTTCAGGGCCGTTGTTTGACAGTGTGCATATTGTCCTTGCCCTATCAGTGCCATAACATCATTTATCTTACAATAAATGATCAGAATTATTATTTTTTTTTCATTTTGACAAAATCTTGGTCCCGGAATAGGAAAATAACACAGGTTGTCCAGGTGCCTTTCCATTAAAGGATTAAAGAAGAGCTGCCCTTAGCTCAGGCTGTGCTCACGTATGTAATTTTACATCGGCAAAGTCAATTTTCCACTTCAATAAAATAAAGAGTTCTTGCTTGATACTGATGTCATGGATGATGCACGTTATTTCTAGCTTCCATATAAGGGCACCTATGAATATTTTATTCTTCATTCTTGCATATGTGGCTTTCTGTGAATAAATAAGAGAATATGGTGAGACCCATTCACCAAGCTGCTTTAGCTATTCACAGGGCAAGAAACTAATGCCATGCTAACAGTTAATGTACCGTAGCAATTAACTTTAAATGCAGAAGCGGAACCAGTGCCGGGGCCAATCATCGGGCAAACCAGGCAGCTGCCTAGGGTGTCAGCTTCTGGGCAGTGGCAAAGAGCAGCACATTTAAAGCTAAATAAAAGATTTTTACAGCTACGGGGGTGTAAAGTACGAGGTTTTCTTAAGGTGCCACTCTTGGGCCAGAGAATGGGCAGAGACTGTGTCCTACAGTTAACTCAGGGGTAATAACGTGAAGGACCTACTCCGTGTTAACTGTTAATGCAGCAGAATACACGTAGCAGTTAACATCATTACAGGAGAGGTGAACTGAAACCGAAGGATGAGTTGCAGCCCAGGCCAGCGGATTATGGAAGAGATGGTTTACAGTGAGCACTGAAAAAACTGGCAAAACAGACATGTTGATGCTGTAAGAAAGAGCTGGAAAAAATGACTCACCTCATAGCTGGCTGTGAAATTCTGATTGTAGAAAAGTTTTATACAGAAAGGCAAAACAAAGTAGTATGCTCCATTCATTGGAAAAGAGAATTACAGAGAATGACGAGCTTATGATCAACTGGGACATTCCCATTCCGACGGATAAGAAACTGAATGCGAGGAAACCCGCCATAGAGGTAAAGGAGAAAAACACTGAACGGCACTGATAATACAGGTGTCAGTTCCAAGTGATTATTCTGTGAATCGCGTGAAGAGGCAGAACTTCCTGAAATACCAAGATATGCAGTCAGAGATCAAGAAAATGTGACAGAAAGATAGAGAAATATCTCCCATCATATTGGGTGCCACAGGCATATAAAGAAGAATTTCCAGCCACATTTGACAAACTACCCATAAATGTTATATAGTAACATAGTATATGATGGCAGATAAAGAACAGTATGGTCCATCTAGTCTGCCCAGCAAGGCGGCAAGAGTAGGTGCACCTGCCGTTCCATGCAGGTCACCCCTCTGCATGCCTTTGTTTAGGGGTGTACCCACCTCTCCGTGCAGGTCACCACTATTTGTTGAGATATGAGATAACTACATTTATTTTGAATTAATCCTGTTGCTATAAAGGGATCCACTGTGTCTGTCCCATGCCGTTTTGAATTCTGTCATTGTATTTGCCCCCACCACTTCCATCAGAAGGAATTCCAAGAATCCACCACCCTTTCAGTGAAAAACTATTTCCTGATATTGCCTTTCAATTTACTCCCTTGCAACTTCATGTTATGCCTTCTAGTTTTACAGCTTCCCTGTATTTGGAAGAGGTTTGTTTGTTCATTAATATTCCTTAAGTATTTAAAGGTCTGAATCATATCCCTCCTGTCCTCCAGAGTGTACATATTTAGGTCTTCAAGTCTCTTCTCTTAATTCTTCTGACGCCGGCTCCAAATAATTTTGGTCACCTTCCTCTGAACTGCTTCCAGCCTTTTTATATCCTTTGTGAGATACGGTCTCCAAAACTGAACACAATACTCCAAGTGAGGCCTCACCAGCGACTTGTACAGTGGCATTAGTACCTCTTCCTTTCTGCTGGTAATTCCTCTTTGTATGCAACCCAGCATCCAAGGAAGAGCAGGAGACGGAGAACCCTTGGAAGGAACCAGTTTTATTAGGGGGCCAGCCCTACACGTGTTTTGGCCACACGGGTCTTCTTCAGGGGACTGTTACCACTAAAAGCATAAAATTACCTGAAATAATAAAAATATAATTAAAAATTAAAAACATAAATATGTATAATTTAAAAAAATGATGATATCTCATTGTGGCATGGTGACTATGCTATTCCAAAGTTAAAATATATAGGAACTGTGTGAATACATAGATATTGTGAAAAGTCAAAATACATAAATAGTATATAGGGTATTGTGACTTTTCACAATATCTATGTATTCACGCAGTTCCTATATATTTTAACTTTGGTATAGCATAGTCACCATGCCACAATGAGATATCATCATTTTTTAAAAATTATACATATTTATGTTTTTAATTTTTAATTATATTTTTATTATTTCTGTACTTTTATGCTTTTAGTGGTCACAGTCCCCTGAAGAAGGCCCGTGTGGCCGAAACACGTGTGGGGCTGACCTCCTAATAAAATTTGTTCCTTCCAAGGGTTCTCCGTCTCCTGCTCTTCCTTGTGTGCTGGTTTTCTTCAGGTGGGGTGTTCATTTTGTTTTTGCAACCCAGCATCCTTTTGGCTTTTGCCACTACCTTATCACACTGTTTCGCCACCTTGAGATCTACAGAAACAAGCACTCTGAGGTCCTTCTCCTGGTCCATCTTATGACAGATGATGACATGATGCAAGTACTATACCGAGCATTAGCAGCAAATTTCAGAGACTGAGATCATACTCCACACTCCTTGGCTTAGGAGTGAGGTTCATGACTGTCATGGTTTGTGCAAAACTAACCCATTTGTAGAAATTGCCTAAAAGTATACTTCTCTGCCTTAACTTATGGCAAGGTGCTGGGAGTAAACCGAGTGGTTAATGCAGTGGCTTTGCAGTTTAATTTTGGTAATTACTGTGTGGTAACTGCAAAACCTTAAAGCAGTATATTAAACAGGACCCCGTATTTTTTAACTAGTGAAGAAAACAATGCTTCCAGTTAAAGATGTGCATGGGAAAACCTTTACTAATCTGGGCTATTTTAAGGCTTTTTCCTTGTAATTTGTAATAAAAAGTGTTTAATTTGCTTTATAGAGGATTCCTATATAGCAAAAGAAACTTAAATATGTTTTATACTTCAACAAATATATAGACGTGGTGACTTGCACGGAGCAGTGGGAACAACCCTAAACAAAGGCATAGAGGGAGTAACCTGCACAGAGAGGCGGGCACCAGTACTCCAGTTCCCTTAATGGGCAGACTAGATGGACCATTCTGGTCGTTATCTTCTGTCATATACTATGCTACTGTTACCATGTTTATCCTGCATTTCTTCATGCAGACAGTATTTTTATAAACCCTTCTTGGCACCAGCAAAGCTATTTAATGCGTGTAAAAGGCCTCTTATAAAATTAGACCATGCCTAAAAATACACATGATGCAAGCTGACATGTAGCTGTGGTGCAAGCTGACATGTAGCGTGCTCAGAGGCAGAATTTGGGTGGAGCATTGACAGAGTCACGATTTGCATCCGTATTTTATAAAGTTGGTGCGTAAAGTAGGTGCTGACATCTATAGCTGCTCGAAAGCAAGGGTAACGTCCAGTTCTTCAAATCGGATGTAATGTTTGCAGGGTTTATGCCAGCATTTCGTAAATACACAGAGGTGCTTTGTGTCTTCATGAAATAGATGCCTTCCTGCCCTATCAACCTAGAGTAGGATAATGCGTGCGTATAAGGTGGGTTTTTTCAGAAGTCTTCTTTGCAATTTACACATGGAAAGTATGGTGCATGGATATGGCATCCACATGAAAATGGCGATTTTAGAAAGGGCTGAGCTCATACCTGGATGCTCATAATGAGCTTATTTCTATAAACTCCTGTATAGTTAGCGCACTTTGCCACGCATGTATGTGGAGCCTATTATAAAATACAAGTGTACTTTATAGAATAGGGACATAAGTGCTGACGTATACATGCCAAATCTAGGTGCAGCCACTTATACCGACTCTAGACTTGGTTTAAATGCCCATGACTAGATTAGTAAAGAAAGCATGTAAGTTATAATATAACTTATGTGCGTAAATTTGGGCCCCTGCCTATGCTCTGCTCAATCTCCACCCCTGTGCCCACCCAAACTGAAAGTACACACAATGGGACACGCTCACTCACTTACAGAATAGCATCTACCTAAAGTACACACATAAGTCCTTTAGAATAGGGATTTACGTTTGTAATTAGTGCGTAACTCTCTGTGCACACTTAATAGAATCATTTCCAATATGTTTATGTGTATATTTATTAATTACTCTTTATAGCGTCCTTCGCAGGGCTTCAGAGTGGTTTACAATCAAAATTCAATTTCTAAAGAAAAGAACAAGAAAATGTACAGTTAGAGGGGAATTTTAGAAGAGATATCCAAGTGCCGTATGGGACGTCTGCAGGAAAGGGGGGTGGGGGGGGTCACCTGCATAGACAGCCACAGAATAATACTGCAGGGCCTGATGTCTAAGATAGCCTAATAAGGGTAATGGGTTAGGAACATAGCAGCCAGGGCTCCAGCCCCACTGCTACCATCATTGAAATCGTGCCGAGTAGTGGAGATGATTGAGTGTTTTTAACTCTACACCACCAGGGTGTTTTTCAGCAAAAAACAATTGACCACTTTGGGTGCCTGGAGCGGGTCTAAACTTAGACACGCTGGATGTCTGGGTCTTTTTGAGATCAGGCATGGACGTCCAGGTTCCTGGGAATGCCACAGCCATGCCTCCACCACACAGGTGTCGATGTCTACAGTCTGGCCTTCTAAAATGGCTCTGGAGATGTCTCTGTGCTTTGGATGTTTCTATGCCTGTTTTCAGACATTCAAAGCATGAATAGGGCTTCCAAAATGACATCCTCATAATATATCAAGGTAGTATAATTTACAAAGAAATTGCAAGAGGGCATATCAAGGGCATCACTAGGGCATGGCCTGGGCAGAACAAAAATCTACATGTGCATTCCCCATTTCAAGAATGCACATATATGCCCTTAAGTGTCCATGTCGGGACTTACAGCTGGTCCCTGGCATGTTTAGGTTTTTAAAAAGTGTTTGTTTCAACCAACCCTTTATAGAAAGCATTAAGGGGGTGATCCTCCTTAATCCCCTGTTGTTCATTCCCCCTCCAAATTGAAATTAAAAAAAGATAGTGACATCTTTAGACAACTGGTAATATTTATACGCGCAGGCTTGCAAAATGGCCGACATGCACATGAAGTGCCAGCAAGCAAATGTGTTAATTATGAAATACCAATTTACATTTGCAAGTGTTGACATTTACATATATAAGCTATCGTGTTTCCTCTATCGATTTTTCCCACTTGTGTATTTGTAAAATGATTCCTCCAGTTCCCCTAGCCCAGACTTGAAATGAAATCCGTCTTGGCCATCCCTCACCTGTTATTCTTGATGTTGATTTAATGCTTTCTGGCCTTCTGATATTATTTTCATCTCTGTTTCACTACAATGGGGGCTGTTTCATCCATGCATCACCTTTTTTTTTTTTATTGATAAACCTTTTCAGACTCATATCATGATCCCATTGTACTACAATTTCCAGTGCAGTATGACATGTTTGACTCTAGTGCGCTATTTTTACTCTTGATGTCTCTGAATGGTTCTATCATATCCCCCTTTTTCTTTCTCGCCCCTGTTTTAGAATCTAATGTCAGCTCTTGACAATGGAAGTCATTGATGTTTGCTTACTTATGTTATTGCCTATATAGCACAAGTGATTACAACCCGAGCAGAAGGCTCCTTTAGCAAAAACATATGCAAATTTTAGACTTGGTCTTGGAAATGCAGAATCAGGAGTGCACATTTAACTCTTACAAGAATTAAAACAAACAAGGGATTGAGAAGCACTGTGGGGACATGTATCAAACAGCGACAAGTTGGCAATTAAAAGAATTTTAACAAATTGTGCCAGCCAAGAATAGCAATCATAAACCTGCTTGCAAAGGAATAAAGCGCTGCATTTAACGTTGAAGAGAAAAGGTCCCGTTAAACCTCCTTCCTCGGGCTTCTATTATAGCCACTAATAAAATGGGCTTTCTGAACAGATAACTATAAGCCCATCAATATCTTTTTTAGCCCTCAGAGCCAGCTCTTGGGAGCTGTCCAAGAGTTTATGTTAACACACCATTTCCCACAGGAGCAATAATTCATGAAACAGGAGCATAAACATCGTTCTGACAGGAAAGGTTGAGTCAGTACCTGATGATGTTTCCATTTCTTTTTGTCCAAAGTGCTGGGTTGATACACACTGCAGCAATGGCCCAGTGCATGCAGATCCGACGAAACACTGAATTTCTACAAACTGCAGGTGAAAATCTATTTGGATGGTAACACGTTTTAAACACTGATACCTTGATGCAGCAAGCACTGAGTTAGAACGTGGAGCTAAGATTTAGCATGCTACTACATGTGCTAAAAAAACGTTTATTTCCAATGCACTAAATCAATAGCATGCAAATTACCGCTGCTATTAGACAGAAAACAGCTCACACTGCTGCGTATACTGCGTCACAAGTAACATCTCCCCCTTCCTGTCAGTGTGCAATTGACTGATGCACTGAGAAGGTGGGAGACATTAAAGAAACATGCCTACTAGACTCACTGACTCCCACTCCTTTACCCCACCCCACAAAATTTCCCTGTTGACCTAGCCTGCAAAAATGACCTGGTGACCCAGTGGGCTCTGGACTCCCAACCCCCCCCCCCCCCCACACACACACACCAACACTCCCTATCTCAAATACCCTTGACACTTACAATATCCACTCTCCTGCCTCCCAAATTTTGGAGGTAGGTGGTGGGACCAGGGGCTCTTGAGGTCTGGGAGGAGGGTCCAACTAAACTGCCCAGAGTGATTTTTGTGGGATGCTATGTCCAGGAGGGGGGTCCAATTGAACAACCAGAGTGTTTACCTCTGTGACCAGGGGATAGAGTAAGGGGTCCGGGGGGGGTTCACTTAGGACCCCCCCCCCCCCCGATCTTTCTTGTGGCATTGGGGAGAAGAGGCTGGGAGGTCCAGAGGCTACTTGAGTCACCAAGAACTGCTTTTGTGGGCTCAGGGGTGGGGGGGGGGGGGCTCTAGGGTGATCTGAGTTAAAGTGCCACAAATCACCTCAGATCACCCTTCTACTGTACTCTTGTGGTGCATCTTCATGCCAGCCCTGAGTTAGTGTAAAGCTTCAGCACTACAGGAAGAGTAAAAACTCTACTAGATTTTAACACAATCTTTTACACAGTCAGGAGCGATTCTTTTTCCAGTTATTTGCATGAATACTGTGCTACCCTTTAGTGCAGTGGATTTATGCTGATTTTCCCACACTGAAATTGTTTACTGCATAGGGAGTAAGCTTAGCACAGGAAAACCTTGTGTAAACAGCTGTGCTAAAGGATAGCATAGTTTACTCTATCGGGGCTGGAAAGAATTGATTTTGCCAGTGTGTTTGCTTCTGTTCTGCTGAGGGTTCAAAGTATCCAATGTTGCTTCCATTGTTTATGTATATGTGCATCTGGGTATATGTACAGAGAAAAGGGAAGAGATGCCATATTGATGCTTTTAGATTTTAGCACCACCTTTGATATGCTCCAGCATCGATCGCTATCGAACTGTTTGAGGTAGGGTAGGTGTAACTGTTTTAAAACGGTTAGCTTCATTTATGGATAGGTTGTGAAGGGTGGTGATGAACCAATGGTCATCTGGGAGCCATGGGGTGCCACAGGAATCTATATTGTCTCCATATTTGTTAAATATTTATGTTGCTCCTTTAGGTAAGAAAATATAATAACTGGTTTAAATTGTTATTGTTAAACCAATGACTTTCAAGTACTGATGTCACTGAAAGGTGATGATAGGGAGGAAATATTACCCTGATCTTACCCTCTCCTCCAGGAACTTGTCCAAACCTTTTTAAAATCCGGCTACACTAACATTACTATATCCTCCGGTAATGAATTCCAGAATTTGATTACACATTGAGTGAAAAAAATATTTTCTCTTATTAGTCTTAAATAGGTTACCCTGTGGCTTCATTGCATGTCCCCTAGTTTTTCTATATTTTGATGGCATAAACAATCAATCTACACTTACCCGTTCCACTCCATTCATTAATTTATAGACCTCTATCATATCTCCCCTCAGCCATCTCTTTTCCAGGTTGAAGAGCCCTAACCTTTTTAGCCTTCTATCTCCTTTCCATTTTGGTGGCTCTTTTCTGTACCTTTTCTAATAACGCTATATCCTTTTTAAGATACGACGACCAGAATTGTACACAATATTCAAGGTGTGGTTGCACCATGGAATTATACAGAGGCATTATAATATCCTTTTTTAAAAATTCTCTATTTCTTTCCTAGCATTCTATTTGCTCTCTTGGCCACCACTGCATGTTGGGTGGAGGGTTTCAATGTGTTATCCACGATGATGCCTAAATCCTTTTCCTGGGAGCTTCTTCTCAAATATCCAGTCCAAGTCCCCCCCCCCCCCTTAGCCCTTTTCCAGTCCAGGTCCCCCCCATCACAGCCAATGCAGTCCTTGCCCCCCCCCCTCCCGACCAGCATCGCGGCTGTCTGAGGCTTCAGAGGGAGCCGGGGAAGCCGCGCGAGGCCCCGGCTCCTTCTGAACAGCCACCAGCGTGAAAAGCCTTTTCCTTCACGCTGGCGGCTGTTCCTGTGAAGCCGTGAATGCTGGGAAAGGTTAAAGGGCAACCTTTAACCTTTCCCAGCAGTCGCGGCTTCACAGGAACAGCCGCCAGCGTGAAGGTAAAGGCTCTTCACGCTGGTGGCTGTTCAGAGGGAGCCGGGGGCCTCGCGCGGGCTTCCCCGGCTCCCTCTGAAGCGGAGAAAAGCCGTTTTTTTTGCTCTGGCCACTCCCGATCTTGCGGCCAGAGCAAAAAAACCGGCTTTTAAAGGGCCGGTTTTGCCTCTGCGCCGGCAGCCGGCCTGGCCATGGAAAAACCGGCCAGGCCGGCTGAAAACCGGCCAGTTGGCAACCCTAGGAGGGGTGCCCTCATTTGGGGCCTGCAGCATCGGCGGATGTATTTTGAACTTGTGTTGGTTGACAGGGGCATGGTGCAGACCCCTCTTTGCCTGTTGGCCTGAGAGGTGGGACTGGGGTTTCCTGTGGATGGGGGACATCCCTGGCCTGCAAAGGCGCCCCATACCATACCAATGTGGTCTGTGGTGCACTCCTGCCATGGTTGCAGCTACCCCCTTGGGGCTGGGGGGTCTTTTTCTCGGGTGTGTGGCTGACTTTGCTACCCGCCGGATGTGACAGCACCTGCTATTCCCTGGCAGTGCATAGTTTCTTTGTGCTTTGGTTACTGGGTGTTTTTTGTTTAGCCTCATCATTTGGGGTACCTATCCCCATGCACTTACCTCACGTGGGTAGTCAGAGCTCCTGTTGTACCTATGGGACAGGTGCTCCCAGGCCCTCCTGACCCTTCCAAGGTTCTGCCTCCTGGATGAGCCCGGGAAGAGCCGCTGCTGGCGGAGGCAGAACAACTCTGTCAGGAGATATAGATTTCCCTGGCTGAATGCTGGCTTCCTGGACATGGCTGCCATTTGTTCCGACTGTGTCAGTGCTGCGTAGCCACGTGCATTGCTGGGGGCGTAGCCACGTGCGTTGCTGGGGGCGTGGCCATGTGCGTTGCTGGGGGCGTGGCCACGTGCGTTGCTGGGGGCATAGCCACGCACAGAGCTACATGCGCATGTCATGGCGCTTGAATACGTGCGTTACTGCGGGCGTAACTACGTGCGTTGCTGCGGGCGAGAATACGTGCGGTGTTTACGGCGTGTGCGTGCGTTACTACGTGCGTTGGGTTTCTTCTGGCCACTGTACATTTACATATCCCTGGGGGAATATTGCACCTGGGATTGGTACTACTATCTCTGATTGTGTTGGACTATTACCTATGGGAGCCTGTGGGCATGATCTACACATTACAAACCCCGCTTCCTCATACCTGTGCTACATTTTGCAGCATCAGCATGATGTTTCATACCACCTTCTGCTGCACACACCTCACATCAGGGTCCATTCACATTTCATTGGGCAGATATGTCCTCCAGGTGGGGGATGTCTTACGCATTTGTAATGCCCCTTCTGTTTAAAGGGATTGTGGAGGGTGTGTGGTCAGAACAGCACAGAAAGAGTCCCTGATTGTCTATACGTCTGCGTGTTATGGGAGGCTATGGGGTGCTTGTGTGTATTGGACAGAGGTACCTCATTGCACCACACAGTCCATCTGCAGGGATTCACAGGGTTGGATTGGAGCACTCACGCCCATGATGCACTGCACATGCAAATCAGCTGTGTTTAGATGGTCCTATGTTGTGGTTCTCCCCCCCCCCCATCTCCTCAGGCTGATGGTGATCCTGACCATGTGCAACTCCACAGCAGCTCGCCATAGTAGGGGGGACAGACCATGTGTGGCACTGCTACAGTGTATCCACAGACAGTCACTTTGTGCAGGTACTGTGACCACCGTGAGTTTGAGGTGGGGTGGCCAGCAACAGGTCCACAGCACCTTTCATGACTGACACACCACAGGTACCCAACAGTGTGGTCTCTGTAGTTCCATTTGACGCACCGTGGTTATACCGGTGACCTGCTGCATATCTCGCTCATGTGTACCTGCAGTAATACATATCTGGTGTTGGTGGCAACAGTACCGGCGGAAGGGGGGGGGGTGTGACTTAGGTGACACCACACAACCCCCCCTATGGGGCTCATGGTGCAGGACAGGTCCACCTCACTGCAGTGGTAGCTGTAGGGGGGCCCATCATCCCCCATCCTGTTGGGGAACAGTCCGAGCGCTACACATCCATTGGGCAATAGTTGACAGGCTTGGGAATGCCCACATACCCCACAACAGTTTCTGACACTCTTCAGCAGCACACTTTCAGCTGCTGCACACTGCGAGGTGCTCCAGCACGACACATACTAGCTGCAGACAATCCAGCAGCTAGTCCAGGGTGCATGGTCCTGAATGGGATGCAGGCACCCAGAACAGGGGTGTCAGCATACACACCAAGCAGATAGGTTAGTGATTGGGCCCCACACAGGGACCCATTGATATCACATGTGGGAGCTACCATAGCGCACTATGGGGGAACCTAGCCCTGCAGTGATCACTGCTCATTCAGGGTGAGTGTGACCTCCCAGCTGGACATGCTATGGCCACCCTATTTGTGCAAGTGGTGGCCAGACACTACAGTGTCTGCACCATTGCCCTATGCCTTATGCTGATGCAGCCAGGTTGGCCACCCTCTATGGCCTATTCCCAGGGTTGCTTGCTCCTCATTATGCACATTGGCAGGCCTATACTGGCAACAGTGCTGGCACTGAGGGCTGTTTGCCAACACAGCACACTTGATAGTGGGGCACACACTCCCCACACCTATGCCAGCATTGTGTAGCTCTGGGGGTGTTAGACAAAGGTGAGTCGGTTGATATAGTGTATATGGACTTTCAGAAAGCCTTTGACAAGGTCCCTCATCAGAGACTTTTGGCAAAACTAAAGAGTCATGGGATAGGAGGCAGTGTACTATTGTGGATCAGGAACTGGTTAAAAGATAGAAAGCAGAGGGTAGGGCTAAATGGTCAATTTTCCCAATGGAGAAAGGTGAATAGTGGTGTATCCCAGGGATCTGTGCTGGGTCCGCTGCTTTTTGACATATTCATTAATGACCTGGAAAAGGGAATAACGAGTGAGGTTATCAAATTTGCAGATGACACAAAACTATTTAAAGTTGTTAAAGCCCAAGAGGATTGTGGAAAATTGCAAGAGGATCTTGATAAATTGGAAGACTGGGTATCAAAATGGCAGATGAAATTTAATGTGGACAAGTGCAAAGTTATTCACCTAGGGAAGAACAACCCAAACTATGGTTACACAATGCAAGGTTGCACATTAGGAACCACCACTCAGGAAAAATATTTAGGCGCCATTGTGGATAATATGTAAAAACCCTCGGCCCAGTGTGCAGCGGCGGCCAAGAGAGCAAATAGAATGCTAGGTATCATAAGGAAAGGAATGGAAAATAAAACAAAACATATTAGAATGCCTCTATATCGTTCCATTGTGAGACCCCACCTTAAATATTGCGTGCAGTTCTGGTCGCCGTATCTTAAGAAGGATATAGCGTTATTAGAAAAGGTTCAGAGAAGAGCCACCAAAATGGTAAAGGGGATGGAAGGATACTCCTATGAAGAAAGGCTAAAAATGTTAGGGCTCTTTAACCTGGAAAAGAGACGGAGGGGAGATATGATAGAAGTCTATAAATTAATGAACGGAGTGGAACGGGTAAACGTAGATGGATTGTTTACGTTATCAGAATATAGAAAAACTAGGGGACACGCAATGAAGCTACAGGGTAAACTATTTAAGACTAATAAAAGAAAATATTTTTTCACTCAACGTGTAATCAAACTCTGGAATTTGTTACCAGAGGATGTAGTAAAGGCTGTTAGTGTAGCTGGGTTTAAAAAAGGTTTGGACAAGTTCCTGGAGGAAAGGTCCATAAACCATTATTAAGAAGGGACCCAGGATATCAATGCTTGACCCAGTACAAGCATTGTGGAACCTGTGTCTTTTGGGGAAACTGCTAGGTACGTATGACCTAGATTGGCCACTGTTGGAAACAGGATACTGGGCTTGATAGACCTTGGTCTGACCCAGTATGGCATATCTTATGTTCTTATGTATAGCCAATAATTGTGGTGTGGTAACCTCTAGATCAGGGAAGGTTCCCCCTGCCAGTCATGTTTAAACTGGGAGGGACTATCCTAAGAAAGGAATAGTCCCTAGGTTATAAAAACCTCAGCCAAAGGCAGTTTCCTGTCTTTGGCCCCAAGCCATCGTACCATGAGCATCTACTTGAATGTT
Source organism: Ichthyophis bannanicus (assembly GCA_033557465.1). NCBI lineage: Eukaryota > Metazoa > Chordata > Amphibia > Gymnophiona > Ichthyophiidae > Ichthyophis > Ichthyophis bannanicus. The sequence goes on along the minus strand of CM066031.1, from coordinate 1,785,317,755 downwards.
TGCTCCTTAGGGGCAAGTGCCTTTGGCACCCAGGAAAGGTATCTTACCCACTTTAAAGAAAGATCTTCCCATACCATCATAACCAGAAGAAGCAATAAAGAGGCTTGGAGCCATTGCACATGTGCAGGGGGTGCTCAGTCTGAAGAAGGATGTACCTGCAGGGACCTGTACAGAACACCACCAACGGAGATGACATGATAAGGTACCAAAGTGGAGGAGAGTGAGTCTTTCATTACCAGGGAACTGACATGATGACCACCCTAAGCACAATTGCTTTGAGTCTAAAGGTATGGAGGACCAAAAGGACTGTCTAACTCACTACTTAAAACTGGTTATACAACTTAACTAAAAGTACAGATTGCAGGAGGAGTTGCTGTAAACTATATTTCATAGATTGCCCAAGAAATACATCTAATGTACTATAGTTATTCTATATGAGTTCAAGTTGTTCAGAAGTTGAATTTCCTTATCAGTGACTATAATTTTAATAAATTCTTGGTTTAGACACAAACATCTGACCTGGTCTCTAATTATTGAGAAGGGTGAATGAGTGTGTGTCAAGTGTCTAAATATTAAACACTGGTTGCCACAGAGATAATTCCTCCTCTCAGTTCTGAACACTGATATTTATAGACCAAGAGCTCTGGCTAATAGTTCTTGTTCCATCTAGCAGTTCCAGAGTATCAGCCTGGAATACACAGAAAGCAGAGTTACACATAAACACAGTTCTTGTAGCAATGGTACTGGAGCAGAAACCGACAGGAAGAATAACAAGCTGAAAATAAACTATGGCTTAACGCACCTACAATGTCCCAAATGCTGAATAAATGCGGACAACCCACCCTACCCAGCTGCAAATGGAGATACTCTAATACAAAAAGAATAAGTACCATAAAATCCTGTGTTATACCCAGAATACATCAAACATTTCTTCAAAACAGCCACAAACTGAAATCAAGTCAATGGTGAGCCAATGGCATGCAAAAGCCAATATAACTCTGTTTTTGGCCATGTGGTGCAAAGTAACCCATATTCCTTTTCCCAATTCATCAAACGACAATTTGCAAGTGTAACCCTATAAGGCCAAACCATGATTTAGTAAAGGTTGCCAACTCACTCATAGGCAACACCACAAAAAATGCAAACAAGAGAAGCTGCTTGAAATAGTACAACTTCATGACTAGAAGAATAAAGTCATGACAATGCATGAAATAATGCAGTCAACACATAATGAAGAATAGGAAGCCAAGTGAGTTGCTGCATACCATGCCCTTTATATTGCAGAAAACCATGCAACTATCACAGCCGGGCCCACTCTAGGAGAACACCAGGAACCTAGGTAATGCATCTCTACCTATAACAGCTCCATTCCCCTTCGGGTTGAGCCCTCCAATATTCAAAAACTGCCAAGTCTTCAAGAATAGTGGCAATGTTCCTAGCAGGGTGGAGTGCAAACTGGATGTCAGGCAGAGGAGGAAGCAGAAGTACCAGGTGTAGAAGCAAATCTAAATGACAGGCAGAAGCAGAATCCATGAACAGGCATAAGTCAGGGAGGGCAGAACAGGGTCATTGCTAGTAAATAAGCAGAGGTCTAATCCAAAGGAAGGCACTCAGAGCCCCCACAAGAAATCTATCTAAGGACAGGGAGGAGTGGGAGTTCCAGGGCAAAATAGGCATAGAGAGCCAATCAGAGGAAACCTTCTTCAGAGGCCAATCAGTCCAGAAGGACCAGTCAGATAGTGCCACATCATAAGGTTGAGGTTGATAGCAGTATAAAAGGCAGGCAGAGGCCTGAGCTCACTTGCTAAGTAGAGCCCAACTCCTGGGAGGTAAGTGTGAGTGCTTGTGACAGCAACTTCCTCACCAGAAAAAAGGACATCAGGTTCTCACAACCCTGCAGTTTATAGACAAAGGCCACCCTCACCAAAACAGTGGGCCCGCATGCCCCAACATGCCCACCATTTTTGCATATACAATGAAGTCCAACATCAGCTCCTGCTGGAAGGAACCTCAAGAGGACATGCCCTGCTGTAACAGGAAAGTCACATCTCTTCCAACCAGCCTCATGTGCCTTCCAAGTACTCTCTGCAAGGGAATCTCTCAGTGAACGCCCGTGATATCCAGAATAATGGTCCATAAGTTCTCAGGCATTGCTGTTATGTGATGTCCCCATCAGGAGCTAGAGCTTGAAAGTGAGACAACTGGAAATGAGAAAAAGCCTCAGCAATAGTCTTACCCAGACCATATTTTTGTTGCTAGAGGTATTTTCAGATGCAAACAACCCAAGACTAATACTCTCAATATTTCCAGGATCAGCATACAATGCGCCAGGGCCTGTTGATAGCCTCCACTACCACCATGTTGTCCAAAAAACATAAGACATAAGAATAGCCATACTGGGTCAGACCAAAGGTTCGTCAAGCCCAGCAACCTAGGTCACAAGTACCTGGTAAGATCCTGAAAAGTAGACAGATTTGATGCTGCTTATCCCAGAGATAAGAAGTGGATTGCTCCTAGTCCACTTTAATAATGGTTTGTAGACTTTTCCTTCAGGAATGTATCCAAACCTTTTTTAAACCCAGCTATCCTAAAACCTTTTACTACATCCTCCAACAGTAAATTCCAGAGCTTAATGATTTTATTTTTATTTACTAAAAAGTTATATTCTGCCAATATTAGGTAAAAATCCTGCTTTTAGGTGGATTACAATTAAAGAAAAAACATCCAAATTGAGTGAAATAATATTTTCTCTGATTTATCTTAAATATACTAGTTAGTAATTTCATTGCACGTCTCCTAGTTTTTGTTCTTTTTGAAAGTGTAAACAACAAATTTCATTTACCAGTTCTCCTCCATTCATTATTTTATATACTTTTATCTTATCTTCCCCTCAGTCATCTCTTCTCCAAGCTGAAGAGATCTAACATCTTTAGTTTTTCTTCTTGGATAGTATTGTTCCATCCTCTTTATCATTTTGGTTGCCTTTGTCTCTACCTTTTCTAATTCTGCTATTTTATTTTTGGTTGCGACAATCGGAATTGTACACACTACTTAAGGTGCAGTCACATCATGGAGGCATTATGATATTCTCTATTTTATTCTCCATTCCTTTCCTTATCACTTTTATCATTTCGATTTGTACACTGAGCATAGTTTCACATTTCAATTTCATATTTATTTGTTATACCACTCATCAATATAACTTGTGTAGAGACTCATGGATTTATGCACTGAGAGCAGTAGCACCAACCAGTGGTACTACTAATTATAGTCAATAGTTTGTGGAAATTGTAGCTTCCAGATCAGGGGAGGTTCCCCTTTGTCAGTCATGTTTGCACTGAGAGGGACTCTCCTGAGAAAGGCATAGCCCCTAGGTTAAACAAACTTCAACCAAAGGCAGTTTTCACACCATGAACTGCTGAACAGTTGGCTGCCGTGATAGAGTAGGTATCTCTGGCACCCCTGCCAGAGCCAGTCACCATAACCAGAACAGAAGAAAAGATCAAGAGACTTGGAACCACTGCAACTAGCAGATGAGCTCAGCCTGAAATTTGAGGTTCCTGAAAAGCACCAGCACCACTCCATCCAGGCTTCATTGGTCAGAGGACTGACAGAAGCAGCCTAACTAAAGAAAAGAGAGGACCACAGCAACAACTACATCCAGGGGTACTCATGTCAAGAGATATTCTTTCACACAGGGCTGGGGAGCTGTGAGGGACCCAAGAAGTGACATGCCTAACTGATCAAATATCTACACATAGTTAGGTGCTGCCTAGGATGCAGAAAACAGAACTGAACTTTCCACCAGAAGGGCTTCCAACCAGCCTCATATGCAAAATACTCCAATTCATGGTTAAAGGAGATAGCCTTCACCATAAGTAAAGCTTACCCAAATGTTAATAATTGTAATGTTCAATCAGTGACGCTAACTTGAAATAAACCCTTGGTTCAGAACACAAACTTCTGGCCTGCACTCTAGTTATTGAGAAGGGCGAACGAGAGTGTGTCAATGTGCCAAAACAGCAAATAGTGCTGCTACACAGCCTCAATCCACTCTCATGTCTGAACCCTGATCCTTAACAGCCCAAAGAGTTCAGAGAAACTCTGGCTAACAGCTCTTTGGACTGGTGTCCTGCCTTGTTGGCCTAGCAGCTCTACATCATCAGCCTGGACCACACAGAAAAGGCAGTTTACGTAGCATATTAAAATAAACATGGATTAAAAATAAACCAGAAATTCATAAAATAAAAACTAATAACAATTTTGCATAATGCCATCACTCACTTTTTGAATTAAACAGGCTGCCTGAACCTCACAGGTTGAAACAAAGTTTAAATGCTGCTGGTATTGTTCCCCTCCAAGTCAGCATTGATGTCAAGTTTCAGGTTTCACCTCCAGCTTGACTGCTTCAGAAAAAAATAAGATTGAATATTGCAACCTGCACGTTTCTAGAGTGCCAGGTTGCGTCTGTGCAAACGGACCTGTATGCAGCTGCAGTGCAGTTACATCATGTGTCATGTTGGGGTTTCCTCCATCTCCTGTCCACTTGCTGCCCAACCTTCCTTAAACAGCCATCTGGCTCCAAATGATGGTACTGCACAAGCAGGTCACAATCAGCACAGCCGCCAGGCCCCTCATTCCTCCATAGCTACTCTGATTCTCAGCAGCCTAGCCCAGGACAAGCCGGTGGTGGCATTGGACCACTCAATTCATAACCACCACCAGCATCAGCAGTCCCCCTCCATTCTTCCCTAATCAGCCATGCCCCAGAGGTTACAGCCCATCACACCACACGCAGAGCAAGAGACACAGAATGAAGACTCATTCATTCCCTTGTCAAGACTGTGTGACAGCAGTCATCACACATCCAAAGGACCCAACCAACCAGGCGTTGACAAGCAGAGACACTCGCTCTGACTCAGGAGTAAGGTAAGGAGTCAAGAGGGGCAAACCAAAAGCAGGCAGGCAGGCAATGAAGAGGAAGGCAGCAACTTCAATGATGAAGAACTTATATGGTTGCATCAAGGAGCCAGACAAAGGCCTTATGATATTATTTGTTTTATTTTCTATTCCTTTCCTTCTTTTCCAGCACTCTGTTGCTTTCTTGGCCGCCGCTGCACACTGAGTAGAGGATTTCAACATATTATCCACAATGACGCCTAGATCCTTTTTGTGGGTAGTGACTCCTAATGTGGGACCTTGCATTGTGTAACCATAGTTTGGATTATTCTTCCTTATGTGCATTAACTTTGCATTTGTCTACATTCAATTTTAACTGCCATTTGGATGCTCGGTCTCCCAGTTTCTCAAGGTTCACTTGCAATTTCTCACAATGCTTTTGTGATTTAACAGCTTTGAAAAATTTTGTGGTATCTGCAAATTTCATCACCTCACTTATTATTCCTATTTCCAGGTCATTTATGAATATGTTTTAAAAAAGCAGCGGGCCCAGAACAGATCCCTGAGACACTTCACTATTTACCTTTCTCCACTGAGAAAATTAGCCATTAAGCCCTTCTCTCTGCTTTCCATCTTTTAACCAGCTCTTAATCCACAATAGTACACTGCCTCCTATCCGTGACTTTTTAATTTCCTCAAGAGTCTCTCACGATTGACTTTGTCATATGCTTTCTGAAAAGTCTCATGCACTTTATCAATTGGCTCTCCTTTGTCTACCTGTTTATTCATGCTTTAAAAGAATGTAGCAGAATGCTGAGGCAAGACTTCCCTTGGCTAAATCCATGTTGACTTTGTCCCATTAAATCGTTTGTCCATATCTCCAGTGATTTGTTCTTAATAATGGTTTCTGCTATTTTCCTTGACACTGACATCAGGCTCACTGATCTGTCTGTAGTGCCCAGGATCACCTCTGGAACCCTTTCTAAAAATTGCCATTACTTTGGCCACCCTCCAATCTTCAGGCACCAATTTTAATGATAGTATACAAATGACTAATAGTGGGTTTGCAATTTCATTTTTCAGTTCCTTCAGCATCCTGGGATGTATACCAGAATACAGCAATCAAACTACTTTAAAGGGCAATAAAATGTGACCACGCCAGCCCCCTTTTGATTGAGAAACATTGGCTCCCCATCCCCTATAGAATGAAATTTAAAACTTTACTTCTAAACCACAAAATCTTTTATTCTGGCGTCCACAATATTTGGTGTCACATCTTATTCCATGCATATCTAACAGAACACTCTGCTCTCTAAATGCCCATTTATTCGTCACTCCTATCAAAATATCAGGCACCCCTGGAATTAATAAGAGCCTCCACCTTCTTTTGTCTGGTCCCTCAAATTTGAAATGTTTTACCACTGCATCTCAGAGAAAAAAAACTTCCCTAAAGGAATTTTAAAAAGAATTGAAAACTCACTATTTCCAGCAAGCCTTCGAGTCAACAATTAATTCCACCAACAACCCTCTATTGTTCAACCCATACCCCTAATATCTCCTTCTCTATTTGCAACTTTTATAACATAGTAACATAGTATATGACAGCAGATAAAGACCATTATGGTCCATCTAGTCTGCCCAGCAAGGTGGCAAGAGTAGGTGCACCTGCTGCTCTGTGAAGGTCACCCCTCCCCATACCTTTATTTAGGGTGTACCCACCGCTCCATGCAGGTCACCCCTATTTGTTAAGATAGCAGAGACAGTTAAGTATATTTTGATTTATCTTGTTGCTATAAAGGGATCCACTGTGTCTGTCCCATGCCATTTTGAATTCTGTCACTGTATTTGCTCCCACCACTTCCATTGGCAAGGTATTCCAAGCATCCACCACCCTTTCAGTGAAACTGTATTTCCTGATGTTGCCTTTCAGGTTACCGCCCTTGCAGCTTCATGTTATGCCCTCTGGTTTTACAGCTTCCCCTTCTTTGAAAAAGGTTTGTTTGTTCATTAATACTCTTTAAGCATTTAAATGTCTGTATCAGATCTTCCCTATCCCTCCTCTCCTCTAGAGTATACATATTTAGGTCTTCAAGTGTTTTCTTATATGTCTTCAGGTGCAGGCACCAAATCATTTTGGTCATATTCCTCTGAACAATTTCCAGTCTTTTTATATCTTTTGCGAGATATGGTCTCTAAAACTGAACACAATATTCCAAGCAAGGCCTCACCAGCGACTTGTACAGTGACATTAGTACCGCCTCCTTTCTGCTGGGAATTCCTCTCAGTATGCAACCCAGCATCCTTCTTGGCTTTGGTCACCGCCTTGTCACACTGTTTTGCCACCTTCAGATCCTCAGAAACAATCACTCTGAGGTCCTTCTCCTGGTCCATGCACAGCAACCTTTCGCCGCCTATCACATTCAATTTCCTTGGATTTCTGCATCCCAAGTGCATGATACTGCACTTCTCCACATTAAATCTTAACTGCAAAGAATTAGACCATTCTTCCAACTTTTGTAGATCTTTCCTCATATTATTTACTCCATCAGGGGACTCCACTCTGTTGCAAATTTTTGTGTCATCTGCAAAAAGACAGACTTTTCCATTCAGTCCTTCAGCAATATCACTCACAAATACATTGAACAGTACCAGTCCCAAGACCGAACTCTGGGGCACGCCACTAATCACCTTCCTTTCATCCGAGTGAGTGCCATTTACCAACACTTTCTGTCGTCTGTCAGTCAACCAATTTCTGATCCAGTTCACCACCTTGGGACCCATCCCTAGGCTAGTCAATTTATTGATAAGCCTCCTGTGAGGAACAGTATCAAATGCTTTCTTGAAATCTAGGTAGATCACATCCATTGAATGCCCTTGATCTAGTATTCTGGTCAACCAGTCAAAGAACTTAGTCAGATTTGTTTGGCAAGATCATCCTTTGGTAAAACCATGTTGCCTCGGATCATGCAACCTATAGGTTTTGAGAAAGCCCACTATTCTCTCTTTCAGGAGTGCCTCCATTACTTTTCCTGCCACCGAGGTAAAGCTTATTGGCCTATAGTTTTCCACTTCTTCCTTATTAACACTTTTGTGAAGGGGTACCACATCAGGCCATCTCCAGTCCTGTGGAACTTCTCCTGTCTACAAGGATCTATAAAATATCTTTTAAACACCCTGCAAGAACCTCTCCGAGTTCTTTCAGTATCCTGGGATGTATCCCTTCCGGTCCCATGGCTTTGTTCACTTTCAGTTTTGCAAGCTGTTCAAACACATCATTTTCTGTGAATGGTGTGGTATCTACACCATTCCCATTTGTAGATTTGTCAATCATAGGTGGTCCTTCTCCAGGATTTTCTTTAGTAAAAACAGAAGTATTCCATCTTCATTCTTTTTTTTTCTCTATTTTAATATCCCAGCCATCCTATATCCTATATCCTATTTTAATTTCTATGGCACTAACCAGGTAGTATATCAAATAATATAATAAACTATAAACTACCATCAGATCCAAGTGATTTCCTATTCTTTAATTTATGAAATTGCCCTATTACATCTTCAGATTCACTGAGATTTGTTTCAGTTCCTCTGAATCATCATCTTTAAATATCTTTTCTGGTATGGGTATTTCCCCTAAATCTTCTTTAATAAAGACCAAAATAAAAAATTCATTTAAGGGCATGCTTATTACTAAAAGGTTGTGCTGGGTTAGGGTGGGGTTAGCATGTGGTTTTGGCATGCCGCTAACAAGCAGCATGGGGCCCCATGCCAAAAACCCCATCCTATCCTCATAGTGCATGTTGGGGTAGCAATGCTGCTAGAGTGGGCATTTGTAGCCTGCATTACATGTGCTAAGCATAAATAGCCAGTTTGCAGCATTGAAGTGTGTTAACTGCAGGGGGATGGATGTTGTTCCCCCAATCCCTGCACTGGTAACACAGCCCAAACATGCATTACTGGCTTAGTCTCTCCACTATGGTCTTACCCTCCCTTAGTGCCTCTTTTACCCCTCTATCATCTAATGGTCCAACTGGCTCCTTCACAGGCTTATTGCTTCAAATGTACCTGAAATGTACCTGTACCTGTTCATGCATTTTTGCTTCCATGGCAAGCTTCTGTACAAATTATCTCCTCACTTGTCTTATCAATGCTTTGCACCTAACTTGTCAGTTGTTATGTTGTTTCCTGTTTTCTTCATTCAGATTATTTTTCCATCTTTTGGCCATAACAGCCTCTCTCACCTCACCTCACCTTTCAACCATACTGGCAGTTGTTTGGCCTGCCTTCCACCTTATTTAAAACATGAAATGCATCTGGTCTGGGCTTCCAAAATGGTAATTTTAAACAATGTCTAGGCCTGATATAAACTCTTAACCTTTAAAGATGCTCCTTTTAGTTTTTTTTCTAACAATTTTTCTCATTTTGTCATAGTTTCCCTTTTGAAACTTAAATGTTACACATTAGATTTCCTGACTGTCCTCCTTCCATTTATTAAATCAAATGTGATTATTGTGGTAGTGTGGCATGTGGTGGAAAGGGATGGGAAGGCCAGATAGCAGTTCAGGGAAAACAAAGGCAGTTTTTATTCAGCCCCAGCTTGTTAAACCTCCATAAAGCAAAACCCAGTACAAACAGAAGTTCACGAAAACAGAATCAGCTTCTTTCCCGGCTTGTTAAACCTCCACAAGCTGGTTCTCTCGGCCCTTCCTCCAGCCCCAGTTAAAAGTCCTACATCAGAACTCTTTTGCATGGCTTGCCTTGCAAGGACTTCTGGCTTCACAGGCCTCTCTCCTTCATGCAGCCTGCTGGGTTCTTAACTTTTCCTTGTGAACCACGCCCTCCCATCCCTGAACTCTGGGCTGCAGACTCTCTTTAAGGGACTGTTGATACTCCCTTTGGAGAGGGACAGGTAACATTCTATGGACTCCATCACAATTATGTTATGATCACTTATGCTAATTGGCTCTAACTCTATTTACATCTTGAATGAGATTCCATGTTCCACTAAGGACAAGGTCTAAAATAGCTCTCCCTCCTGCTGGTTTCTGAACCAGCTGCTTCCTAAAGCAGTCATTTATTTCATCTAGAAAGTTTATTTCCCTAGCATGTCCTATTATTAGTGCATTACCAATTTTGTTAACTTCTCTAATTTCTGTTAACATTTCATCATATGTCTGTTCATTCTGGCCAGGAAGATGGTAGTGCACCCCCACTGCTATTCTTTTCCCCTTCTCACATGGAATTTCTATCCATAGAAATTCTACAGTGTATTTTTTTCCTGCATAACTTTTATGCTGTTTGACTGAATGCCCTCTTCAAAATATAGCACAACCTCTCCACAAATTTGATCTACCCTGTCATTGCAATATAATTTTATTTACTGATAGTTTGCTTATTATAGAAGAAACAACAAATGCCATTAAAAAAATTCAAAATATAGTTCACTTCACAGGGAAGAGAAACCAAGAAGATTACAAAAAAAGAAGTAAATCAATTAATGATATACAAGACCTGCTGTGCTTAATTTAACTAACAGAAACCCTTATATGTCTCCTCACTCTAAAACGTACATCAAATCAAGTGTTAAAACTGAAATAAATCAAGTACTTAACCTTCAGGAGCTTTGTCTGCAAGAAAAACTTCTAATTGCAGCCAAAGAGGGCCCCCATGCTCCCTTCTACCAGGAGGGGCCGTGGTTGAACTCCTACAGGATGAGCCGCCCCCCTCCCCCTCCTGGTTTTGATTTGCAAATTGCTTTGATATCTTTCGATTAAAGCAGTATTAATAAACATACACATACGTTGCCAGGGTTCATCTGTTGATTTTTCCCATGTGTAAATTTGCAAAGTGGCTTATCCTGCTGCATATGGACATAAATCCTTGTGCATTCCTGCAGTTCCTTCTGTGTATTTTAGAAACGGCTCCCCACTTAATAGAGCCAGTTCTAAAATACTATCGGAACTGTATACATCTTGACTTTAATGTCTCAATTCTGATCTCCACATATTATCTAAAATGTGCCTTTAAGTGTAAAGGAGTACGGAAAAATTTAAAAACTGCTCTCTTGTAAGAGCTTCTAGTAATGTCCGCAGGTTAATATTCTATAAACGCAGCACTCTGCATTATACAACTTCTTGTATATCAGAATGTGACAATGTGTTGCCAACCTACCACCTGTCCTGATTTGACTGGAACACTCCCGTTTAATTACATATCCTGCAGCTGTCAGCCACTGTTTAAAGGAAGTCCCCAATGACAAAGGGAAGACAATAAGCCCTTCTCCTGCAGGCATAAAGAGAAGATTGCCAGCAATTGCCTGTGCTGATGAACTGCGGGGAAGGAGACTGTGTGGCTGCTGGGCCTCCACAGGGAAGGGAACGGTTGCTGCTGCTTGTCTGTCAGCACTAGAAGAGCGAAGCATCCTCAAAAAATAGAAAGAGACATTTCGTTCTCAAAATGCAGACAGGAACAAGGCAAAGTCACAAGTGCAATAAAGAAGACAGAAAACATCTTGATCATTCATTTTCCTCTCCCCCACCAAATATGTATTTCCTAAACTTCTCAATCATCTAGTCTTCTCTTGTTTCTTCTATATTCAAGCATCGCCTCAGTGCATTCCTGGACACTTTGATATACTACTATCCATATACCTACAACCAAATTAGCTGTGTTGGTGTACCTACAGAAGGTAATTTTATACCACTTTATAATAGACTAATAATAGGTGCCTTTGGAGGTGGAGAAGGCACCTATTTTATAAAAACACATAGACACCTATGTATCTTTATAAAATCCTGCAGTGTTACCCTGGTAGCGTGTGTTGGGGTGGGCACTGAATGGGATGGGGGCATTCCTGGCTAACTGCATCTGATGCCAGTTAATGTGGCTGCAACTAATGCCACCTCAGTGTGTGGTATCAGTTGCGCTTGAAGCCAGTTTGCCATCGGGCCGGCCCATCCACAAGGCAAATAGGCGGTCACCAAGGTTGGCAGGCCCTGATGGGAAGCATGCTCCTCCACTGAAGCGGTAGCAGTTCAGCCACCACTTCATCACCACAGCAGGTAGTAAAACATGTGTGCCACTCCTGCCCCTTCCAACAGGAAGTTACATCAGAAGGGGGCGGGAGCGGCAGGCCTTAAATGCACACATGCTGAAGTGGAGGCATTTTAAAGCCCGCTGTGGCTGAACGGCTGCCATTTCAAAGTAAGAATTGGTTTGCTGCCCCCCTCCCCCTGTTGGGTAGATGGTTGCTGGGGGGGGGGGGCAGTGCCACATGCACAAGGTAGGTGGGGGGGGCATCATCTCAGGCACAAGGTGAAGTGGGGTGGGGCAGCATGAAATGCCAGCTTAGGATGGCAGAAACCCTTGGGCTGGTCATGTTTGCCATGTTGAAGCATGGTCTTCTTGCGCCAACTGCAGGGGGATGGATGTACACTCCCCCCTGAAGTTAGCTCAAAGCACTGCACTGGTATTGCAGCCCACATGCACATTACCAGAACAAAGTTTAGTAAATATGTTCCCTAGTATGTAAAGTACACATCTTGATGCATATTTTATAAAATATGTACTGCAACTCTACTCATGTTCCGACCAAATTCCTTCCCTGGGCATGTCTATCCTACAAATACATGCCTAAACCTGGAGTGGAGGACTAGCCAAATGGTTACAGCAGTGGGTTGGGTACCAAGGAAGCCATATTTGAATCCCACTTCTGCTCCTTATCATCTTGAGCAAGTCAGTTAACTTTCCATTGCCTCAGGTATAAATTAGATTGTAATCTCTCTAGTGATGGGAAAATGCCTACTGTACTTAGATGTAATTCAATGTGAACTGCTGAGAAAAAAGGCATGAACCCAATCCAATTTCCTACTTGCACCATGCATAAGTGTGACTAATTTTATAAGAGGCCTTTTTCAAATGTATGTTAATAAAATCACCTCCATACTGTTTAAATCTGACAGCAACTCTTTGGACAACCCTAGCTTCACAACATTACCACCATTGATTTCAACAAAGCCATAACTGCTTGCATACAGATTGCCATCAGAATGGACTTTTTCCTAGCTACACACCCATGAACACCATTACCATTCAGTTTTTTCATGATGGTTGAAGTATAAACCCTCACATCAGCCACAGCAAGCCAGCCCTGCAGATCTTTGGATGTTAGTCTGGTATGCTGTGCAACGTTATAGATGATTTCCAGTTTGTTTTGAAGCTCAATGAATGGATGAAACCCCAAATGTTTCCTCAAACAGGTAACTAGCAACTACTCCGTTTTGTAATGAGATGTGTCTGATGCGACCGGCTCTAGTCTTTAAAATGGCATGGGTTTTGTAGCATGCTGCCACGGGCATGCTAATGAAGGGGTGCGACTAAGGGGCATGCCTCTTTGTGCATCCCTTCATGTGCGCCACAGCTTGGATTTTTTATTTTATTTCTAATGGAGGCTGGAAACAAAATGAATGTTCAGCCTATTCAAACAGGGACTAGGCATGGGAGGTATGATGATCTGATGGGTATAAATTGCCCTTATAAAAATGTTACATTTGTAAACCTTAAGGGTCCGCTATTCAAAGGGCAGCTACGTGGTTTACAGGGTTATAAACCATGTAATGCCATTGAATAGCCATGATTATAGCCCTTACATACCCTAATGCTAATCGCTTAGCATCGGGGGCATGTCGGGGGCATTCTGGAGAGGAGCGGGGGTAGAGATGATTGATAACCAGATAGCAGTGATCTGGCAAGATAAGCAAGAAAACACCTCAGCTATCTTTTAGGCACAGGAGCTAAATAGGCAGCATGCAATCACTGCTGCCCGGTTAGCTACTGAGGCTTCAGAGTGAGCATCGACCCTCGGATATTTAATGCCAGGGCTGCATATGACTCTGGCATTGAATATCTGGGATTAAGGACTGGTAGGCATGGCTATTGTGGCACATAGCCTGTCCAAGTGAATATTGGGCCCTTTGTGTATACGTGGCTTGACAGTTAAAGCACGGCTTTTGCAGCTAACACCATGGTATTTGCCCAAAAACACTGCACTAGCTGCAAAAGCCTAACATGGTTTAGTAAACAGACCCCTTTATTTTGGAAGAAGGAAATTAAATCCCATGGCTGATCTTCAGAAAAGAGAACTACTAAAATCAACCATATTACTTTTGATCATCACAAATTTTGAATGGAGTGAATATATAAAGATGGACTGCCAAAGAATAAGACAACTGATGAACTCTTACAGATTTGGGAGGGAAGAACGTGGAAATCTTATTCAGAAGAGGTTAAAGTGAAAGGTTAATGAAATCATTACTATAATGTTCCGTGGTACACAGACTTGCTCCATGAGTCCAATCAGAAAGTATGGGGAGAGGAATGAGTTGGGTGGAAGTCTTCCTCCAATAGTTTAAAACAACTTATCTGCAGACTTTACAGGAGTACAGGATACAAATAAAAAGGTTTGGACAAGTTCCTGGAGGAAAGGTCCATAAACCATTATTAAAAGTGACCTAGGATATCACTGCTTGACCCAATACAAGCATTGTGGAACCTCTGTCTTTTGAGGAAACTCCTAGGTAATTATGACCTAGATTGGCCACTGTTGGAAACAGGATACTGGGCTTGATGGACCTTAGTCTGACCCAGTATGGCATATCTTATGTTCTTATGTTCTTATCAAAGAGTTATACAAAAATGCTGCAAGATACAATTGCCAAACTTTCGGAGCTATTTTACATTATCAGGGGCTTTTTGAAAGAACCTGAGACTAGAAATATGCTTATTCCAATGGCTCAATAATTTGCAGATAATCTACAATTGAAAGCTGAAGGTTCTCAGTATGGACTGATTGACTTAGGGGTCATTTGGATGCCCTATTCATGATTTGAATGTCTGAAAATGGCCATTTGGATTTCCTAATCACATCCACGTCCCAAGAACCATTTTAGAATGTTCCGAACGTACACATGTCTGGCACAATCACATCCATGGCAGAGTTATGAACGTAGTGTTCCAGAAAAGATATATGTGTGCACATGATTTCATTATGGGGCAGCACATTTACAACTGGGGCAGACACGTCCATGTCTTTACCTGCTCCTAGGCATGAATAGTCCTTTGAAAAGTGCTTGTTTCTGCCATCTATCAACAGTACAAAGAAGAGGATATCATAGAGGTCGATAAATTAATGAATGGAGTGGAACGGGTAATCATAGATTGATTGTTTACATCATCAGAATATAGAAAGACTAGGGGGCATGCAATGAAGCTACAGGGTAACCTATTTAAGACTAATAAGAGAAAATATTTTTTCACTCAGCATATAATCAAACTCTGAAATCTTTTACCGGAGGATGTAGTAAAAGCTGTTAGTGTAGCTGGGTTTAAAAAAGGTTTGGACAAGTTCCTGGAGGAAAGGTCCATAAACTAATATTAAAGGGGACCCAGAATATACACTGCTTGCTCCAATACAAGCATTGTGGAACCTGTGTCCTTTGGGAAACTGCTAGGTACTTGTGACCTAGATTGGCCACTGTTGGAAACAGGATATTGGGCTTAATGACCTTGGTGTGACCCAATATGGCATATCTTATGTTCTTATGAGGAGAATGACCCCTCACTCCCTCAATATTTTTCGTCAACTCCAAATATTAGCAGCAACAGTATATAGCGAGGCCTTATTTTCTGCCACTGCACAGCTGCATGTCTCCATTTCTAAAATGACAGGCTGGGACATGTATATGCTAACATACACTGGGACATGTATGTGGCTGGGATATGTATGTGGCTGGGACACTGGGCTGTATGTGGCTGGGACATGTATGTGGTAACTTATACACAGATGCATCTTGAAATATTGTCACTGGTACATCTAGTGGCCGATACTGAAAATGTATGTATCTCGCAAGTCCATGTGTCTGAACTTGGCTGGTTTTCGGCATACTCTAGGACCTTGTTCTGAACATCCCCATTCCATTCTATATCACAACAGACACATTTTAATGTGCCTTTTATTTATCATTTCTTATATGCTGCCTTTTATGATATCAAGGTGATTTACATTGAACAGGGCATTATAACTTGGAGATAACTATTTTACAGGAAATATAGGCAATGGAGGTTAAATGGCTTGCACAAGACCATGAGGAGCACTTGTGGGGCTAGAAACCCCAGTCCTTCTAGCCCAAGGTTGCTGTCCTCTAGTGGGATTTGAACCCTCAACTTTCTGGCCTGAGATAACTTGCCCCAACCACTAGGCCACTCCTCCCTTTTAGAAAGCAGTGAGAGTTTACACATATGCATTCAAATTTTGCGCCCCAAGATGCTGGAATGCTCTACCATCTGACATTCGTGCTATCGTTGACTTAGCCCAGTTCAGGAAGGCACTCAAATATCACCTGTTCCTCAAGTACTACCCAGTCAGCAATGAAGCCTAGATAACCCCACCAAAGAAAGTAACCACATGATAATTCTAGAGCCTTGCCATAACGCCTACTTGTAGATATTTTATGTAAATAGTTCACTCATGTTATCCAAGTTTGTACACCTGTTCTCTGTAAAACCAAACAGCCTGTTGTTCTGGTCCTTGTGTTTTCATGTAAATCACGCTGATGTCGAATAGTGCGGTATATAAGAAATTGTAATAAATAAATAAATAAATGCTGGAATTGTTTTGTGCCTGTAGACAGAAAGAAAAGAATTGAAGGGCTAAAGAACATTAAGGGGTATGTTTACTAAACCGCGCTCATGTGCGCGGCGCACATTAGCATGCGCTAAGGTACCTTAGCACATGCTAATGATGCGTTTTTGTGCCCCACACATGTGCGCGCCGCACTAAAGTGCCCGCTCATGTGCGCGGCGCGCTGATGTGCGATAGAGGCGTGGAAAGGCTCCCGAAGGGCGGAGGAAGGCTCCCCAGGGGTGGAGAGAAGGGGTCAATGGGTGGAGAGTGGGAGGGGATAGGCTCCCCGCACACGAGCGGGGCTGAAATTCAAGCCAAAAAATACTGCGAGTGAAAACCTCGCGGTAGAGCCGATTTAAAGGGAAGAGAAACCATTTATGTCCGCAATGTACAGCAAAACCGGGGAAACCTACAAAACAGTGATAAGTGTGATACATGTGCACGGTACAAAAGTGCAAATAAACATTGAAAATGACCCCAACAAAATCTAAAAAAATTATAATCAAGCTGGGAAATAGTGATTGTAATGGGAAACATCAAAAAACACTCCCAAGAAAGCCGCAAAAAATAAATATGAATTTTAGAAGCGTCTACGCTCCGTCCCCATACAAGGTGAATGATCCCACAGTGAAATAGCACTGATCAGGGTTTCCCTCTCCATTGGACAGGTTACCTATGGCATGCACATTTCCACAACAGCAGGGCGGGCATGTCGGAATGGGCAATTGGACAGATGCTGGCGGACAGTGCACTTTAAAATGTGCCTTATGGGGCGCCTTATGTTAACACGCTTTGAGAGTGTGTTTGCTAGTAGAGGTAATTAAAACATAAATAAAATGCCTCCTAAAGCAATCTTCCCCATGATAGGTAATGCCTCAGGCAGCCTTCTTCATTCGGCACAGTGGGGGATTGAACCCCTGATCCCTGCACCATTGGTCAGTGTCTTAACCATTGCACTGTGGCTCTTTTCCTGTGCTTGCACATCAGCGCGCCACTTATGCTTCCTGCGCAAGTTTCTCATGCGCTAATGTGCGCGGCGCACATGAGCGCAGCGCACATTAGCGCATGATTAATCCAGGTTTTGCTTTTTTCTGACTGAAACGCCCACTCCTTATATGGCATCCCGCACAATAGCGCGGCGCGCACCTAATGGGGTTTTAGTAAACATACCCCTAATTCTTTGACATATGCATTGGATTCTGTACTATCACATGTGAAATTAACGAGAGAAATAGTTTCTCCTTCTTATAACAGATATTATAAACTGTTCACTAAGTAATGGTATGCTACCAGATCCTTTGAAATATTCTTAAGTACATATGTTGCTAAAGAAAAATTTGACAAACATTACAGATTGTTCTTGTTTTTGACCTATTTCAGAACATTGTTCTGAAACATTAGTGACTTCTTTAATTGATTATACATTGAGGAAGCTAGAGGAGAAGAAGACTGCAATGTGCTTCTATTTATTGATTTATCTGCAGCTTTTAATTCCATTTTATTTATTTATTTAGGTCATGTGTTATACCATTAATGACAGCATCAAAAGCTTGCATCCTAGTGGTTTACAATCCAGGTGATAATGGTAAAACAACATGTTTGATATATTTTATTTATTATTTTATTTATATATAAATCTGATTGTGTTCTTTGACTGGGTGAGCAAGGAACTAGATCAGGGGCATGCAATGGATGTCATCTACCTGGATTTCAGCAAAGTCTTTGATACTGTTCCTCATAGGAGGCTTGTCAATAAACTCAGTAGCATGGGGATGGGTCCCAAGATGGTAAATTGGATTAGAAATTGGTTGACTGACAGACAACATAAGGTGATTGTACATGGAGCTCACTCGGATGAAAGGAAGGTGATTAGGAGGGTGCCCCAGGGTTCAGTCCTGGGCCCGGCACTGTTCAATGTATTTGTGAGTGATATTGCTGAAGGACTAAATGGAAAAGTCTATCTTTTTGCAGATGACACAAAACTTTGCAACAGAGTCGACTCCCCCGAGGAAGTGGATAACATGAGGAAAGATCTACAAAAGCTGGAAGAATGGTCTAATGCTTGGCAACTACAATTTAATACGGAAAAGTGCAGTATCATGCACTTGGGTAGCAGAAATCCAAGGGAAACGTACGCAATAGGGGGCAAGAGGTTGGTGTGCACATTTCAGGAGAAAGACCTTGGTGTGATTATCTCTGATGATCTCAAGGTGACAAAACAGTGCGACAAGACAGTGGCAAAAGCCAGGAAGATGTTGGGCTGCATACAAAGAAGGATTACCAGCAGAAAAGAAGAGGTACTTATGCCACTGTACAAGTCACTGGTGAGGCCTCACTTGGAATACTGTGTTCGGTTTTGGAGACCATATCTTGCAAAAGATGTAAAAAGACTGGAAACTGTTCAGAGGAAGGCGACCAAAATGATTTGGAGCCTACATCAGAAGCCTTATGAGAAGAGACTTGAAGACCTAAATATGTACACATTGGAGGAGAGGAGGGACAGAGGAGATATAATTCAGACCTTTAAATACTTAAAGAGAAATGATGAACAAATAAACCTCTTCCAAAGATGGGAAAGCTGTAAAACTAGAGGGCATAACATGAAGCTGCAAGGTGGCAAATTGAAAGGCAATGTCAGGAAATATTTTTTCACTGAAAGGGTGGTAGATGCTTGGAATGCCCTTCCAATGGAAGTGGTGGGGGCAAACATGGTGATGGAATTCAAAATGGCATGGGACAAACACAGTGGATCCCTTTACAACAACAGGATAAAAATAAAATAAACTGAAACATATAACCTTCTGAAACATCTAACGTCTCAACAAATAGGGGTGTCCTACATGGAGTGGTGGGTTCACCCCTAAACAAAGACATGGGGAGGGGTGGCCTGCACCTACTCTTGCCATCTTGCTGGGCAGACTAGATGGACCATGCTGGTCTTTATGTGCCGTCATCTACTATGTTACTATATTTATTTTATTTAACTATATTTGTATACAACTTTTCACCATGTCAAAGTGGTTTCCAAGGAACAAATTATACATTGACGTTTTTTATACAAGTGAATATTTTAACATCTGAACATTTCAAACCTTTTGTTAATATAACTTTTAACATTTTATTAATGTAAATATCCAATTAATATTTTAACTGATATATACATATTATTTACATATATGTGTTTTATCAGGTTGTACTGTGTAGTTTGGGTGATTAGGTGGGGGGTCCAAAGTGTTCTGTAACTAGGTAGGTTTTTAGGTATTTGTGGAATGTAAGGAGGTTTGTAATGTTTCTTAGGGTATATGGGAGGGAGTTCCAGAGGAATGGGGTGTATAGCTCAAATGCCCTGTGACATGTTTGTTGATTATATTTATGTTCGTTCTGTGGTATGCTGAGATTACTGATTGTTGTTTGTCTATGAGGTCTAAAGGTTGGTGGTTTTTGTCGTAAGGGTTTGAGACATGTTTCTTGTTGGGAGTGTATTGTTTTGTGAATGAGGAGTATGCATCTGTAGTTCTGCTGATGAGTGGTAACTAGTGCAGTTTCTTTAGTATTGGGATATGGTCATATTTGTTTGCGCCTTGTATGATACATGCAGCAGTGTGTAGGGCAGTTTGTAGGGGGAGGAGTGTTGATTGGGGTAATCCTTGGTAGATGTTGTTGCAAAAATCTGCATGAGGGAGTATAAGGGTTTGTGGTGTGGATCTGAAATCTGTTGGTTCTAGGAGAGGTCTAAATCTCTGAAGGGTCTTTGTTTTGAAATATATTGTTTTTGCTGTAACCGGGTAAGGCGGACGACGCCTCTCGCCCCTCCCCAAGCCCCACCCCCACTTTCCTTCCCCCAAGAGAGCAATTCAAAACAAACACATGACAACAAGTTGGGACTTAAACTGGTCGCAGCTTTAATAACCTTTTAAACACACATAATCCAACATCAACATATTTTTAACCCCCCCCCCCCCAAGCAGAGCGAGCTCTCACCCGCCGTGTTAGTAGCAAGGTGACGCCGCATCCGCTTCCCCCGGGCACAGGCCCGACATTTTCCACTCCCTCCCTCTTCCGGCTTCGCCATGCTATTAGCAAAAGCCTGAGGGATTAACCGGGTCGGGGGTACCCCACCCCCGCCCTCATGCTTGCCACCGGCTCCGGACCCCGGAAACCTCCGGGATCCCGCCAAAGCCCCCCCTCCAGCTGCAACAACCCAAACACCCCCCCCAAAGCCTCCCCCAGCCTGGGTGGGCGGGCGGGACAACAGGAGCCTCCAGCCTGGACCCAGCAACTGCCGATGCAGAGCTGGGTCCCCGCGTCACTTACTCCTCCCCCCCCCCTGCTGCCGCGGCCCAGCCTCCCACTGGCTCCCGGGCGTTTAAAACGCCACGGGGAGCCAATGAGGCGCCCGGCCGCGCGGGCAGTAACAGCCGCGCGCCGCCGCAACCGAGAGGGGGCGGGGCGAACGGCCCGCCACCCCCCCGGTTAGTAGCGGCCACGCGGACGGGACCCGCGGCCTTGCTGTTGTTGCTAAGAGTAACAAAACTTCATCAGGTATTAATATGTAGATTATCATTTTTGGGTATAGGTAGGAAGGTATTAACTTAGTTTCAATCTTACTTAGAAAATTGGAAGCAATCAGATGTCTTTGAACATGTTCCCCAGTTGGTTCAAAATGAAAAAGAGGTCCCAAAATGTATATCAACTGTGTTATTCCATCTGTATTTAACTCCATTTTGTAAATTTTAGTATGTACTAGAGGGTGAATCAGGGTGAGAGGATGCTTTACTCCGAGCCCACATGGTGGGCAATGTTGACACCCTACCTTCAACAGAACAGAGACCCCTGCACATGTAGAAGCAGCAACTCTGCCCTAACCTCCGCAGACATGGCCACAGTCCAGTCTATATCCAAGGGCTTGCTTTACTGATTTGCATGCTCCGCCCTCTTGTACTTTGACCCATGTCTCTGAGCTGTGCAGCAGGGTGCACATATTCCCCAGTCTGTCTTTTCTGTCCTTCATTGGCCACTTGCACTGTGCTATGTTGGTGGGCTTGGGGTTCGTGGGGTTGTTGTCTATTCTCTCTACTAAGGTGTGGTGGGCTGTTTTTGCTCATTTCCATTGCATAAAATATATCAAAAATAGGATAGTCAGAACTTGCTTGGGGGAGTGGCTTGCTCAAGATGGCTGTCTGAGTGTGTGCTGGAGTAACATCGATGCCAAAGCGTAAAGGCAAGATGAGGGTGTTCCCGCCCGAGCCCTTGGTCGGCCCTATGTATCGGTTTGTCCAACTGTCGGAGGAGATGCTGAGGGAGATCCGAGCAGGTGTTGGAGATTCACGAGAGGAGGCAGGTCTTCCAGAGTGCCTTGATTCCACGCTCTCTCCCGAGGCAAGGTCACCACTGCTGCCCCCAGCGTGCTCCCCTCCTCCTTCATTGGCTGTCTCTGCTGAAGCATCGGAGGGTGGCGGCTTCGCAGGGGTGTGGCGGGAAGCCAGTGAAGTGGAAGGAAGGGGTTTGGGTGTTGCCGCCAGGGAGAAAATGCATCGGATGGCTCACCTCAGCTTGGAAGGTAAACCCCGAGCACAGAAACTGTAAGTTCTTTGATTACCACGCCTGAGTTTTCCTTATTGGTGTCTAGGCTATCTCGCCCCAAGACTGTTACTTTGGATGCAATTTGGGACGCTATTGCTAGGCTTTCTGAAGTCGTCATGTCTCAAACGGCTAGGACTTTGGTGAAGGTCTCGCAGGTTGAAGAAACTCTGCAGGCATATAAAGTTGATGTGGCCCAATTAAAGAATCAGGTTGGACAGTACCATCAAGAATTGAGCTCTGTTTCAGATTCTAATATGGCTCTCATAAAGGATAATGTTTTGCTCTGTGCTAAAGTAGAAGGCCTAGAAAACACTATTAGATCCTCAAATTTGAGAATGTTGAACTTTCTCATATTACCTGGAACAGCACCATTGGATCTATTTAAAAAGTACCTGGCGGACATATTATTAGTCCCTCAGGATTTAATGCCACCAATTTCAAAGGCTTTTTATCTTCCTATGGTAAAAAGGGAGCCGCATTCTGTTAATGCGGACTTTAATACAGATGATTTGAATGTATCTGATTTATTATCTTCTCCAACCCCTGGCTCAGTCAAAGTATCTACCCTGTTGGTGTCCCTTGCTTTGGTTTCAGACCAGGAGTGGCTGTTAAAATTATTATTTAAGAAGCGTCTCTTTTTGTTCTATGGGGTCAAGATATCCATGTTTCCTGATATATCTAGAGAAACACAAAAAAGGTGTAGGCAATTTCTTTTGTTAAAAAGTGGGGTTTTGTAGATTGGGGGAACTTATCACTTGTGTTTTCCCTGTAAATGTGTAGTAGTGTTTAACTCACAGAAAATTTTTTTTTTTATCTTCCTGAAGCTCTGTCTGCATTTATTAGTGCTAGGTTACCTGCTGTCTCAACTCCTGCTGAGGTTGGAAGCGATCTCATTTAGATATATGTCTACCTCTCCGTTCTAGAGCCAGATTTTTCCTATTATTAGTTAATGTGTGGTATGCTTATTGAGGAATTATATTCTGCATGATTTATCTTTGCTAACCGAGCTTGTTTGCTTGATTGTATTGTGAAAAATTATACATAAATAAATAAATAAATAAAAATAGGATAGCCAAAAAGTTGAATAAATATATCCCATGTAGCGCCCGGGAAAACGTAGCACTATACCCCAATCATGCGGGAGTAAGAGTAAAAACAACACATCATTCAGAGAGTATGAAGAGCCTCAGACTATAAGTGGTCTTTTGACACTATTATTAAGCACAGGAATGATACCCCCAAAACTATCATTCATTGGCCCAATAGTTAAGAGTATGTTAACTTTTAAACTATATATAAAAACCCAAAAAACACTTAGCTAAATCATGAGAGATGTAAACTGGAGAAATCCCCTGAACGCCAAAGGGGATTGCATTGGAAGAATTGAAAGAATTGAATGTTGAGAGGAACTTCAAATGGGGTACCAGAGCTCTCTGAAAGGATTAATATAGAGAATGGCTTAGAATTTGCTAACAGCCTGAAGCCTGGCAGTTTGGAATTCACTAGCAACATGGAGAGATATGTGTACCCAAAATCAATACTACCAAAACAAACCCCAAACGGTGATCAATATATGGAAGTATTAAAGAATAAGATCCGGTGTATCCCTCAACAACTTTTAACTTTTTTTGTCGGACATAAATCGTGCAGGGCAGGTATTGCAAAACCATGCCCCAGTGCACAATACATATCCCTTTTATTCAAACCAATAGGTTATTTAAATTTAAAACATGTCAAAAAACCCAATCCAAGTTGATAAACGCGGCACTGTTCTTCAGATAATTGCCGCGTTTATCAACTTGGATTGGTTTTTTTGACATGTTTTAAATTTAAATAACCTATTGGTTTGAATAAAAGGGATATGTATTGTGCACTGGGGCATGGTTTTGCAATACCTGCCCTGCACGATTTATGTCCGACAAAAAAAGTTAAAAGTTGTTGAGGGATACACGGGATCTTATTCTTTAATACACAAAATCAATGCCATGTTTAGCAGAACGGGACAGAATGTTTGTGCTTCTCCTAATTTAGCTGAGCAATATGTCTGTGCTTACTTTGACCTAAAACATGACTTGTAACACGTATATAAACAAAAATGATGCTGAAGCTTGATATAGTAAATACTCGCCCGCCCTTCACTCTCTTATCTAAATCTTATCTTACAACTTGAGTGAATGTAAAGTAACTGATATCCTAAACTTTATATAAATGTAATTATTTTTTTGTCGGAAGTTATTGCCCTGAGAGATTTCTCCCTCCTGAAGTGTGACTTCCCTTTTAATTACTATTGTGGTAACCAAACCACTGTATAAAACCTGTGAAGTAATCGCATTCATACAGTGGTTTGGTTACCACAATAGTAATTAAAAGGGAAGTCACGCTTCAGGAGGGAGAAATCTCTCAGGGCAATAACTTCAGACAAAAAAATAATTACATTTATATAAAGTTTAGGATATCAGAAGCTTGATATAGAGCTGAATTTGTACCATGTAGCAGTTTTCTCTCAATAAATTAGATGTTCTTGCCTAGCGAGGAGGAGCTGATTTACAGGAACTGCACAAGTTTGCAGGGCTGTGGACCTCCTCTCCTTAAGGACTTAAGTAGTACTGTGTTTTGTTTTTATTTGATTCCTCCTTATTTGCTTTTGAATTTAGAGAATTGAAACCAAAGAACTGAGGTCAGTTATTTGGTAGCCCAGTGAGAAGTAGGCCATGGGTAAAGAGATGTCTTTCCCTCATTTTGCTGCCATGCCAGGATATTCCTTTCTCTTCATTCAAGGCAAGGCACGGAAGGACAGAGGAATGTGAGTATGAATTACAGATAGTCACAGGCTAAAGCACTTAAGAGAGGCAGTCCATATGTGTAAACATGGTGATATTGCAAAAGCCTGGAGCATGATAGCATTCATCGATTAGTGGTAATGAAACGTTGTTATTTCTCTAGAAAGGGACTTTTTCAGAGAGGCTTTGATGTTTGAAATATAAAATGGCAGTCACTGTTTAAGGGGGACTGACCATTCATCCCGAGTGTATCGTCCTACATGGGGTGAGGCAATGGTACATGTGAAAATATAAATTGTTTGTATTAGAAGAGAAAGTGTATAATGACATCATATTTTTAAAAGGATAACGTTTTCCGGTTGTAAAAGATTTGAACAGCCTAGCTTGGTAATTAATTGTGTTTTCATATGCTGATTTTCTTCTTTAGTAAGTTAGAGTCATATTTCACTAAATTTGCAAGTTGATATTTGAAATATCTGTTTTCTTATCAGTGATGTGTAAAGACTGCACAGATTATTTCTTTCATTGTGGGATCTTAATGTAATTTCAATTATTTTTCTATATTAGAGGATGTGTTTTGGTTTCTAGAGATGTGTTTTGAAAGCTTTTTTTATCTTAGTTTAATTATAAAACAGAGATATGCTCAAATGCTGTGATTTTGTAGATGTTGATTTTTGCTTCAGTTTTAGAAACCTTAGTTTAAAGTAATTATTTTAATATTGAGAATGGCAGCAGATTTCCAGCTCATGTATTTCTTCTGAAGGTATGGGAAGTTCTCCATTGCCTGATATTATTATATATTTTTAAACTAAATGAAGCCCATATTAGTTTTGCAAATAAGAATAAGAATATTGCTTTACTTTATTCCTGTTTTTCTTGGAAATAAGGTTCTATGATTGATAACCGAGGTATCCGGATGCCCTACTCGGCATGGGCCAACCCCCCCCCCCTCCCCCCCTTCCAACACCCGCCACATCGACACCCCCCCCCCTTAACCATTGACAAAGCACACAGACGTCGGGCATTGGTGCAAATGCTGGTCGCAGCTTTTATTAACAGTAAGAACACCGGCCCAACATGGGCCAACTCCGCAAACCAAAACATCACAGGTGAATGCCCCCCCCCACCCGTCATCCGGATGATGCCCCCCACCAGCCGTTAAAGCAAAGTGGAGCACCATCCAACCCACTCCCCCCCTTACCCCTTCGCGCCCGCCTCGCCATGATAGCAAAGGCCAGCTGAAGGGGTTGCCATTTCCGGGTAGAGACCCCAGCCGGGCCGTCTCCCCCAACCAGAATAGCCGCGCCGCTCACATGGAAAGCGGCCTCCAGCTGAAATGAGCCACCGGGTCCGCGAGCACCAGCTCGCCACTCCGCTCACACGGCCCGCAAGAGGCCCCCGATCTAGTCCACCCCCTTCCCCCACCAGCTGCAACAAAATACTTCCTCCCCCAACCCATGCGGAAAACAAGGGAGGGAGGGAGGGAACCTTTCTCCAGCCGCGAGCAAGGAGGAAGAGGGAGATCGCCAACCGGCGATCCCTCCTTGCTCTCATTGCCCCGCCCCCGGCGAGCGCCCGCACAGCCAATCACTGGGCTGCCATGCGCGCGCAGGGGGCCCAGCACGAGCCCAACTGAACCCCCCACCTCTACCCCCGAGAAGGAGGCTGCCTCGCGACCGGGCCCCGGGAACCCGGTTATCAGGCAGCCGCGGGACCGGGGCCCGGCGGCTAAGCCGGTATTAACCGAGGTATCCGGATGCCCTACTCGGCATGGGCCAAACCCCCCCCCCCTTCCAACACCCGCCACATCGACACCCCCCCCCTTAACCATTGACAAAGCACACAGACGTCGGGCATTGGTGCAAATGCTGGTCGCAGCTTTTATTAACAGTAAGAACACCGGCCAAACATGGGCCAACTCCGCAAACCAAAACATCACAGGTGAATGCCCCCCCCCACCCATCATCCGGATGATGCCCCCCACCAGTCGTTAAAGCAAAGTGGAGCACCATCCAACCCACCCCCCCCCTTACCCCTTCGCGCCCGCCTCGCCATGATAGCAAAGGCCAGCTGAAGGGGTTGCCATTTCCGGGTAGAGACCCCAGCCAGGCCGTCTCCCCCAACCAGAATAGCCGCGCCGCTCACATGGAAAGCGGCCTCCAGCTGAAATGAGCCACTGGGTCCGTGAGCACCAGCTCGCCACCCCGCCACCGGTGCTAGGTAGCACGCTATCCTAGCGCCGCCCCCCCACCAAAAGCTGCGACCTGCACCATGACTCGAGCGCCTCCTGCCAATCGTTTAATAGGAGGTCCTGCCCCACCGGGGCAAGGTGAACCCCATCAAGCCGGTACAAGCCGGCGCAAGAAACGTCCGCCCAGGGGTGCCGAACCTGGATCCCGCCCGTCTGCTGCACCCAGCGCCCAATCTGGCGGTTGATCTTACACAAACCCCTCGACCAACGCCGCTGGGCCCAACAAGCCGGGCGGGGTATAACGTCTGACCAGATAATGGCCACCCCCGGGAGAACGCCTCGCAACATGGCAATGTCGCCCTGAATAGTCCCGATGAGTTGCCGGCAAGGCCAACCGGCAATGTCATTGCCCCCAAGATGTAACAGTAGCCCGACTGGCCGCTGCCGCCGTCCCAGTTCCACTCGAACATAATCGAGAAGCTGAACCCAGTGCATGCCGCGGCGGCCCATCCAGCACAGCCGCACGCAGGCCCCGGCGAGGCCCAGATGAGCGCCCAGCGGCCGAACCGCTGCGCGACGCTCCGCCCAGTAGACAAAGGAGTGCCCGACAATCCACCAGACACCAGGAGCCACGCCATCTGAAAGCAGAAAGAGCGAACTGCCACCAGCACACAATTCTGCAACAGGAAGCAAAAGATTAATACCCACCGCCCCCCCCAACCGCAGGGGCAGCCAACCACCGCGGCACCGCACCCCGCTATGCCGCACCACCGTCCGCCGCCCGGCGAATGTACCCAGCGTAAGCACTGGATCGCCAACGGCCGATGCGCTGAATTACATGCGGGTCCAATCCCGCAGCCGCCGCTCTGGTCGCTGCCCCTATCCGAAAGGAGTGCGAAGCGTAACACCACTCGGGATGGCCCAAGGCAAGGAGGGCCAGGCGCAGCACAGCCGTGAACTGGAACTGCGTCACCGGCTTGCTGTCCGCATGAATGAAAAACTGACCGCGCGCCGCCGGCCTCTGCCGCACATACATGTGCAGAGCCCGAACCGGACAGGACAGCGAGGGAGGGATGGCGCGCAGCAAGACCCAACCCCCTCTCCCCGACTGGTCCGTCTTGGACCGTGACAGGAAAATCTGTACACGCGCGGAATCCAACCGGACGTGCCCCACCGCCAGCCCCCCGCAAACCCCCAACTTCACCGACCGAGGGACCAGCTCGGAGACACGGAAGGCACCGAAAAAAGCCGAGGTAAACAGCGCGTGAAACAGTACCGCCTTGAAACCCGAGGCGGCCACCCACGGCAAAACCTCGCAGATCTGCAGCAGGAGCTCATGCGTAACCGGGAGGCGCCAATCCTGCGGCCCCGGCTGCGCGCGGGCCCACCCCGCGAGCAATCGCCCGACTAAGAAGGAGACGCGCGGATTCCCCCAACCGGCCGCTTTGGAAAATAAGGAGAAGCCCGCAAGCACCCCAGAGACCGCCGACCGGGCCCACCCCTCCTCCTTCGCCCACAGCACAAAACGGCCGACCGCGCCCTCGGACACCGGCCCGCCCGACCAGCCCCGCGCGCTCAGAAACACACTCACCTGCGAGTAGCCCCGTCGATAAGAAATCCAGGTACTGCGAGCCACCGATGCCGCCAGCAGGACCATTAGGTCGGGGTTCCAATCGTCCAAAGATGCTCCGGGACCCGTGAGGGGATCTCGTCCGCCCCAGGAGCCAGCCGCCGGAACTGTGCCCACTGAAAGCGTGATAAAGCGTCAGTGATGGCATTCTGGGAGCCCGGCACGTGCCGAGCCTGAGCGGAGACATTCAGTCGCAAGCAGGCCAGGACAAACACCCTCATCAAGGAAGCCACCCGGGGGCACCAAGGAGCATGCCGATTCAGGACCTCCACGACCGCGGCGTTATCACACCAGAAGACGACACGCCGATCACGCAGCCTGTCCGGCCAGACCCACAGAGAAACCACGATAGGGAATAGCTCCAAGAAAGTGATATTCCACGTCAAACCGGAGCGCACCCAATCAGCAGGCCAAGGCTCCGCACACCAGGCACCGTGACAAAAGGCCCCGAAACCAGAACCGCCCGCAGCGTCGGTGTACAACTGCATGTCGAGATTCGATATCTCAGGCGACTGAAGGACAGCACACCCGTTAAATCCAGCCAGGAACGCATCCCAGACCCGCAGATCCTCCCGCATCCCCAAAGAAACCCTAATCCGGTGATGCGGGTGCCGGAGCCCCACCATGGACAAGGATAGGCGCCTCGAAAAGGGGCGTCCCATAGGAAGGACACGGCAAGCGAAATTGAGGTGCCCGACCAACGACTGCAAGACACGAAGGGAAATCTTGGAAGCAGAGCAGACCGAGGGCACCAGCTCGCGGAGGCGCTGAACCTTCGGTGCCGGCAGGCGGACAACCATAGCCACCGTGTCGATCTCAATGCCGAGAAAGGTGAGGCAAGAAACCGGCCCCACCGTCTTGTCGGCCGCTACCGGAATGCCGAAGGTGGCCGCCACGCGCAGGAAGGTGCTCAATAGCACGGGACACGTCGAGGCACCCTCGGGACCCACGAAGAGAAAATCGTCCAGATAGTGCACAACGCTGGAGAATCCCGACTGCCGCTCCACAACCCAGTGTAAGAAGGTACTGAAGGCCTCAAAGTAGGCGCAAGAGATCGCACAACCCATGGGCATGCACTTATCAAAATAGTACCGCGCGCATCGAAGCAGAAGCCGAGCAACGGGAAAGCCGAGGGATGGACCGGCAACAGGCGGAAAGCCGATTCGATGTCCACCTTGGCCAGGAGAGCCCCTGGCCCGCACTGCCGGACTAGGGAGACAGCGGCGTCAAAAGAAGAGTAATGCACCGTGCAGAGCTCACGGGGGATGCGGTCATTGACAGATCCACCCGGAGGGCAAGAAAGGTTGTGTATCAACCAAAACTTGCCCGGCTCCTTCTTGGGGACCACCCCCAACGGCAAAACCGTAAATGGGGAAAAGGGGGGCTCCAAAAAGGGGCCCGCCACGTGGCCAAGCGCGCACTCCTCAGTGATTTTGCGCTGTACGAAATCCCCGTGTAGCCGAGTGGAGGCGGCGTTATGAGTCCCGCCCCGCGCGGACGCACCTCGCACGGGAATGCGAAAACCCCGTGTAAACCCCCCTAAGATCAGCCCAGCCGCCCTACCCCTGCGGGAACGCCGTACTCAAGCAACCACGGGCGCATCGCCGCGACCCGTACGGGGGTACGCGCCAGGACCGCCGCCGCCTCACTTCCCCCCCCCCGCAGGGGACCCCGTGACCCCCTTACAGCTGCACTTCGCGGCCGCGTGCGCTCCCCCACACAAGGAGCAAGCATGCTTAAATTTGCAGTCCGGGAAGGGGCAGGACGCCTTATTGAAGTGCCAGCAGACATCCCCACCGAGGACCCCCGCCTTTTGCTGAGGCAAAGCCGCACCGGGCGCACGAAAGGACCGACCCCAGCGAGCGGCGGAGCCGCGCCCGTCTTGCCGCCCCCCCCCCCCACTGGCTCCTCCCCCCCGCCCCTTCACAGACATCTGGGTCAACCACAGGTTGATGTCCTTGGTACCCCACTGCAAGAGACTGTTCTCCTCCATCTGATCACGGAACTCCTCATCGTAATTCAACCAGGCCCACCCGTCGTGGGCCTGGGACGCCGCCAATATGTTGTCGGCATAGGCCAGTAAAGCCCCATACTGGTCCGGGAAGTAATGCCCCCAGACACTCGCCAGGCGCAGAAATGCGCGGGTCCAGTTGAGGGTGTTGCGGGAGACCTTGCGCACCCGACCTGCCTTCTCGTCCTCCTTGCGCTTCTTACGGCTCTCACCGGAGCGCTTGAGGCCGTCGAGCAAACGGAAGATGTCAAGGTATCTACGCCGCTTGATCCGCTGGCGCAACTTCCGCGGTACCGACTCCCACAGCTCGGCACAGCGTATAACCGAGGACCCGCCCACGGCACCCCCCTCCGCCCCCACCGAAACCGAAGTGTGCGAAGTGCCCGAGGATGACGACGAGGAAGACGAGGATGAGGACGCTCTCCGACAGCGACGAGCCCGCTTACGCCTCCCTTTCACCCTGCCCCCCCCTCAGGACCCGGAACGGAGTCACTAAGCACACCCCCTGCCCCGACAGTATACTCACCAGTGCCCCCGGGGGCGGCGACCGGAGCTCCACCGGTGGACGTGTCAGCGACCGGGACAGCCAGCGCCGCCGGGGAACCCGAAGGGCCCGCTCTCGCCGATCCGTCGGAAGCAGCCATGTCAGTGGCCAGCGTCGAACCCCCTGGGACCTGTGAAGAGAAAGAAGAAAAACCAGCAGCCGGGGACCCAGGAGTACTGAGAACTGTGGAGGGCCCGCCCCCCCAGGCGCAGGCCAAAGGCCCTAACCCCCCACCGCCCATGCCGCGGACCCCCCCGTCAGACCTCGCCCCCCCCCAAGCCAACCACCCCAGCCACCCCCCCAGGGGCCCAAAGCCCCCCACGGGACCACCCCATACGCCCAAGGGCCCGACGAACCGAAGAACCCCGGCGGGGGAGGGGAACCCAGGGAAGAGGGAGCAGGCCCTGGCCCCACCCCTATCCAGGGAGGGGATGAGACCGAATGCCAGCCCCCCCCGCCCCAGAGGGCGGGTCAGGCGCCGGGCCCAGAGGGGACCCCGGCCCCATACCGACCGAGCCGCCCTGCTCCGCCGACCCCCCGAGCAGGGCCAACGCAGAAACCCCACCCGGGACGCCCGCCGTAGGCGGCAGAGCGCCCTCGGAGGCGCTCACCTCCACAGGCATGGGTGCCGTGAACCCACCGCTGGGCCCGCTCCCCCGAGAAGCCCCCCCCCCCACCGCGCCCAAGACCCCGCCGGTACCCGGCCCGGGCACTGGATGCCGAGGCAGCCGAGGGCGCTGCCCTACCGCGGGCAGCGGGCAGAGGCCCACGCCGCGCAGCCCCCGACCCCGCGCCCCGCCCCGCGGTCCTTTGGCCGCCCCCCGTGCTGGGAGCTGTGGGGCCATAAGTGCAGGCCCAGTCCAAGTGGCCCGCAGCAGCCTAGGCCCTCTGGACAAGGCCCGAGCCCGGAGGTGGATTGGGAGCCTGTGAAAGGGTTGCTGCCCGTCATTGTCCTTTTTAGTATTGTATATATTATTTTTTTTTTGTTTGTTTAAATTTGAGAGCTGGTGAGCCCCTGGAGACGGGAGGAACCACAAGCTTCCCCTGCTAGGGGAACGCGGGCCCGCCCCCGCACCCAGGCAATGCCGGCAAACGAGCTCCCACGTGCTCGGGAGCCAGGCCGCACGCGTGCGCCCAACCAATTATTTATTTTATTTTTTTTTTTTTTGTGCCACGCGGCCGGAATGGGAGCCCAGCCTGAGGGCGACGACGATCCGAGGACCTGTGGCCCCAAACAGCCCGGAACGAGGCCCCAAAAGGCCGAAACCCACCCCAGGCTAAAGCGACCCCCGGCACCAACCTTTCTCCAGCCGCGAGCAAGGAGGAAGAGGGAGATCGCCAACCGGCGATCCCTCCTTGCTCGCGTTGCCCCGCCCCCGGCGAGCGCCCACACAGCCAATCACTGGGCTGCCATGCGCGCGCAGGGGGCCCAGCACGAGCCCAACTGCACCCCCCCTCACCTCTACCCCCGAGGAGGAGGCTGCCTCGCGACCGGGCCCCGGGAACCCGGTTATCAGGCAGCCGCGGGACCGGGGCCCGGCGGCTAAGCCGGTATTTTTGCAGCAAATGAGTAGCAAGTCTGTGCA
Source organism: Ichthyophis bannanicus (assembly GCA_033557465.1). Lineage (NCBI taxonomy): Eukaryota > Metazoa > Chordata > Amphibia > Gymnophiona > Ichthyophiidae > Ichthyophis > Ichthyophis bannanicus. The sequence goes on along the minus strand of CM066031.1, from coordinate 1,785,284,854 downwards.
GCTAGTGTTTTTTTCCTTGCTATCTGTTTGGCGTTGTTTTATAGTATGGAATTGATTCTCTGAGTCATTGGATTGGGAAGAGAAATGTAGGGAGGAATGGCCTAGTGGATGGGACAAGTTACCTCAAGCCAAAGGGCAGGGATTCAAATCTCACTAGAGAACTGCAACCATGGGCCAGAAGGACTGGGGTTTCTAGTCCCACAGGTACTCCTTGTAGTCTTGGGCAAGCCACTTAACTCTTCATTGTCTCTTTGACTTGTAGAAAAAGCAGGCTATTAGCCTAGTTAAATAACATGTATTGTACACTGAAGCAAGAGGTTGAGAAGAACACAGTTCAGATAACAAGCCTGGCAGGGTTTGTATGTTTACAGTAACATTGTAACAAGAGATATTGCCACAGATGAAGGCTTTGAGTGCAAGTCTTGTCAGAGAAGTAACAGCATAAATGTTGATAATTCTTTCTCTCTTTTCCCCCAAAATATAAAAAGAACAATTTTTGATTCCAATTGGCTGCAGAAGAAATAAATACGCGTGACTGTGATTTTATTTAAAATTATGTTTAAGATTATTTTACAGGGATATTTGACAATTGTGATAGATGGGGAGGAAAAACTCTAAAATTAACAGGTCTGCAAAAAAATTTTTTTTGAGAGCTGTTTTGGTTATTCCACGTAATCTTTATGTTTTTTGGTGTGCTGAATCCGAAAATGACGTCCATTTTGTCATAGGCCATCACGTTTCCTGACAATTTAGGTAACTATGTTAAATAAGGCAATACCTCAAAATAAATGGAAATATACTTATAAAATTAAAGTTTTATTACAATATTTTCATGAAAATCCTTTTTTGAACTGAAATGAGCTCACCTACACACACTAAACTCGATTCTTCTTCCTTGTGAGGCTCCTCTTGGTGCATTTACGCTTGTGAGTAGCATCTGGAATGTCTCTCTGAAGCATCCAAAAGTAGTCTGCCATCATTGTAATGCTCCATTTTCCCTGGTATCTCCTTTCCATCTCTTTAATGTCTTGGTGGAATCGTTCACCTTGTTCCTCACTCACAGCTCCCAAATTTTCAGGAAAGTAGTCAAGGTGGGACTGGAGGAAAGGCACTTTCAAACTCATCAGGCAACCTAAAGCTTGAAATGCTTTCAGCATTCGTCCAACAATCTTTTTGTAGTGAGGATCTTTGTTATTGCCTAAAAATTTCTGTACGACTTCTTTAAATGCAATCCACCCTTCTTTTTGAGGATCCGTCATGGTATTGACAAACTCTTGATTAACTATAAGCCTTCTAATGTCTGGTCCGACGAACACACCTTCCTTCAATTTTGCCTCTGACAGGCCTGGAAACTTGGTGACCAAGTATTTGAAGCATTCTGCACCTCTTGGAAGTGATTTTACGAATTGCTTCATCAATCCCAATTTTATGTGGAGAGGTGGTAGAAGAACTTTATGGGAAGGTACCAAAGTTTCTCGGAGGACATTTTTTTCACCGACTGTTAGCACCCTCAGCTGCCAACTCTTCTTGGCCAGTGATTTTGTCGGTCTCGACTGTCCCATAGACACAGAAAACAAGGATATTTGGTATACCCAGCTTGTTGCCCGAGCAGCATGCACAAGACCTTCAATTCCCCACACACTTGACAACCATGGTCTTCCTATTTAAGTTTACGAAGAACCAATTCCAAGTTCTCGTAGGTTTCCTTCAAGTGTACGGAATGACCTACAGGTATGGAAGCGTAAAAACCGTTGTGGAGTAAAACTGCTTTGAGACTTTTTGAAGAATCTATAAAAAGTCATTGCTCTGAATCATATTGGATTTTAAATTGACCCATCAGACCTTCGACATCGATGCAATAAACCAACTTGTCTTCCTGGGCGAAGTGAGGAACGAACTCCTTTTCACGATGTCTGAACCATGAAGATGACACTCCTGGCAGCAATAAATTCCTGCTTTTCAGCCTTGATCCAAGTAACTCAGCGGCATCTTTGGGAAGATTCAAGTCTCTTACCAAATCATTCATCTCCTCCTGAGAAAACAAATTTGGTCTTGTATCATCTTCAAAGTCAGAACTTGATTCGTCATCTGGTTTAGGTATGACTTCACCTTCATCGGAGCTAGGTATCTCTTCCAAGGTAGCAGGGGGCTTGGGTACTGGTATATCTGTGCCATGGGGGATGGGACGAATTGCCAAGTGAAGATTGGGGTATGAAATGGAATGCTTCCATTTGGAATTAAACCCTTTCACATCGCATGAACAAAAGTAACAGTCGTCACTATGCTCTCACCATACCATAGGAATCCCATAATGGAAAGATTTTTTCTTACCCTTGAACCAGTTTCACCATTTGCACACTTTATGAGGCACCCATACTTTATCTTGATCTCCAATTTTTAGTCCAAAGTATGCAAAGTATACTTTTTTCACAAAGTCTGTAATATTCTGCTGTTGCTTCAATACTGTATATTCACCACAGATGAAACAGAAACTGTCTGGCGAATTAATACACTTTTGCGGAGCCATAACATAATGGTTGAAGAATGATGAGCTAACACGAATTGCGATGAAAAAGTGTGAACAGCCTAGAACCAAGAATCTGATGATGATTCGTGCACAAATGTGGCATGCAGGAGAGAGCAGCTCTGTGTCTGTACACGAGACGTCACAGTGCTGGCCACACACCCCTGCACTGACCGGAGCTGCTGCTATCTGCCCTGTGTCTCTCTCCCACTGGATTCTTCAGGAAAGATTAACCCCTTCTACCATTAGAAGCACGGACTTAAAACTTGCTTAGCTTATGTATATATTGCTGACCATCAGATTTACAGTGCTATTTTTTTTTTTTACATAACTCGGACAACCCCTTTAAGGTTTTTTGGCATTTTATCTTAAATGCACTTATGTGAATTAATTAATAGTAATTTGAATTAATTAATAGTAATTTGAAAAAATTTGATAAATTTGAAGACAATTTTGCATGTTGTGGCAAATCATGACATCTAGGAGTTTTTTAAATATTTTATTTGTTTTCAGCACACCTAAATACATGGAAATTAGATGAAAATAATCAAACAGCTTTTTAGTCGCAGACCTGTGCTATTTCTTTATTTGTGTTTGTACAGTAAATAAGTTTAATCTAAAATATTAAGCTTTGGATTTTAGGTTAGGAGTCCTCGAGCTTCTGCAATATAAGATCCTCTACAGTACATATTTTAACTGAGGTGAATAAATGGGAAGATCTTTAATGTGTGATAGCAGTTTGATGTGTTTAGATATCTTATAAGTTGCATGAATTTGCATGATAAAACAAAAACTAAGAAATGGTATGAAGGTGTTTAAAGGAAATGCAGATACAAGTGAAAACTGAATTGTGTGTCAAAGTCAAAACAAGTTTATTTGACTAAAGAAAAAAAAAGGAAAAGGAAAAGAAAATTTTAAAAAAGTAAGGTATACATTGAATTCAATCTGGCATTGCGGGTTATCAATTGCACTTGTCATAGAGATTTGATAGTTTGTTTTCAATTCGTGATTTCTGTTTAGTATTATTGATAGCTGTTATCATTTTTCTCTTATTGTGCAAGAAACATAGTGATACATGTAATATTAAAAGAAAACTCTTTTGATTAGGGATTTAGCTTTTACAAGTAACAGATAATGAGTGATACAATTTCATTCTGACAAGTAAGTTATTAAACCTAAGTGGTAAATGTGTAATACAATGTTTCTTTTCTGTTAGAAGATAAAATCCAGATGTACATCACATCCATGAAAGTGTAAGAGATTAGAGTAGCAATGCCACAGTCTATTTTTCAGCCACCTGCAAGAGTCTATTGGATTTTAAATTCTCATGATGGTGTGTTTGATATTATGAAATGACCCATGCAGGATTGATGTTATTAAGGAAGTGTACAGCAAATGTCCTGTTACAAGTGGAATAGGTACAACAAATGCCAAAACTGATTAACTAAAGTAGTATCACTGATTGAGATAGATTCAAAGTATAAATAAATTTCCCTATGCAAGAGATTAATCGATCCTTTATTATTATGCTGGTTTTGCTGAATAAAGTGTCAACAAAAAGAGGCTGTAAACAATGGCAATTCAATTTCTAATTGGTTTAAATTCTATGTTTTTGAAACTTTCTTGAGCACAATTCTGTTTAGGTAATAGCCTATCTACATTTGTTCATTGGTTTGTGTCCTGATTTCCTTCCTTTGTGAACTGAGATGCCTATGTTAATCAGATAGTGATATTACTGACAATATTTAAAGTAATGTGAGTCAAACCATTACCTAAGAAAAGAGAGCTTTCCTAAGAATTTTCGTAAACAATTGAAATGAGTTTAATTTACTTGCCATAAACTGTCAGTTATGTTTTGATGTTTATTACCCCTTAAGAAATAAGATTAACTATAACTTGTACAGTTGCGTACCTAACAAGAGAGGTGTGTCTATTACTATGTGGCCTAACTTTAACTTGATAAAGAGAATAAATTAAGGAATGTAGATGAAAAATAGAAGCATGTTGCAAGCTATCTTGGTCTCCATATATTTAAATAAGTTGGAATTATTAAGTGCTAGGAGTAGATGTATTGTAATTAATTAACATTAGATTAGATAATTCTGTTCAGTAATTCTATATTGCCATTAGTAGCTGAGCATGTTTGCCATTTGGGGAATCAGAAGAATGTTATACTAGTGAGTTTTCATTCTGCAAATTATATATTGCATGCACTGAATCCTCTGGGCCGAAGACGATGACTACTTTGAATGACAGGAAGTCAGCAATGCTACTGAAAGCCAAATTACTGAAAGATCAGCGATTCTAGCAAGCTTACTGAAAGATATATGTGCAGCCATAGCACAGCCCAGAGTGAAAGCAGAAGCTGCTGAAGAATTTGAAGTTATCATCGATGACAGATGATGTGGGTGCAAACTTCTGAAATATCTATGAGGAACAGTTGGCCATTGCTAACAAATTGTGCTTGCAAGAATAATTGGTGGAGCCTTACTCTCTGTACACATTTTTACTGAGACCTAGCAAGGGCAAACAGTGTCACATAGTTTGGATTAATTTTCATAATGATTGCAATCCTTTTTCTATATTGTCAAATGGACTATATATCTATAAAGATGTCTTCCAACCAACCAGATGAAGTTCATCCATGGAGCTGAATTTGTACCATGTAGCAGTTTTCTCTCAATAAATGAGGTGCTCTGGCCTAGCAAGGAGAAGATTTATAGAGCTGCATAAGTTTGCAGTACTGTGGACCTTAAGGCCTTAAGTAGTACTGTATTTAACATAAGAATTGAAAGAAATATTGATAAACCGGGAAGATGTATTAGAACTATCTAATAAAATGAAGAGTAGCAAATTACCTGGACTGGATGGTATGCATCTGAAGGTGATGAAAGAACTAAAACAGTAGATTCCAGATCTACTGTTTGTAATCTGTGAGTAATCATTTAAATCATCTGTAGTACCTGAAGATTGGAGAATGATCAGTGTAACGCCAATTTTTAAAAAGGGTTCATGATCCAGGAAACTACAGACTGGTGAGCCTGATGTCAGTACTGGGCGACATGGTAGAAAACATTATAAATAATAAAATTACTGATCAGGTAGATAGTCATGGCTTAATGGGAGAAAGCCAACATGGCTTTGGACAAGGAAGATCTTCTGTTATTAATCTGTATATTTTTTTGAAGGTGTGAATAAACAGGTATACAAAGGTGAACCAGTTGATATAGTATATCTGGTTCTCAGCCTTTGAAGGTCCCTTATGAGAGACACTTGGAGAAATTAAAAAGTCATGGGATAGGAGGCAGTATACTATTGTGGATTAGGAACTGGTTAAAAGATAGAAAGTAGAGGGTAGGGCTAATTGGCCAATTTTGTGAATAGAGAAAGATGAAGAGTGGAGTACCCCAAGGATCTCGGCTGGGTCCGCTGCTTTTTAACATATTCATGAATGTCCTGGAAATGGGAATATCGAGTGAGATGATTAAATCTGCAGATGATACAAAATTATTCAAGTTGTTAAAACACAAGAGGATTGTGAAAAATTGCAAGAGGACCTTGATAAATTGGAAGACTGGACAATCAAATGGCAGATGAAATTTGAATGTGGACAAGTGCAGAGTTATGTACCTAGGAAAGAACAACCCACACTATGGATACACAGTGCAAGAACATAAGAACATAAGATATGCCACACTGGGTCAGACCAAGGTCCATCAAGCCCAGTATTCTGTTTCCAACAGTGGCCAATCTAGGTCATATGTACCTAGCAGTTTCCCCAAGAGACACAAGTTCCACAATGCTTGTACTGGGTCAAGCATTGATATCTTCGGTCACTTCTTAATAATGGTTTATGGACCTTTCCTCCAGGAACTTGTCCAAACCTTTTTTAAACCCAGCTACACTAACAGCCTTTACTACATCCTCCGGTAACAAATTCCAGAGTTTGATTACACGTTGAGTAAAAAAATATTTTATTTTATTAGTCTTAAATAGTTTACCCTGTAGCTTCATTGCATGTCCCCTAGTCTTTCTATATTCTGATAAGGTAAACAATCGATCTACGTTTACCCGTTCCACTCCGTTCATTAATTTATAGACTTCTATCATATCTCCCCTCATCCGTCTCTTTTCCAGGTTAAAGAGCCCTAACCTTTTTAGCCTTTCTTCATAGGAGTATCCTTCCATCCCCTTTACCATTTTGGTGGCTCTTCTCTGTACCTTTTCTAAAATCGCTATATCCTTTTTAAGATACGGCAACCAGAATTGCACACAATATTCAAGGTGCGGCCTCACCATGGAACGATATAGAGGCATTATAATATCTTTTGTTTTATTTTCCATTCCTTTCCTTATCATACCTAGCATTCTATTTGCTCTCTTGGCCGCCGCTGCACACTGGGCCGAGGGTTTTAACATGCTATCCACAATGACGCCTAAATCTTTTTCCTGGGTGGTGGTTCCTAATGTGGAACCTTGCATCGTGTAACCATAGTTTGGGTTGTTCTTCCCTAGGTGCATAACCTTGCACTTGTCCACATTAAATTTCATCAGCCATTTTGATGCCCAGTCTTCCAATTTATCAAGATCCTCTTGCAATTTTTCACAATCCTCTTGGGTTTTAACAACTTTAAATAGTTTTGTGTCATCTGCAAATTTGATAACCTCACTCGTTATTCCACTTTCCAGGTCATTTATGAATATGTCAAAAAGCAGCAGACCCAGCACAGATCCCTGGGGTACACCACTATTCACCTTTCTCCATTGGGAAAATTGGCCATTTAGCCCTACCCTCTGTTTTCTATCTTTTAACCAGTTCCTGATCCACAATAGTACACTGTCTCCTATCCCATCACTCTTTATTTTTGCCAAAAGTCTCTGATGAGGGACCTTGTCAAAGGCTTTCTGAATGTCCAGATACACAATATCAACCGACTCACCTTTGTCCACCTGTTTATTCACTCCTTCAAAAAAACATAACAGATTAGTAAGACAAGATCTTCCTTGTCTAAAGCCATGTTGGCTGTCTCCCATTAGGTTGTGACTATCTACATGCTGAGTAATTTTATTCTTTATGATGGTTTCTACCATTTTTCCCGGTACTGATGTCAGGCTGACTGGTCTGTAGTTTCCCGGATCACCCCTGGAACCCTTTTTAAAAATTGGTGTTACATTGGCGATCCTTCAATCTTCAGGTATTAGAGATGATTTTAATGATAGTTCACAGATTACTGATAGCAGTGCTGCAATCTCATATTTCAGTTCTTTCAACACCCTTGGATGTATACCATCCGGCCCAGGTGATTTGCTACTCTTCAGTTTATCTAATAGTTGTAAGACATCTTCCCGATGTATCGATATTTCCTTCAATTCTTCCGCACCTTTAAATACCACTTCAGTCATGGGTAACATCCCTACATCTTCCTCAGTAAAGACCGAAGCAAAGAATTCATTCAGTTTCTCCGCTATCGCCTTGTCGCCTCTTAGTGCTCCTTTAACCCCTTTATAATCTATTGGACCAACTGACTCTCACAGGTTTTTTGCTACAAATGTACTTGAAAAGGTCTTTATTTTGCGTTTTTGCTTCCGCAGCAAGCTTCTTCTCAAATTCTCTCTTTGCCTGCCTTATCAATGCCTTGCATTTGACTTGCCAGTGCTTGTGCTGTTTCCAGGTTTCGTTGTTTGGCTCTTTTTTCCATTTCCTGAAAGATGCTTTTTTGGCAACAACAGCCTCTCTGACCTCACCTTTAAACCATGCTGGCAGATTTTTGGACTTCCTTCCACTTTTCTTAAAGCGTGGAATACAGCTGGTCTGGGCTTCCAAGATAGTATTTTTCAACAACACCCAAGCTTGATGTACATCTTTAACCTTCGCAACTGCTCCTTTTAGTTTTTTCTTAACTGTTTTCCTCATTTTATCATAGTATCCCTTTCGAACGTTAAAAGGTAGTACTGTGGATTTCCTTACTATCCCTCCTCCACTAATTAAATCAAAGGCGATCATGTTATGATCACTATTGCCAAGTGGCCCCAACACCCTTATCTCTTGCACTAGATCTGGTGTTCCACTAAGGACTAGGTCTAATATGGCTTCCCCTCTGGTCGGTTCATGAACCAGCTGCTCCAAGAAGCAGTCATTTATTTCATCTAGGAACTTTATCTCCCTAGCATGTCCTGACGTGACACTGACCCAGTCAATACCGGGGTAATTGAAATCACCCATTATTATTACTGCGCTGTAACTTTTGTTAGCTTCCTTGATTTCTTTGAGCATTTCATCATCCATTTGGTCATTCTGGCCAGGTGCTCGATAGTACACCCCCACTGCCATCGCCTTCCCCCTTTTATATGGAATTTCAATCCATATAGATTCTACAGCAGATTTTGTTTCCTGCAAAACTTTAATCCTTTCTGAGTCAATGCCCTCTCTAACATAGAGCGCAAACCCTCCACCAATTTGATCAGCTCTATCATTACGATATAGTTTGTACCCAGGTATCACAGTGTCCCACTGGTTGTCCTCCTTCCACCATGTCTCTGATATTCCAATCATATCTAACCTTTCATTTAGTGCTATATATTCTAACTCTCCCATCTTATTCTTTAGACTTATAGCATTTGCATACAAGCATTTTAGAGAATGTATTTTATTCATGTTAATTTGGCTATTGTTAGACATGTGTAAATTGGGATCTTTAAGCTCTGTCTGCTCCATACTTGAGGGCATTTGGGCTACTTTACTCTTTTGTGGAACCTCTCTGCTTTTGGTAGTATCCTTCAAGGATACATTCTTCCGAACCATCCGCTCTTGGGCGACTGTCGGCTTTCCCCTAATATCTAGTTTAAAAGCTGCTCTATCTCCTTTTTAAAGGTTAATGCCAGCAGCCTGGTTCCATCCCGGTTAAGGTGAAGCCCATCCCTTCGGAAGAGCCCCTCCTTTCCCCAGAATGTTCCCCAGTTCCTAACAAATCCAAGGATTCACATTAGGAACCATCACACAGGAAAAAGATTTAGGCCTCATCGTGGATAATACATTGAAACCCTCTGCTCTGTGTGCAGGGGTGGCCAAGAAAGCAAATAGAATGCTAGGAATCATGAGGAAAGGAATGGAGAATAAAACAAAGGATATTATAATGCCTCTGTACCATTCCATGGTGCAACCACACCTTGAATATTGTGTGCAATTCTGGTTGCCGTATCTTAAAAGGATATAGCGGAATTAGAAAAGATATGGCAAAGAGCTCTCAAAATGGTAAAAGTCATGGAAAGATACCTCTGTGTGGAAGGGCTTAAAAGATTAGGGCTCTTCAACTTGGAAAAGAAACAGCTCAGAGGAGATACGATAGAGGTTATACATTAATGAATGTAGTGGAACAGGTAAACAGATCGGTTGTTTACGCCATCAAAAAGTAGAAAGACTCGGCGTCGCTGAGAGACTGAGAATGAGATGCTCTTTCATTGCTCTCCTTTACCTACTTTCAATGGGCATGCAGAAGGCAAAAATCATGGCAAAGGCCCCTTCTTTGCCCCTTAAGCCTTCCGATCGCCAGTTAAATATTCCTCAGAATTGGTAGTGCTGGGAATGATGGCTGATGCGTCAGATTCATCAGGACAGGGCTCCCTCCTTTGCCCAGATGTTTCTTTGAGCGCTGGTGGAAGGTCTTTTTCACTGCTTAAGCGGGGCTCCGGAGTCTCTGGAATCCTCAGCCAGGTGGCTGACCGAGGTGGTGTGGAGCCCAGCCTGATTGAAGGGGAGGATCCTGGAAGAGAGTTTTTACCTGGAAGCACTTCGCAGCAGACTTTGGAGGTGGATCAAATAGAGGGATCTGAAGCATCTGGTGCAGCGTTGTCCCCGGGTCTTCCCTCAGTTTCTCCTGACTATTGCTACTGTAACATCAGGCTGAATATTTGATGCTAGGGCCATATCTGGGTCCCGGCATTGAATATCCGGCAGATTACGATGGTGGCACCACTACATCCCCCGCTGCTAAGCAGTTAGCATTGTGGCGTGTCGTAGGCATTCTAGGGCAGAACAGAGGTGGCACCCGTCGCTAACTAGGGCTGCAGTGATATTGAGCTGCTTCCCAGTTAGTGATAAGCGGGTAAAGTTAGACACAGCAAAGGCTGGCCTAACTTTACCTGCAGAAGATAACCAGGCAGTTTCGATATTGAGCTTCTGTTCAGTTAGCTTCCGGATAAGGATGAAAGGGGATAGACTTGGGAGTAATATGTGGAAATATTTCTTTACGGAAAGAGTGGTAGAGGCGTGGAATAGTCTCCCAGTGAAGGTGTTAGAGACGAGGACAGTATCTGATTTCAAGAAAGCATAGGGCAGACACCGATGATCTCTAAAGGAAAAAAGGGACTAGAGTAGTTGATAGGAAGGGCAGACTGTACATAGGGGGTTATTCTTGGCTACTAATAGTGGGGATGGACGGCCCGACAGGACGTCCATCCCCGCTATTCTTGCTGGCTCCTGCCCCCAACTAACTTCACCACTGGTTGTGCGGGGATTTAAGATGGGGTGGGGAATGGGCAGCCCAGGAGTAGAGTCTGGATGGGCAGAGGGCGGTCCCCAGCTCTGGACATACAGGGCGGATTCTAATTTTGGCCCTGTACGTCTAGGACTGGTGAAATGTCTGGGGAAGTTATTCCGCCTCCGAGGTGGAATAACTTCCCTGGGCGTTATTTTTTGCACAGCCCAGGGTGTGGATGGGGCAGGGGGGCCAGGAGGCCAGATCGGGGGTCGGGCTTCAGGGAATAAACCCACTTTTCAAGCGGCCGATATCACGGCTCTTAAATGGAGCCGCAGTGCCATGGCAGTATGACGCCATGGTGCCATGGCTCCATTTAAAAGCCCTGACTGAGTTAGCCAGGGACAGTCCTGTATGTGCAGGCCAGACAGAATCACAATCCTGGCCTGCACATGCAGGACTGTTTGCGATTCTGATCCCACGGAGTTAGACCTGCCCCGCGGGATCAGAATCACAATCCCCTCTGTGCATCCGGTTCAGACCGAATGCATAGAGGGGATCTACGTGTGGGACGGAATCAGGCCCATACTGTATTGAAATCTTTAATCTGTCCCCATATGGTTTATAATGATGACCAATGACCATTTTGGTAGCCACCCTCTGCACCAACTCCATCCTGTTTATGAAGGTTTTGTCTCCAGAACTGCATATACGAGGTAATACTCCAAATGGGGTCTCACCAATGACTTATACAGAGGCACAATCACTTCCTTTTTCCTGCTGGCCATTCCTCTCCCTACTTACCCAAGCATCCTTCTGGCTTTCACCATCATCTTTTCTACCTGTTTAGCCATTTTAAGATCATCAGAAACAATCACGCCCAGTTTCCACTCTTCTTTCATGGACAAAAGTACTTCAACCCCTGTACTGTACTGCTCCCTTAGATTTTTGCAGTCCAAATGCATAACCCTGCATTTTTTTTAAATTTATATTTTATAGAAAACATAACAATTTGTTCCTAGAAAGTTATATCATATATCTCACATACGGTCCATACAACTGTATAACCTCTCACATTCCAACAATCCCTTTTGTCATGTAATTTTACTATTTTTAATTACCCCACCCCCCCAGAGTCCCAAGTACCGACTCCTGCTATCACCATACCAATTAAGTTAAAACACACAAACATTTTGAGTCATTAAACACTTAAATGTTTTAAGTAAGAGCTCTCCACTGTATATATTTCCCCCACACTTGCATGAATTTTTGTGGCCTACCCCTTTTAAGCGCTGGTAGTTTACTTATTAAGTAGATCTGGGACAACGATCCTTTATATTCTGCCAGCTGTGGTACTGCTACTTGTTTCCATTTTCGTGCCAGTATAACTCTGAAGGTGACACAACCCTACTCAATAAAGAGACCCTCTGCCTTATTCAGGTTTGTGGGCTTCAACCCCAACATAGCCGTGGCTGGTTGTGGTTCAATATCTTTCCCCAACATCTTCCCCAACATTCCAAACACTTCTGACCACATTTTATTTACTGCCACACACTCCCACCAGACATTAAAGTGCGTTCCTTTCCCACCACACTCCCTCCAACATTTATCTTCCATATGTTCATATATTTTATGCAGCCTTACCGGCGTCAAATGCCATCTGTATAATATTTAATAATTATTTTCAATTAAATTTATGGCTAATAATCCTTTATATCTATTCAGATATATTCATTCCCATATTGAGTCTTCCCACTCTACCCCCAAATCTACCTCCCAGGCTCTTTGATAGGTTTCCCTTCCCGTCGCCCTATTCATCATCTTATAAAAACTTGTCAAGACCTTCTTCGTCTGTCCCCTCAGAAAACGTTTCTCAACCCCTGTTAGCTCCCCCTGGAGTTAGGGTATAATTCTCTGTTGAATGTAATGGCTGAGCTGCAGATAACTATAAATATCCTTCCCATCTAGATGATACAATGTTACGAATTCAGCAAACTTTTTTATTTCCATACCCTCCATCAATTGATCTACTCTTCGTAGCCCATTCTGCTCCCACTTTTCAAAGGCGTTCTTCCCCATTGCAGGCGGAAAATCTGGGTTTCTCCGAATTGGTACCAACCTAGAAATTCCATTCCCCCCCCCCCCAACCAAATCTGTTTCCACTTCCCCCATATACGTAATGTACTTTGTACATAGGGGTTATACCCTTGATATCCTCTTTTGACATTTTTAGGTAGCCAGACATAATCCCCAATTGTCCCCTCTTCCAAATCCTCTGATTCCATCTGTACCCATTCTTTCTGATCTTCCGCCCCCCACTCCACAATAGCATACATTTGTGCTGCTTCCCAATAGTTTAACAAATTCGGTACAGACATTCCCCCCTGTTCTCTTTGCCTCATCAAAATCCTCCCTGCTACCCTATTTTTCTTCCCCCCCCCCCCCATGAACTGTAGAATAATCTGCTGTAACTTTCCAATATAATTCTTTGATACCCACATCGGGAGATTCGTAAATAGATATAGCCATTTAGATAAGGTCATCATTTTGATAATAGAGATCCTCCCCATCCAGGATAATGTTTTCCGTTTCCACTCATCTAGCTCCCTCCTAATTATTTTTTCCACCCACATATAGTTTTCCCTAAACATATCAGTCTCCCTAGTGGTTAAATATATCCCCAGATACCTGATACTATGGTTTGTCCACTTAAAGAGAAATTGAGCTTTTATCATTGCTGGTGTCTCTAAGCTTGCCATTATATTCAATATCTCTGATTTTGTAGCATTAATTTTAAAACCTGAATAGTCTCCAAACTCCAATAATAATTTATATAAAGCTGTCAGAGACTCCCTCGGGTTAGTCAACATAAACAACAGGTCATCTGCAAAGAGAGATATTTTACTTTCCAACCTTTTCCATTTTACCCCATGAATTTCCAAACACTCCCTCACCTTCTGAGCTAAACGTTCCATGGATAGTACAAAAAGCATCGGGGACAGAGGGCACCCTTGACTTGTTCCTCTAAACAATTCAAACGGCCTTGTATATTCCCCATTGACCCTAATCCTTGCCAATGGTTGTGCATATATGGCTTTAATCCTCTTTAGATAATTCCCATCAATCCCCATTCGCTCAAGTACTTTGAATAAGAATGGCCATGAGACACGCCTTTTCCGCCTTTTCTATTGTCAACAAGATCATTTGCTCTCCCTCTCTCCTCCTCTTCCACTTTGCATTTAATACTTTCCGCATATTATCCATTGTATGACGCCCCAGAACAAACCCAGATTGATTCTCATATACTAATTTGGACATATATGGAAGTAGCCTATTCGCCAAAACTTTAGTGAAAATCTTAAAATCCGTTCCCAATAGGGATATTGGCCTATAAGATCCACATAAATTTGGATCCTTCCCCTTTTTAGGTAAATTGTAATTCCTGTCCTCCACATCGTTTCTGGTATTTCCACACCCTCCTTAAAGGAATTAAAAAGTCTAGTCAGGGGCTTACACACCACATCCACAAATGACTTATAAAATTTATTCGTAAAACCATCCAACCCCGGAGCTTTATTTGGTGGGAGTGATCTGATCACCTCCAAAACCTCCTTTTCTTGTATAGGATGAGACAATTGCTCGGCTTCTTTTCCCACTAGCTTCGGTAGATTCATTTGTAAATATTTATCTAAATTTTCCCCTCCGTTAATATTCTCAGCCTTATATAGTTGCGTATAAAAATCCACAAATCTTTGCTGCATTAGTTCAGCTTGCCTCACTTCCTTCCCCTGTGCATCCCTGATTTTAGTTATATAATTCCTATACTGCCTCTGCTTCACTGTATGGGCCAACAGGCAACTAGGTTTATTACCGATTTCAAAAAATTGTTACTTTAGTTTATCTTGTGCATGTTTTATCTCAACCAGTTCTAATTCATTTCTGTTCACCTTTAGGAGTTCCTGTATTATAGAATTCTCCACTCTTCCCTGTACTTGTAAACTATCTAATTCCCTAATCTTTCCCCTTAAGGATTCCTTTGACACTCTTTAAGCTTCTTCATATAGGTACCTATAGAAATTAAATCCCTCTCACCACCACTTTCAAACATTCCCATAATGTTCCAGTCTTACAGTCCTCCCTATCATTCTCCTTCAGGTAAAGTTTTATTTTGTCCCTTATTTGTTTGGTAGTTTCCCCATTCTTCAATATAGATTCATTTAATGTCCACCCCATTCGCTTCATTCACTTAAACCCTATACGAATTTCAATCCACACTGGGGCATGGTCAGACCATGTCCTCTCCTCAATCTCGCACCGTTCTAACCCCGCAACTACCGTCTTGGACACCCATATCATATCTATTCTCGAGAATGATTTATGCACCGGTGAGTAAAACGTGAATAGTTTTTCTCTCCCTTTCAATTCCCTCCATGCATCTACCACCCCAAAATTTTTGCCCATTGACTGCAGGCTTCTCCTACTTTTAGCACATCCCAATAAATTCCCCGTAGAATTATCTAGTACCGGGTTGGATGTTAGATTAAAATCCCCCCATGATTATTTGTCCTTCTGCAAACTCTGCCACCACACTATTTAAGCGTTCATAAAAAGGCCCTTGAGCTACATTTGGACCATATACATTTACCAGGGTATATATATGCTCCTGAATTTTCAGCTTAATCATGATATCTTCCCCCTTTATCTTGTTTCACCACACATCCAGAACACTGCATTTGCCCATTCACCAAAATTCCCACCCCCCTTTTTTTCAATTCCAATCTATTTGAAGCAAACCATTTCCCTGTAACTTTTTTATGCGCCACCCTCCATTCATCACATTTTTTCAGGTGTGTCTCCTGTATAAAGATATTATCCTCTTTAAGTCTAATTATCTCTTTAAACATTCTCTGTCTTTTAATCGGGGAATTCAACCCCCTTACATTCATCGTCAATGCCCTAATTCTCTCCATTTGTCATCTTCTCCCCCCCCCCCCGCTCCCCCCTGATGTGTAACTGGGAATCTGTATACTCCATCCCCCTTCCCCCTCCCCCCCACCTCGTCCACAAACCCCTTCCCCCTTCCCATTCCTTTCCTCCAAACCACCAACTTCGCTGCCTCTTTGAGGCATGACTCATCACCACTCCTGGAAACTCTACACCTTCCCTCCTTCTTTTTACCTTTGCCCATGCCCATATGCTTTAACGTTACCCTTTTTTTTCTATTATTATTTTTTTATTATTTTGTTTATTTTATTTATATTTTTTTTCTCCCGCCTTCATTAACAATACACTCAACCCCGAAACAGACCTCTCTTATATATTACAACTCCTTGTAATCATAACCCCAATTGCTCTCCTTTTTGTCCATTCCTTCACCCATCTCCTTCCATTTCCTGGGCAATCCTTTGTTTTTGTCTACACAGCCTGAGATCTCCCTGCGGTGCCCGTCTCCACTCGCCTTCCTTCGCCTGTCGTCTCGTCGCTTTGTTGAGCTTTGAAGGCTGAATGTCCGGTATCTCAATCCAACATGCTTCCTTCATCACCTTAATCACTGCGTCCACTGTTTTAACACAAAATGTTATCCCTCAATAAAAAATTGTAATCCAAATGGGAATAGCCACTTATATCTGACTGATTTCTTTCTCAACTTCTTAGTAACTGCTGCCATTTCACTCCTTTTCCTCATTGTAATAGACGATAGGTCTGCATACAATTCAATTCTGAGATTGTTCCATTTGAAGCTAGTGATCTTCCTCGCTGCTTCTATCACTGCACTTTTAGTGGTATATTCGTGGAAGCAGGCTATAATGTCCCTGGTGTAACCATCTCTTTTTGACCCTAGTGCTCTATGAGCCCAATCTATTTTCCAACAGAATGTAGAGCCATCTTGATCTGCCTCTTCCAAAAGCTGTTGACAGATTTTTTCCATTAGCTTCCCACAGTCCGAATGTTCCATATCCTCAGGAACCCCTCGTATTTTGATATTGGCTCTCCTCAATCTATTTTCCAGGTCCTCTACTTTAGACCACAACTCTTCTGACTCCATTTCTAAATGGTCCATTCTGTCCTGCATTTTCTGCATTGCTCCATCTTGCACCTCCATTTTATTCTCAATCTCCTCCACACGCTGCCCAATATCTCTCACGTCTGTTTTTAGCTCCTCCAGCCTTGTGTGTGCTTTGGTCTTAAAATGAGCTAAATCTTGCCTGAGTGTGCTGAACCAGCCTTTTATTTCTCCTCTCAGCACCTCCAGCTCTCCATTCTGTTTATTTTCCCCAGGCCTCGTCATACCAGCTTCCTCCACGCTCGCAGGACTCACCGCGGCAATCTTATTTTTTCCCCTGGAGTTCGCTGTAGCGTTTTTGTACGCTAATGCCTTCAGATCTGCAGTGCTTTTCTTCATCGTGCCTCAAATCCTCACCTCCACAGCCCCTGGTAGGTTGTTTTGTCAATTTGTTATACCCTCCGGTGTGCTTTTTCTGGGAAATTTTCTTCTCACTTCCATGGAGCTCCGCTACTACACAGCCACTCCAGGTGCTGACGTCATTTCCTCCATGATCCTGCATTTTTAGCGTTAAATCTCAGCTGCCAAATTCTCAAGCATGTCATCTGCTCCTTCTTAGATGTCTACTCCATTGCAGATTTTGGTATCATCCACAAAGAGCCAAACCTTACTCAACAGCCCTTCCTCAATATCACTAACAGCTACTGAATAACAAAAGAACAAATGAAGAAATGATCCTGAGAACCTGCGGATGGCAGCAAAGTCAGGTCCTGCCACCTAAACAAGAAAAGAATCAGTCCAACTTGGAGGAGGAGGAGTGGAGTCATTGCAATTTATGAGTTGCAATAGTCATAGCAAGAGTAGAACAGCATGTCAATGTGGATCCAACCACTGTCAGCACAAGAAGAGGATCCCAGCTATAGCCCTGGCAAAGAGTGGATAGCTAACAGGAACTCGACCCCAGTGGCACAGGAATAAAAGCTCAGCTACAGTTGTGACCAGGAATGAAGCAATGGCAGGGGAACTATGGAAGGGAAGAAGAGTATTTTGTTAGGAGGAAAAGAGAATTGGGAAAGTTCAACAAAGGGTAAAAGAGTGGCAAGGGAGGAGCAAACAGAGCTGGAAAAGTGTGAAGGATGGGATAGGCAGAGGAGATAAGAATAGAGGGGGAAAGGGGACAAGAGTTGCATAAGTGCTAGGGGGGAAAAGGGGGATGGCAGAAGTGGAGAAAGAGCAGGAAGGCAGGAAAAAGTGTAAGGCCGAGGAAAGTTTACATGCCCACAACCACAGACATAGCCCCTCAACACACACACACACACACACCTCTTCCCTACACATTTAAACACAAATTTCCCTGTATATGCATACACACACACATGCACATACACACCCCCACTTCCTGACATCCTATCTAAACATCCTCACAGATAAACAACTAAACTCTCCTCACAGAGATAAATATACACACTATAAGGCACATTTTAGAAACGACGTCCAAGGGCAATCTGGGATGTCTCCGCCAAATATTGCGAAAAAAAAAAGCAGGTATATCTAGATTTTCAGAAAGCCTTTGACAAAGTCCCTCATGAGAGACTCTTGGGGAAATTAAAAAGTCAGGAAATTGGAGGCAGTGTAATATTGTGGATCAGGAACTGGATAAAAGATAGAAAGCAGAGAGTAGGGCTAAATGGCCAATTTTCTCTATAGAGAAAGGTGAATAGTGGAGCACCCCAGGGATCTGTGCTGGGCCCGCTGGTTTTTAACATATTCATAAATGACTTGGGAATGGGATTGAGTGAGGTGATCAAATATGCAGATAACACAAAATTATTCAGAGTTGTTAAAACACAAGTGGATTGTGAAAAATTGCAAGAGGACCTTGATAAATTGGGAAACTCAGCATCCAAATGGCAGATAAAATGTAATGTGGACAAGTGCAAAGTTATGCATTTAGGGAAGGACAGCCCAAATTACAGTTACATGATACAAGGTTCCACATTAGGAAAAGAAAAAGATTTAGGTGTCGTTGTGGATAATATATCGAAACTTTGTGTGCAGTGTGCAGCGGCGGTCAAGAAAGCAAATAGAATGCTAGGAATCATAAGGAAAGAAGTGGATAATAAAACAAAGGATATTATAATGCCTCTGTATTGTTCCATGGTGCGACTGCACCTTGAATATTGTGTGCAAGTCTGGTCACTGTATCTTAAAAAGGCTATAGTGGAATTAGAAAAGGTACAGAGAAGAGCCGCCAAAATGGCAAAGGGTTGGAAGGATACCCCTTACAAGGAAAAGCTTAAAAGGTTAGGGCTCTTCAACTTGGAAAAATGACATCTGAGGGGAGATATGATAAAGAACTATGAAATAATGAATGGAGTAGAACGGGTAAATGTAGATCATGCAGCGGCGGCAATGGCCGCAAACAGCCCCTCTGACGCCCGATGCTGACTTCCTGTGGCAAACAGGAAGTTGACATTGAGCATCAGAGAGCTGGCAGAAGCAAACAGCCCCAAAGTTTGAAGGTAAGAGCCACGGAGGCTGTTTGTGGCCCTTGCTGCTTGATGCATGTCCTAGAGAGGGGCATCATCAGGAGCAATGGGTGCTGGAGGCGGAAGGGGGGTGCAAAGGATGAGGTTCGCCTGTGGCCTCACCTCCTTGAGTCAGCCTTGCTTATATCACTAGTGCACTCACACATGCACACACACACACCACCACCACCACCACCATTCATTACTCATACCCATTCTCTCCACCCAGCCACACACCCCCTGCTGTCCTACTGATGCACCTTTTCCCATTGCTCTTCCATCTGAGTCCCCCACACAGACTTGACTGAGTTTGCGAAGAGAAAAGGGAACATGTACTACTGAGGCAAACTGTAAATGTGCACTTTTCAACATTTCTCTTTGAAAATTAACATATATCTGGGTTTCATACTACAACTATTACAGAGACTATACTGCAATAAACACTGAGAGATAGAAAGTGCATTTGCTTGTGAGTAGAGGAATAACCGCCAACGACAAAGACATTGTCCTAAGCAATATTTGACTTGAAACCTTTGAGAGTAAATGCAATATATCAGGCAGCCTTTCAAACAGAATTGCATATACAGTGCAGGCCTAATTTCACTTTCCCTCCAATGATCTCGCAAGGCATTTCTTTAAGTATTTCAAAAGCATTTAAGGTGAACTGTACAAAGAATCAGAAATATACTGCAGTTCACCTTAAATGCCTTTACAGCTGTAAAGAAAATATATTTCACACTCATTGAAAGGGAAGTCAAATGAGGACTGCACATGTACAAAGATCAGCTACGGAATGCAGAAAATGTGCTTCACAGGAGATATTTAGGGATGGTTTAAAAATAATTGGTTACTTCTGCCCTGACAATTTCTGCTTCATGCTGTTAGTGTTCTTACAGAGACAGAACAACACCTTTACAATAGTTGTTTTATAGCCTAGAAGCCAAGGCCGGTGCTAGGATTTCTGGCACCTCCCTGCAATCTATACATCATTAGCCAGTGACCTCTGAGTGCACCCACAATACTATTTTTGATAGCACCTTAGTTTCTTTGTTTGTTTCATTTTTTTATTTTTCATTTCCTCATTTTATATTTTTCTGCATTTTTCGGCTGTCCAAACATCGGCGCCTCCTCCCACAGTGCGTTTCTTGCTTGCTGTGTTGCACTGGCTCTGCTGGTAACTCTTAGAAACACGATATGTGTTCAAGGGTTCTTTGCTGTACGGAGAGACTCATACCTCAAGGACCTACTGGTGTAGAACACTGTACTTCAGACCTCTGCTCTTCAAATCAGGACAACATTCAATGCTGGCAGTACTACTGACAATTTTATTATTTTCCATATTAATGCAGAGAAAATTATTTACATTCCATCCACAAGCAACAGGAAGGAATTTTCAGTGCAATTTCCTCTTTATAGTTGGTTAATAAAAACAAGTGATATGCCAATCTCAATTCAGGAGGGCTATCAAGGCTCAAAATATAGGCATAGCATCGTTCTACTTGAACTAATCACTTCCGCTTTATTCCAATACTATCTGTACTTTCAACATCTAGATTACTAAACATGTAGCATTTGACCCCAGGTGAGCAACACTGCTTGGTTAGTAGAAATTTTGGGCCTGATATTTAAAGGTATTAAGGCCGTGAACAGACCTGCTGACTGCGTTAATCCCCTTGGCCGGGATATTCTGAGTCACTTGCCACGAATATCCGCGGGCGCCACTGCAGCACATAGTGATAACCGGGCAGCGGAGATAATGAGTCGCTGCCTGGTCATCAGAAAAGTCAGGAACTGTAAAGACTCGCCTAACTTTCAACACAGAAGCTAGCCAGGCAGCAGCAGCTGAATATCGTCACTGCCCAGCTAGCTTCATCGCGATCCAGGCAACTCAGAAATTGAATGTCGGGCCTGGATATGACCCCAGCATTGAATATCCGGGTCTAGGATTCAGCAGCAACAGCTAGTCACTGTAAACATGCTAGCCGCATTGCTGAGTATCAGGCTCTTTGGATTTGGATGGAAAACATCCATTCAGTTATTTATTTAATAGAACTTCTATAGCGCAGATCTTGTACACTCACCAAGGTTTACCATTAAGCATACATATGAAATAATAGAAAGAATAAACATGGCATTAAAAAATACCACAAACACAACACTCCATAAAATAAATCAAATGTAAAACAAGTCAATATACTGAAGAGCATAAATTCAAACCCTGAAGCTTCTGTTATAACCTTAAAGCCAAACAATTTAAATATCCCAGTGATCCCATATTCTAATGACCTTTTGCAGATAAGATGGACTTACACTGCCAACTTCCAGGTCTTGATGCAAGAAGAGAGTTTTGATTGCTTGACTTATTCACTCTTCTGATAGAAACTTCTTTAATTGTGTACTATCTCGGTCCTTTCAGAGTCCCCTGGAAATACTTTTCTTTATTTCTCCATGTACAGGCAACTCAATATTTGTCAAGAAGTCCTCATATCCACTAATTGTCATATACTAAATTTCACACAGATATATAGGAATGCATTAGTTTAAGGAAATACCATTCCTGATTCAGGACATGGATTTAGTAAGGGACTGTAAGTACGTTATATCTTGTAACATCTAAGACAGCAATAATAAAAGCCTTTCATGGGTAAAATAGAATTGTAGTCATGGCAATGAGGGTTTTGTTTATTGTCCAACAGACCCTAGAGTTAACCCATTAGGTGCTTGGGGGTGATTAGGACTAACAAGGATTTTTTCAATGTACTGGGATGGGGGAGGATCCATGGGATGCTGTCTTTTCAAAACAGATAGGAGGTCGAGGGAGGGTCCAGAAGTACTACTTTCTTCAAAAGGAATTGTGGTAGAAGAGCCAGGGAGGTGCTCAATTTTTCTAAACAGAATAGGATAAGAATCAATTTTGGGACAAACATTGGCTCCTTTTTAAAACATAGTAGGCTCAAGTTGGCACTCACTATTTTGTGTTGCTGATGCTGGAAATGTAGAATGTTCTCAGTCAGAGTGAGACCGAATAAATCTACCATGGGATTCACAAACCTGTGCTACCTGAGGTAGGGTGGGTCAGTGGCAAACCAAGGGTGGGGAAGTGGGTGTGGCCCACCCCGGGTGCCGGCCGGGAGGGCGGTGCATGCCCGCCGAGTATATGGTTATAGCACGACAAACTTATTCTAAATCTGACTTGCTGTGCTACAGTATCTCCTCTCCAGGCCCAACATTGAATATCTGGGGTGGCCAGATAGTATAGAAGCTAATTGGATAACTTCTGCGGCAGAAGTTAGGCCAGCCTTTAATGTGCCAACTTTCGCCGCTTTTTGATTACTGGGCACAGTTCAATATGGCCTCCAGAATACCTCAGTGCTAGCCAGCTAGGATCTGGGCATGCAGCGGCAACATCCATGGGTATTCAGCGGCACTAATATCCCAGCCACGGAGCTTAGCGGGTTTGTTAACTGTATTAATCGCTTTGAATAATTTATGCATGTGCAAGCTGAAAGTGCATACTAACATTTACACCATTCCTGGAACTGCTGTATGTGCTAGTACCTAAATGTAGAAAGTATAGATCCCTCCAAATACATCAAGAGATATATAGATTAAGGTTTATCACTATCAACTATGACCTGTCTTCCAATCACAGAAGATTAGTAGAACCCGGGGTCTCAGACTATAACAGCAACTTCCTGGGCTTTTAGCACCTATAAGGAATACGTTGCTCCTTTGCATCAATGACCTCTCCGGTACTAAGGGTTTTATAAGTTTTACAAATATACAATAATCTTAATATCTC
The DNA here is from genome assembly GCA_033557465.1 of Ichthyophis bannanicus. Classification (NCBI taxonomy): domain Eukaryota; kingdom Metazoa; phylum Chordata; class Amphibia; order Gymnophiona; family Ichthyophiidae; genus Ichthyophis; species Ichthyophis bannanicus. Next base: position 1,785,261,522 of record CM066031.1, on the reverse strand, counting down.
TTGAGTTCTATTAAAGTTCTGACTTTTCAATTGATGTTCACACTCATTCGTAGCATGATCTCAAAAAATTGTAGAAATTGTCTTTAAATAAATGTGCTTATCTTGGAGTAAAAATGACGAACTGCCCGTACGCCACCATTTGGGTGCTGGCTCTGCATTTCAATTCTTCATCAGGGGGGGTCATCAATTCATGAAATAGCACTAACGATAAATAAAGAAATCATGCATTTTATGAAATCTCTAACATAATGCCATAATCTGTGTTTCAATGCGATCATGAAGCCATTCACTCTTACCATGGATTCATTGTGTTAAGGAATCTGAAAGTAACAAATAATCACTTGGCCACTTACTGGCTCACCGACTAACTCTAGATGCCACAAATATAAGCGATGTTGGCGCCACCAATTGGGAAGACGTCTTGAAGATGCAAAACCGTAAGGTTCGGATGGAGCTACACAAGCTATCTCTCATTGAATACATACGACGGCAACAAATACCCCGGGGTCTTCGCGTATACAAGGAACCGAAACTGTTCACTACCGATTCGGAATTCATGGAGAAATGGATTGGCATTTTAAATAAATGCTCCCTCGATCTAATGGTTTTAATCATTGACACCACTTCTACTGCTTTAGAATCCCTTCAACAGGAAATTGATACCTTGTTGTCTAGTCTTAAAAAAGAAGAATCATCTGCCCGTTATGAATTGAAAACAGAAGAATTGAATAAGCAAATTCAATCGTTGCACGATGAGGTAAAACAGACTAAAACGAAGAAGCTTCAATGGGACTTTAATGATTATACATCGGGGTATGTTTACCCGTGGCAAAATCCAAAGAGGAAACTTAAAAAATCATTCAAACGGGTTGAGTTTGATGTATCATCGGATGAAACAGGTTCCTCTAATTCTACCAAATCATCACGGGAGGATTTTCCGACCGAGGACACCAAAAAAACAAAAAAGAAAAACGGCGGCCGTGGGAAATCACGTGGCAGAGGAACAGGCCGACAGCGCGAGTAGCAGCTACTACAACTTTAGTTGAACGGTCGGGTAATACTTCTCCAGTGGAATCTTTGGTTATTAACATATCGCATTTTCCATTAACCGAACATCACTTGACAGTTTTGAACAAGGGTATGTCATTTGTCCCTGAGATCCGGTTCGATGGTTTTCAGTTTCGGGTCGACATAGAAAATCTTTTGAGGAAACTTCAAATAAAAATATTTTTTGCCACCCAAGAATCTCAACTGTAACACATACGCCCTTCAATAGATAAAGAACGTATTCCTTTGCCCATTAAATCTACGTGGATGCCTCCAGGGTCTTTACATCCAACTTTAGCTTTGTTTAAGGATTTGGTATTAAATGATATTACAAAACTAGAAAACACTAGTAAATTGACATCAAAATTTTTTGCCCCAGAGGAAAATGCTGCCCTGATGGAACTGCAGTCTCATCCTAATATAGTGATTCGTCGGGCGGACAAAGGTGGAGCAGTGGTCATTATGAACCGATCGCAATACCTACAGGAAGCGGAGCGGCAACTGTCTCAGGCAGACACGTATCAGATTTTGCTACAGGATCCCACCTTGACACTCCAAAACGAAATCAAGCTTATTACTTCTCAAGCATTGGAAAATAGCTTGATTACTAAAAAGGAATGGGTTTTCCTTAATGAGTCTTCTCCTACAGTTGCAAGATTTTATTTGGTTCCTAAAATACACAAAGATGAGCGTAACCCACCCGGAAGACCAATAGTGTCCACAAAAGGAACTATATTGGAACTACTTTCAATTTACCTGGATTCCTACTTGCGCCCGTTGATGGCCAATATTCCTTCCTATATCAAAAACACCTCTCATTTTCTTAACATGCTAGCTGACCATTCAGAATGGGCTTCACAAACAGATGTATTGCTAGTGACGCTGGACGTTTCTTCCTTGTATACGAGTATACCGCAAAAAGCAGCTTATGAAGTGATAATGTCATCCATGCGGAATCGTGGAGATTTATCTACTGAGCATATTGAATTTGTTTCCCGTTTGGCTAAACTCACTATCTTCCAGAACTATTTTGAATTCGAGGGTATTCTTTACCAGCAACTATCAGGTGTGGCCATGGGAGCCACCTGTGCCCCGTCGGTAGCAAACTTGTATATGGAAGCCTATGAGCGCCAGTGGCTCGCAGTATCACCGCACAAGGATTGCTTGATAGTATGGAAGTGTTACATAGATGATGTGTTTTTATTATGGAAAGGTACTGCCCAACAATTACAAGAGTTTACGTGTTGGCTGAATGGAGTGAATGCTCACATACAATTCACATGTACTTTTCACAAGCAACAAGTTGTTTTTTTGGACGTAGTAGTACAGAAAGGCAGCCAAGGTTGGGTCACATATGTACATAAGAAGCCTACTGATAGAAACACAATCCTTCATTATCATAGTAAACATCCACGACAATCTGCTTCCCCAGATTCCTCCTCCCTTGCCTCTTTCTTTGTTTCCAAAGTTAGTACTCTCCGCCAAGCTTTTCCCCAATGTCCCCCACCTCTTTCTCCCCCCACTGAGTCCCCCCCCCTTTCCTTCCCCTTCTTCGCTACCCTTAATTCCTGCATTATCACATTCCTGGTCCTCCTTTGACCCCATTACATCTGAAGTTTTGAATAAGACCTTCTCTACTATCCGTAAAACAACTTGCCTAGCTGACCCTATCCCTTCTCAATGGCTTCTAGAACCTTCCCTAGCCCTATCCCCTTATATCCTTTCTCTCTTCAACACAAGTCTATCCTCTGGTTCTTTTCCCTCCACTTGGAAGCATGCAGTAGTCCGCCCCCTCTTGAAATCTCACTCCTCTGATCCTTCCATTCTTTCTAACTGGCGCCCCGTCTCAAACCTATCCTTTCTGTCAAAACTCCTCGAGAAATTGGTTTTCTCTCAACTCTCCTCCCATCTTGAACTTTCTCTCACTCTTCACCCCCGTCAATCAGGTTTCTGCCCTGGCCACAGCACTGAATCTGTCCTTCTTTCTCTTCTCAATGATCTTCACATTGCTCACGATCACGGTCTTATTACCTTGGCTGTTTCTCTTGATCTATCTGCGGCTTTTGACTTAGTGGATCATCACACCCTTCTTTCCCGTCTTCATGAAGCCGGTCTTTCGGGTACGGTTCTCCGGTGGTTTCACTCATTTCTATCCTGTCGCTCCTTTTCTGTCGTCACCGCGTCTTCCTCTTCTGCCCCTATCCCCCTATCCTGCGGTGTTCCCCAAGGGTCTGTTCTCGCCCCACTTCTCTTTAATATTTTCCTAGCCCCTCTTGCCCTTTTAATCCAACAGTTTAGCATTTCTGCATATTACTATGCAGATGACATCATTCTTCTCCACCACACTGATTCCTTTTCCCCTGATATTTCCCCTCTTAACCTCTGTCTCACTGCTGTGATGTCCTGGTTCTCTTCTAACTTTCTACATGTTAACCTGGCGAAATCCTTTGCAATCTGGTTCACTTTTGGCAGCCCCTCCCCTACCTGTGCTCCTTCTCTGTCCTCCCAGCCTATCCCTCTGGTCTCATCACTCCGATACTTGGGTGTTGTTCTTGACTCTGCCCTTACTTTCAAAGACCACATTTCCTCAATTGTTCAGAACTCCTTCTTCTCTCTCCGACAACTCAGAGCAGTCCGTCCCTTCCTCTCAACTCCTGCCCTAACCACCCTCCTGCTCACCCTTGTACTGTCTCGTCTTGATTATTGTAATGTCTCTTTTGCCGGCCTACCCAAGTCCCAATTGTCTCGTCTCCAACGTGTCCAAAATGCTGCCATCCGTCTGTTGACACACGCATCACATTTCGATCACGTTACACCCCTTCTTTATCAGCATCACTGGTTACCCATCTCATTCCGCATTCAATTTAAACTTCTAATCTTTGCACACAGAGTAATCCATACTGGCACTCCTCTCTACCTGGCGAATCAGATACAATTCCGCACCTCTCACTGTCTCCTCCGCTCCGTACACATCAATCGCATGGCCCTCCCCTCCCCCGCACAAGCTCGTTTAGAACAAACCCGCTCCTCTGCTTTCTATTTCTTGGTTCCGAGCCTCTGGAACTCGCTCCCCCCCTCCCTCCGTGCAGAAGACACATATCAAGCATTCAAAGCCCAGCTGAAAACCCACCTTTTCTGTCTTGCGTTCGATCCTCCTCCTTAGCCTACCCTCCCCCCTCCTCTCTAATATGTTTCTCTTATGAAATGTATATCCCCCCTTCCCTTTCTCCCTTGATAGTACACGTGCATTACTGTCTTCTGTTAACTTATTTTCCGTTCTCTGCTCCTCTTTTCTTTCTCTTCTTTCCTTTTCTTATAACTGATGGCGTTCTTTTCCTTTTCTGCAGCCAAGTGCTTGTTTTAATTAACTTGCCTGATTTTATTTATTGTAAACCGCTCAGATGCCTACGGTATTGAGCGGTATAACAAGTTTTAATAAATCTAAATCTAAATCTAAATTACGGGACAGTCTTCCTCTGTCCCAGTTTATTAGATATTGTAGAAACTATTCCAGTCCAGAAAAATACAAAAAGCAGGCTAATGACTTAACACGTATGTTTACAGATAGGGCTATCCCACTTCAACTATCAAAACAGCATATAAGAGGGCTCTATATAACAACAGAGCATTACTGCTGCAACTGCGGAATAAATCGGAGATTTTGGACACAGATACTATTAATTTTATTACCAAATTCTCCCCACTCAGCGGTAGTATTAAACGTATACTAAAACGTCACCAGAACGTATTGAGCACTTTACCGGGGTTACAGAATAAATCTATACAATGTGTTTGGACCCAGCATCAAAACCTGAAAGAAAAGCTGAGTCCAGCTAAATTACAGTCTCTCTCACCAGCCACACAGGAGAGAACAGTAGGACACTTGAAGTGCGGTAGCTGCAACATCTGTTCCGTAACTGATGAGATTACTGAGTTCACCTATCATGGAGTAACCTATAGATTGAGAGACTCGACTTCTTGCAGCTCCGACCACATTGTTTATGGAATCAGATGCCCATGTGGCTTAATGTACGTCGGCAAAACTATCCGACAATTTCGCGTTTGTATGAACGAACATCGAAGTCGACTGAAATGTCATGTTCTGGAGGCTCCCCTGGTGGCACATTGTATACAATGCCAGCACACATTTGAAGAGCTTAGATGTTTTGGCATCACAGTATCTCCAGAGGGAAGGGTGGGTAGATCTAGAGCTAAAACTTTGCTTATTCAAGAGCAAGCATGGATATACAGATTGCAATCTGTCTCCCCAGGAGGTTTAAACAATATGATTGAGTGGGGAGCTTGTGTTTAACTTTGTTTTCCTGAATGGAGCGCAGTGACTATTTCCCCTCCTCCTGTAGTCTGGGCACGTTAACGTACGGCTATTTAAACTTCAGCAGTAATGTTAATACGCATGCGCGGAGTCTGAAAGTTAGTCGGTGAGCCAGTAAGTGGCCAAGTGATTATTTGTTACTTTCAGATTCCTTAACACAATGAATCCACGGTAAGAGTGAATGGCTTCATGATCGCATTGAAACACAGATTATGGCATTATGTTAGAGATTTCATAAAATGCATGATTTCTTTATTTATCGCTAGTGCTATTTCATGAATTGATCACCCCCCCTGATGAAGAATCGAAACGCAGAGCTGGCACCCGAATGGTGGCGTAGGGGCAGTTTGTCATTTTTACTCCGAGATAAGCACATTTATTTAAAGACAATTTCTGCAATTTTTTGAGATCATGCTACGAATGAGTGCGAACATCAATTGAAAAGTCAGAACTTTAATAGAACTCAAGAGATATTAAGATTATTGTATATTTGTAAAACTTATAAAACCCTTAGAACCGGCCCAATCAGGGCAGTGGGAGAAAGCCCGCGGCAGCCCAAAGCCACAATAAAAGCGGCGTCCCTGCAGGGCGTGCCCGCGCCTGGCGGGCCCGCGGCTGAGGGCCTCGCCAGAGGGCCCTTTGGCGTGGCCCTTAGGCGTGGCACAGAGGCACAAACAAAAAACGGACCCTATTTGACGAGAACTTCGAGACACAACAATGGCCAAAGGAACACCATAGCAATGAGAAAAACACCGCAACCTTCTACAGCAGCAGAAACATAACAGAGTTCAAAGACCCCACTGATCTCAGAACCCAACGCTGAACCGCAACCCAGCCCAAACTCCAGTTACTCTTGCAAGAACATGCCACCTTTCTTAACCCCCTTCTACCTCCTCACCCCCCTCCTGTCCCTCTATCCCTCCCCGCCAACTGCACTCAATAACTTACCCTTGCCTAACTTCACAGCAACGCAACCCACACACTCATACAACCCGAAACAAACCCACTCCCACACACAGCATTCACCAGCCCACACCCCCGACCCCACAACCTATCACCATATCACTATCTCATTAATAAACGCACGCTCTGTTAGAAATAAGTATCACATGCTCCAAGACCTAATTACAACTGAGAAAATAGACATCCTATGCATAACGGAAACCTGGCTAACAGACACCGACACAGTGCTAATGAACCAGCTAACCCCAGAAGGATACAACCTCCACCACCGCTCCCGCGCATACTCCAAAGGAGGTGGTGTCGCCATCATAGCAAAAACAGACCTCCACTTCCGGATCCTTTATTCAGAAACCACCAACGAAGCAGACTTCCTCACCCTCACCAACAAGCACCTCTCAATATGCCTAATCTACTGTGCACATTCCTCAAATACTGACCTAACAAGGATACTACAATTCATATCGGAGAGCACCAGTTCCGCAAAGGAACAAATCATCCTAGGAGACTTCAACCTCCCATCTCTTCAAGAAGAACAGGCAACAACCTTCCACGCCGCCATGACTGCAATGAATCTGGTACCGATAATACAAGAACCCACACATGAAAAAGGCAACACACTAGACCTCATATTCCTAAACTCCTCAACTGCCTCCTCAAGTAAGAGCCTGCAGATCTCGCCAGTACCTTGGTCAGACCACTACCTCATCACCTTATCCCACACTTACCAACACTTGACCAACAATGAAGAAGGACACCACACAAGAAGATTCAAAACATTTAACAAAGTAGACTTCTTAGCACAAACTCTACCGAAACTACAAACAAGCTCCAGCAACATTGACGACCTAATACACAACTGGAACACCACGATCTCCACAGCATCTAGAGCACCGACTGCCAAAACCACTAACAGATCTCCCCCCACAAAGGCCAGATGGTTTACTCCCAGTCTCCGAAAACTAAAAACAAAACTCAGAAGAATGGAAAGAAAATGGAGGAAAACCAAAGACGACAGCAACAAGACGAAATATCTATATGAACTCAACGCATACCACTACGAGACCGACAAAGCAAAAAAAACCTACCACACGAAAATCTTAAACTCTTCCATAAACAGACCTCATGAACTCTTCTTGATTGTCAAAAAACTGACAAAGGCACCCAATAACTCGGACCAATTACCGAAGATCCCACCTGAGCTACTGGCCCATCAATACAAACTACAACGACCTCAAAACCCTCAGCCACATGCAGAGATACCCACAACAAACCACCACCCCAACCTACACAGTGACTGGACCACCTTCAAAGAAACCACCACAGAAGAAACATCGTCCATCATCGCCCAACTAAACACCACCACCTCTCCACTGGACCCCTGCCCCGCTGACTGGATAAAGAAATCCAAAGATGAACTAAGCACGCCATTGACCCATATCGTCAAAGAATCCCTTGCCCAAGGTCACATGCCAGACACCCTCAAAACTACAATCATCCGACCATCCTTAAAAAAACCTAACCTGGATCCCCTTGACCCAGCCTCATATAGACCGATAGCAAGCCTACCTTTCACTGCCAAGATAATCGAAAAGATCGTCCAGCAGCAACTTCAAGAACACCTGGACACTAACAACATACTTGACCCACAACAACACGGCTTCCGCCCACTACATGGAGTGGAGACCCTCATGACTACACTGATGAACACCCTCATCATAGGAACACAAGAAAAACACTCTGGATATGCCATGATCTTCCTCGATATATCTGCAACTTTTGACACCATCTCCCACAACATCCTCATACGCAGACTACAGACAATTGGGATCAAAGACACCGTACTTAAATGGTTTCAATCTTATCTAACAAATAGACACCAACTAATCCGTACCAGCACCGCGACCTCGCCCCACTTCCAGCAATACCAAGGAGTCCCTCAAGGATCAACTCTGTCAGCCATGCTCTTCAACATTTACCTCCAGCCACTCTGCTCAGTCATACGCTCTCACAACATCAGCTTCCACATATAGGCTGATGATATCATGCTCTACGCCCCTATTACAACCACAAACCCAACAAACCCACATCTATCAGCATGCTTCTCTGAGGTATCCAATTGGTTACAAGAAAATAACCTATCCATCAACATAAAGAAAACTGAAGCCCTCATAGTGACAAAAGACCCTGACTTCACGCCACCTACACACCTCAACATAGGAAACACAAGCATTCAAATACAGCCACAAATAAGATATCTGAGCATTATCATTGACCAAGCCCTCACCTTAAAGCAACAAATTGCCAAAACCTCTGGAATAATATTCCACAAAGCAAAATTAGTACAATGCCTCAGACCACTTCTCGAGCATCAAGACTTCCGGACAATAATGCAAGCTATGACACTCCCACATCTGGACTACTGCAACGTACTCTACCATGGCCTTCCAGCCACACAGACCAACCCCCTCCGAACAGCATTGAACACCATGGCAAGAATCATTCAGAAAGCAAAGAAAACCGACCACATCACCCCAATTCTGAAGGACCTACACATACTTCCACTTGAAGCAAGGACTAAATACAAATCCATCCTACTCACCCACAAAGCCATCCACCAAACACAGAACACCCAGCTTCGCACCCTGCTGTCTCGTCCAGTACACTGCGAAACTACTAGACAAGCCTCCAACAACTCCCTCACTGTCCCTCACATAAGAACTAAATTCTCTCAACGGACATGCAATCGAGCCTTCGAACTCTATGCTCCATCCCTATGGAACTCTCTACCGAGCCATCTCAGAAACAATGCCGATCCACTATCCTTCAGAAAACAGCTAAAAACCACCTTATTCCATGAATACTTCAATACAACTCCCACCAAAAAGTGCACCAACATCTGATCTGCCCACCGTGATCCACTGATCCAAAACTGCACTAACCTGTCCATGTCCTAAGTCCATCTCATATCAAAATCATCAATGTTGTCTCCCTGGTGATAGTCCCACCCTTTTTACGTAATTTCCCCTCCCTTGTATGTAACGCCGCTTTGACCCGGTGAAAAGCAGGATAACGAACACATGACCAGCCTGTAAATTGTATATATTGTTATTGTATATAGTTACCCTGTTAGCCAAGTTGAATTTCCTGTTCATATGTAAACACAAAGTACTATTGGAAATGTGTATGTTCGTTGTTTATTGTAAACCGCACTGATGCTGAATAGCACGGTATAAAAGAGACTTTAAATAAATAAATAAATAATAAATATAAATACAGTTAAATAAATAAATAAATAAGAACCGGAGAGGTCATTGATGCAAAGGAGCAACGTATTCCTTATAGGTGCTAAAAGCCCAGGAAGTTGCTGTTATAGTCTGAGACCCCGGGTTCTACTAATCTTCTGTGATTGGAAGACAGGTCATAGTTGATAGTGATAAACCTTAATCTATATATATCTTGATGTATTTGAAGGGATCTATACTTTCTAGTCTTTGGTTATCCAAAACCCTCTGTTAAGTGAGACCGCATTTATTGTGAGTACCTAAATGTAGGCATAAAGTAAGCATGTGAAAATGTGTATTAACTAAGCACAACTTTACAAAGTTACCCTGTGTAGGCCTATATGCAGTCATACAATTTCATAGCCTTTTTCTGCATATAAAACAGGCTTTATAAGCAGAGTAAGCGTTATAAAATTGCACACTATTATTATAACCGCAGCAATGTATTAGAAGGAAATATCAGAGGTTTTCAAGAAGGGCAAATCCAGTTAAACTATTTCTTACCCCATCCTACCCCTGACCCCATCCCTATACCCAAACTGAGAGGAAATGCTGCATATGTGAGAAAATAGGGAAATGAGGATTAAGAGAATGGCAAGAAGGTTTACCAAAATAAAATTCTAATTCTATACACATCTGTTTTCCTCTTCGCAGCATCATGACTCACTGTCATCCTGTCTACAGTGACAGACTTTAATGATTGACTGATTTAAAAACATTTTTAAGCCTGTGATAGTTACTGATTATAAGTGTTTAACAAAGAAACATGAGAAATAATCAATCAGCAACATCAAACACTAAAACAAACATCAAATATATAAAATAAACATATCAAAACAAATCAGTTTGATTACATTCCTTAAAAGCCTAAGTAAAGTATTAAGGGATGTGGTAAGGAAGCCTATCCTAAGTGAGGGGAAAGGGAAAAAGGCAAAGAGTTCACCCTAGTAAAAGTGCCCCTTTTGCAAGGTCAGGGTAAAAAGCCACAACCTCACCTAGGAACCAGAAAACCCCCAGCTGGAACAGGTTCCATGTTTCCCCTAGTGAAATAAGGGAGAGTGAATACAGACCTAAGGTCCAAGACCCTTATGTCAGTAAGCTCCCTGATTACTCAGGTGCCAGAAAGCAGAGTGATCTCCGTCACCTGGGAAGAGAGGAGGTGGGGATAGAACCCTGGAGATATAAGCCTATGCTAGATTATAGTAGAGGAGAAAGAGAGAGGGTGGAAGGAACGCCAGAAGCAAGGGCACAGGCAAAGGCAAGAAGAGGAGAAAGAGAGAGAGAAGCTGATACAAACCGAGGCACAGATATGAGCCTAAGAAGCCTGATTAATGCTGAGTAGAGCAGGAGAAGCCTGACATATGCTGTGCAATGCAGAGGAGCAGGAGATGCTCTCAGCTCTAACGAGAGGCTGTTAGCCAAGCCTGGTGAGCCAGAAGGAGAATCTGAGTCTATGCAACTAGGAGAGCCTGATGCTGAGCTGAATGAGGAAGACACCCTCATGGATTGCTCTTTGTGCCAAGCCTTAGCCACAGAAGGGTTGAAGGAAAGCCAGCCCTGAGAGGAAGCCCTCCAGAGAAAGGTAACCATAAGAAGCAGGTAGATGGATTGTAAATTCCCACATGGTAAAGAGGGGAAGTTTTACTAAGACGTAAGAACAAGCTGGAGTTGTGAATTGTGGGCCACCTGCTACCTGTGAAGTGAGACGGCAAGAAGCCAAATTAACTGTGAGGAAAAAGCTTTCTTTTTAATCTTGAATTTTCCTGAGAAACCTGAATATAACTTTGCTTGCACGTTGAAAGTTTGTTCCTGTTTGGAGTTTTTGTTTTGCTTGTTAATTGGAAAACAGCCTGGAAAGGTTTTATACTGGAAAAGAAGGAAAACTGCCACAGAAGAAAGCCTGTTTTGTGTTATGTGCTTTAACCAGCAAGGCTAAAGGAAGCTGGTAGCCTTGCTGTTAAAAGGCTATGTTTTTCTGAGCTGAAGAATACATTAAGCTGCCACTTTGGTTTTGGGTTTTTGTTTTGCTTATAACCTGTTGTACTTTGAAGAAGCCTGGAGAAGTATGACTGAATGTGGTATTTATGAACCTTTTTTGTGCTCAATAAATTTCTGTCATTGCCTTACCCCAAGGAGCCCGACTACAGCTTTCTACCTGAAGCCCATATATAACGCAATTAAACTACATTTCCCAGAAAACATTACGGGGAATTAGTCAGTTAAGGCTGAAAGGGGAAAGTTCCTCATACAACCACGCCCCTCTAATCTAGAGGCGAGTGGTGAGGGCGTGACAGGGGTCAATATTCAAAAGTACTTAACAGCAGCATCCAATAACAGGATAAGTGCCGCTGAATATTCTCTCTGCCTCGGTGCTATCTGCATGGACCACCAGGGCGGTCTGGGCATGGAGCAAGGGTGAAACACCATTGATCCATATACAGCTAGCTTTTTGCTGTCCAAGTGGCTATCTGGTTAACTATCTACATAGCGGCACTGAAAGTCAAATCACACTAGCACTGACCTCAGTGACGATCTGGATACAAATGCTGAATATCTATATTTTAGGTAGTTGTGTCAGCCAGCGTTTAAAAAAATACTGACCACTGCAGTTACCTATTGACTCGTATGTTTTTACTTTTTCCCTAAATTCAAAGAGGTCAGTTTGTAACCTGATCTCAGAAGGCAAGCAAATCCAGAATCCTATTTTGGATCCTTACTCCATGAACAGAATGCAAAGCAGATGTAGATTAACTCCTTTGGTTCTAAGCCGGGCTGCAAAGGGACAAGCAATGGGAAGGATCTTTCAAGCCTTAATGATTTTAAAATTAACATGAAAAACTTTGAAGTGTGTAGACCACTCAGTAGGCAGTCAATGAAACAAATGTATTACAGGGGATATACAGTATATGGTCAGATTTCCTATGGTCGGTTAGCAGATGAGCAACAACATTTGGAATCATCTGTAAAGCCTCGAGCAAAAAGGCCGGCAAGTATTCAGCAATGGAATGCCATAAGACCGAAGGGCCCTGCAGCACCAACAAACAGGTGTAGAACAAATATAATCTTTCACAGAAATAGTTAGCTAGCCTGCCCATTACCAAAGGGGACAGTGTAAATGATGAATGCAGCAGTGACCCAGGAGTCTTATTTTCCATTTTCCTTAAGTGCAAGCAATATTTACCATACAGTAAATCTATAAGAAATCAATATCATTCTAACAGAAAACAGAAGCTGCCATATTTCACTGCCACCAGTGTATATAATGCACTACAGCCTGGGTGTTAGCCTCAGTTCTAAAGCCAGACGTCAAACCAGTGAGGGCGTGTAGTTCCTGTGTGCTTACAAATGTACTAAGTTGGTCCAATGCAAAGATATCACCTACAACATGTTTATTGACCTTGGCAGGGGCAATTTGCAGATGCCATTTAATATCATTATTATTATTATTGCAGGCATACAGCGTTCCAGATGTATGTAGTGCTTTAACAAGACATGTGGGGCATAACTTTAACAGGATGTCCATAAAAAGCACACCTATTTTATGTCTATTTTGAGAAAGGCAACATAGGCATCTATGTGCCTTCATAAAATAGGATCCTACAATGAATCTCTATAGAGCACAAATGCTGCGTGTACGCGGGTATACAAATAAAGGAAGTAGATGCACCTCAGGATTGCATCTACGCTTACACATTCCTGATGGCATAGTTTGGGCAGAGCTAGTCAGGAGTTGCTATGTACATACGTATTTTACAAGCTATCAGGCCGATGCAGAAAGTTGGTGCTGAAGTCACGTTCTACCAGCTTGCTACGCTTGTTTGCAGATCACCGATAGTGCACAACTTCAGCGTGGGCATGCAGAAAGCGGCTAGCATGTAAATTAGCCACACTTTAAACTGTGCGCGTGCAAATGAGCCACCCATTAAACTGGGTGCAAAATGTCAGCGTTAAACTGGGGCAGCAAGACAAACACATGCACACAAGAGGTCGGCGCTAGTTTGGCATGCTCTCCCAGAGAAATAATGTCGGATGAGGGGATTGGGGCCACTGGGCCACCGGGGATTTGCTTTCCGTATTTTAATAACAAGCAATTTGGGTCGTATTTATAGAGTAATATAATGTCAGCAGATTTAGGAAAAATTACTCCAAACTAACAGACTTTAACAGAAAAACTCGTTTTTTTGTCCTAAGTCTAATAAAAGTGTTAAAATCAAAGAACCTTACTGGCTACTACATACCCAATGGTAGCTTAAACTCCGCACAGCTTTCTCAAGCAAACATTTCTATAAAATGTAATTCTCTTCGGCAGCCATCAGCTGTTCCTTCCTTCTGGTATCCTTGAAAGACACTGCGCATGTGCTGATTCTTCCCGTCAGTTTATTTTATAGTCACCTCCCCCTGGGAACTTATAGGCCAATAATCAAGGTGTTTAACTGCAGTTGCCCCATTCAATCTCTAAATTCAGCCCATTGGGAATAAGTGTCTGCAGCTGGTAAATCCAGCGCTGTTCATGAAAAAGCAAAGTTTTAGCTAATGACTTCCCATATTTTGGGATTGAGACTTGTTCAATACAAAAACATCGTAACTGTTCAAAACTGTGTTGTAGTGTCTGACAATGAGAAACCAACGGTGCTTGCTGTAGATTATGTTTTAAGCGGCTCTTATGCTCTGACATATGAGTTCTAAAAACTCTACTGGTCTGACCTATATAATACAGGTCACAGGGACAAACTATAGCATAGACTACATTCTGCGATCTACAAGTCGTATAATGTCGTAAAACATATGTCTTGTGGTGATGAGTAAATTGCTGTAGTTCTGTTGTTATACTACATATAGAACACTGTCCACACTTATAATGTCCCAAAACTATCTCCGAGTTGTTCAACACGGGACGCAATATCGTTGGGCTCACTTTGTCTTTTAAATTACAGTTCCTACGCCATACACATCGAACTGTCTTCTGGGCTAGGCTAGGTAGTGTGTTTAAAACTTTGATATGGCGAGCAACAATCTTCTTAATTTTGAAACTATAGGGAGTATACTGAGTAACAAAATTGATTACATCAGAGTCCAGTTCTTTACGTGATTTCTTGGTTTCCAACAATGCTGCTCTGTCATTAAAGAGTGCTCGATGGTAAGCTCGTGACACTATCCTGGTTGGGTATCCCCATGCTTGAAAATTCTTCACAAGATCCTTGGCTTTATGCTTAAAATCCGCAATCTCCGAACAGTTCCTACGATATCTTAGGAACTGGGAAAACGGCAGACCTTCTTTTAGTCGAAGCGGATGAGCACTCCGATAATGAAGCAGTGTGTTCCTAGCTGTAGTTTTACGATAGAGTGAGGTCTGCCATCCTTGTGGAGTCTTTTTAATCAACAAATCTAAAAAAACCATTTCAGTTTCATGAACAGTATAAGTAAACTGAATATGCGGATCCCGGGCATTAAGCCAACTTATAAATTGCAGAAGTTCTTCTCCGGGACCCCGCCAGAGCAAAAACACATCATCTATAAACCTAGACCAAAGTTTAACATTTGACTGAAATGGGGATAACTGCCATAATTTTGTCTCATAATAACCCATAAAAAGATTGGCTATGGACGGGGCAAATGTCGCCCCCATGGCCACTCCAGATGTTTGTTGGAACAAATCTTCTTCGAACTTGAAATAATTTCGACCAATGGTCAAACGTGTTAATATTGATAAGAATTGGATCTGCGCTTCGGACAAATCTCCTCTATCCCTCAATGCTCGCACCACTGTCTCTTGCGCTTGTCCCTGAGGGATGCTGGTATAGAGCGACACAACGTCTAATGTTACTAGGATAATAGTCGAATCTGATGCCCATTGTGGGCACCGCTCCAGAATTTGTAAAAAATGAGAGGTATCTCTAATAAAGGACGGTATGTCTTCGAGAAGTGGACGGAGAAAAGAATCGAGGAATATCGAGAGGGGCTCTAGCAGTGATCCCTTTGTAGAAAAACAATAGGCCGGCCTGGCGGCTGATTTAAATTCTTATGTATTTTGGGAACGATGTAAAAATGTGCTAGAGTAGGGTGATCCACATTGAGGAATTTAAATTCTTTTTTAGAGATTAGTTTAGCATTCAAAGCATTTGTGGTGATATCAAAAATCTGTTGTTGGAGCTCTATAGTGGGATCCTCTCGTAGCAAATAATATGTTGATTGATCTGAAAGCTGACGTCTAGCCTCTAAAACATATGGATCCCTACTGAGAATGACCACTGCTCCCCCCTTGTCTGCCCTCTTTATCACAATATCAGTCCTTTTCATAAGCTCTCGTAGAGCCTGATTTTCTCGGTGAGGTAAAGTAGTAAAGGACTTTCGTCGAGATTGTTCCAGGACTTCTATGTCCTGTAGTATCAGTGTACGAAAAACTGTTAATGTTGGATGGAGTGGACCTGGGGGATTCCATGTAGATCTAAACGGGAGGGGTACTCTACGGGTGATTCCCTCCATTGTGTCCTTCTCATTGTCTACCGTCAGATCTCTGCTTAGAGCACTATTGTTTGCAAAAAATATCTTTAAATTTAACTTCCTAATAAGACTCTCCAAATCAAGTCTAAACTGAAACGGATCATACCTAGTTTCAGGGACATATGACAATCCTCGATTTAGTAATTGTAATTGATCTACTGAGAGTTGTTTACCCGAGTTTTTCTGTTAAAGTCTGTTAGTTTGGAGTAATTTTTCCGTATTTTAATGGCACTGGGGGCTTTGCCCGATGCCTGGATCATCTGAAGGGAAGATGATCCAGGCATCGGGGAAAGAATCCAATGCCATCAAAATATTGTCGGGGGCACACCCTAGAGGTTTAAGCCACCTCAGACACAGGTGTAGAGATATTGGCACTAAAGCTGGTTGTGAAATACTCTACACCTGTCTCTGCTTCGAGCACAGCCATTATTTGCATACCAGTTTAGTATATACAGTTCATTTGCCCACATTTAAATACTCTTGGCATTAATTGTACATTAGTTTTTCTGTCGCTGTTTATATGTGCATCTGTCTCTTTTATGCATTTGACGTTAGCTTAAATGTGCTTAATGTTGTGCTTAAACATGTCATTTTCTATGCTTAAAGGCCATGCTAGTTTTCTGCATCGGCCTGTATACTTGTAGACATCAAGGAGATAATTTTATAACATGTCACCTATGTGTGAAGGTCATGTCGGTATTTATTTTTAGCCTATTTTAAAAAGACACATAGGTGCCTCTAGGCTATGGAGATCATTCTGATGCATGAATAGCAGGGTTGTACGTCCAGGTTGGACACGCAACCTCCGCTATTCACAGAGCCCATATTTAGCATCTGTGGCTCCCTGCACATACAGAGCCGTTGTGTGGAGAGCACTGGATGGGAGCGGGAGAGGTGGGGACAGAGGTGCAGCAGGGGAGTGGCAATGGAGGGGGACTAAGTGCTGGGTGCAGGGTCGATCGCGGCCTGCAGCTCCCCATCCCACATGGAGATGCCAAGGAAGGGTTCCCACTGCCCAATCCGAGCCTTGGGAATCTCTGCCGGGGTCAAGAGGTGGGATGACCAGGCCACAATACTGTGGGGCAATCGGGTGCTCAGGCTGGACATGCTGGTGCCATGACAATGGGATGCCACTGCATCTGCACGCCAGCTGGAGCATTGGGAGGGCTGGCCAGGCATAGCACAGGCCATCTCCACTGGCAGCATTGGGTGCACACTAGGCCATCTATTTGCCTGATCCCATACCCAGGGGAATATCCAACTCCTGTGGATGCTGAATCAGGTACATATTAGCCCCATCCATCTTTTGCCCGTCTGGATGACCCGTACTTGCACATACTGGAAATGGCCTCCACATTTACTAAAGCTTAGTGCGAACTAACAGACATTAGTATGTTCCTGATTGTACATAGAAATATAACGAGCTGTGATGGCAGATAGTGTGGGTTAAAATATTCAGAGGCATGTTTACTAAAGTACAGTATCCAGTAGCATGGGGTTAAATGTGTACCAAATGCATATCATGGGGCCATGGTAATGGAGCATGCATGCTAAAAAAGGGTCCAGGATATAAATCTCATGCTACCAGAGGTCTGTGTGAATAGGCAGGATTAGGGTGGTGTTGGAGCAGAGAGTGGGTATGAACAGCCACATGTAGCTAGTACAGTTGTGGTCAATATTATTGGCACCTTACAGTTCAACCCCTTAATGTCCAATATCTTCTAAAAAAAAAAAAAAGTGGCCAGTGAAATGACTTTGGACTATAGATGCACACATATTTGACATATAAAAGAATCAAATAAAACAAGACCAATTAAAAAAAGAAATAATAGGAAATAGTATAAAAAGTGGGATATTGCCAGGACATGATTATTGGCACCCTTAATTCAAATCAGTTTGAACAGAAGAAACACATTCCCATTGCAATAAAATTAGACGCAACTGTAATCAATTGTCAGTACTCACATGACTTCAATCAACCATTGAAAATGGCTACATTCACTCCCTGTTCTATTTTCACAATGGTGAGGAGAAGAGAGCTGCCTGAGACCATCAGAAAACCATTATCACCAAATATCAAACTTCAATGGGGTATAAGGCCATCTCCAGACTTTGGGATTACCACCTTGGGACCCAACCATCAAACTACTGAGTTTATTGATAAGCCTCCTATGAGGAACAGTATCAAAGGCTTTGCTGAAATCCAGGTAGATGACATTCATTGCATGCCTTTGATCTAGTTCTCTGGTAACCCAGTCAAAGAACTCAATCAGATTTGTTTGACAAGATCGTCCTTTGGTAAAACCATGTTGCCTCGGATCATGCAACCTGTTGGTTTCGAGAAAGTCTACTATTTGCTCTTTCAGGAGTGCCTCCATTACATTTCCCACCACTGAAGTAAGGCTCACGGGCCTGTAGTTTCTCACTTCTTCCCTGTCACCACTTTTGTGAAGAAGTACCACATCAGCCATTCTCCAGTCCTGAGGAACATCTCATGTTTCCAAGGATCTGTTGAAAACATCCTTTAACGGCCCTGCAAGAACCTCTCTGAGCTCTTTCAGTATCCTGGGATGTATTCCATCTGTTCCCATGGCCTTGTCCACTTTCAGCTTTGCAAGTTGTTCTAACACATCATCTTCTGTGAATGGTGTGGTATATACTTCATTCCCATTTTTATATTTGGGAGTCACAGCTGGTCCTTCTCCAGGATTTTCTTTAGTAAAAACAGAGCAGAAGTATTTGTTTAGCAATTTCGCTTTTTCAAAGTCACTTTTCACGAGTCCGTTCCCAGCACTTTTGAGTCCTGCAATTCCACCTCTGATCTTCTTCATTTCCCGAATATACCTGAAGAAAGTTTTGTCGCCACACTTCATATCTTTAGCCATCATCTTTTCCTCTGCCTTTGATTTTGCTTTCCTTATTTCTCTTTTTGTCTCTTTGAGTTTGATCCTGTATTCATTTCTGTGTTCCTCTGTTTGTGAGCTTTTGACTTTTGCAAAAGCTGTGCTTTTTGCCTTTATTTGAGCAGCCACTTCTTTGGAAAACTAAATAGGTTTCCTTCTCCTCTTGTTTTTTATTTACTTTTCTTACATATTTATCTGTTGCCCCTTTTATTGCCCCCTTTAGCCCATTGCAATTCCACTTCCCTTATCCCCTCACACCCTGCCAACTCCTCCTTCAGGTACTTGGCCATTTACTGAAGTCAGTGTTTTTGAAGTTTAGGACTTTGAGCTTGCTATGATTGGACTGCACCTTGGCTTTTATCTCAAACCACACTGTGTGATGATCGCTGCTGCTCACAGGAGCACCCATCCAGACATTCGACACGCTATCACCATTGGTGAGCACTAAATCGAGCATTGAGCTTTCCCTGGTCGGTTCCATCACCATTTGTCTAAATAACGCATCTTGGAAAGCATGCACAATTTTTTTTGCTTCTTTCCAGATTTGCAGAAGGAGTAATCCAATCCACATCGGGTAGATTAAAGTCACCCAGTAAGATCACTTCCCCCTTTGTGGCTATCTTGGCAATATCTATAATCAATTCATTATCTACCTCTTCAATTTGAGTCAGAGGTCTGCAGACTACAGCAGTATGGATGACGGTGCCATCTCCTCTTTCCAACACAATCCAGAGCGCTTCTTCTCTTCCCCATGCCCCCTGCATTTGAGTAGCTTTAATATTGCTTTTGACATACAAGGCTACTCCTCCTCCTTTTCCACTTTCTCTGTCTCTTCTGAATAGATTATAGCCAGCTATGGCTATATCCCATTCATGCGATTCATTAAACCATGATTCTGTAATGGCCACAATGTCCAAGTCCATTTCCAGCATTAGGGCTTCCAGGTTCGGAACTTTGTTGGCTAAGCTTCGAGCATTTGTGCTCATTGCTTTCCAGCATTTAACTGGCTTGCATGTATTTTGCATTGATTTTGTTCTGCCCACTTCATCCCATTTGATTTTGATGTGTGGTTTAAAAGTGTGGCTGTTTCTGATGTTATTCTTCTTTTGCCGGGAGTGATGTTCTGAACTTGTCCTTCCTTATCTGTCACCCCCTTTTTCTAGTTTAAATGCATATCAACATACTGCCTGAAGTTTTCACTTAGGATTCTTTTTCCTGTGACAGAGAGAAGTAGTCCATCAGCACAGTCTAGTCTCTCGGAAGCTAACTGAACAACAACATCGAAGCTGCCTGGTCATCTTTTGCAGTTAAAGTTAAGCAAATTTTCTCTACTATTACTATTAAACATTTATAAAGTGCTGCAAGGAATATGCGGCACTGCATAAACACAGATAGAGACAGTCCCTACTCATCATAGCTTACAATCTAATCAAGACAGACAAGACAAAATATAAGAATAACGATAGAATAGGGAAGAGTAAGGAGACACAAGGAAACAAGGGATCAGGATCCAAAAGCAATCTCAAAGAGGTGAGCCTTTAGAATAAATTTGAAAAGGGCAAGAGATGAAACCTGATGCACAGACTCAGGAAGTTTGTTCCAGGCGTAAGGAGCAGCAAGGTGAAAGGACCGAAGTCTGGAGTTAGCAGCAGAAGAAAAGGGCAATGAGAGGAGCAAGCCAGTAGAAGAGCAGAGTTCACAAAGAAGGTGTAGGGGGAGAGGAGAGAAAAAATTTAGCAAAGAGCAGAAGAAATAATGTATTTAAAGGTCAGAAGGAGGAGTCTGAATTGGATATGGAAACGGAAGGGAAGTCAATGAAGTGACTTGAGAAGAGGGATTATATGAGTATATCGAGGCTGGAGAAAGATTAGTCATGCAGTAGAGTTCTGAATAGATTGAAGGGGAGAGAGATGACTCAGAGGGAGACCAGCAAGAAGGATGTTGCAATAGTCGAGACGGGAAGTAATCAGAGAGTGGACAAGTGTTTTAGTAGTATGTTCAGAGAGGAAGGGGTAAATGACAGGTTTTAGCTATCTGTTGGATATGTGAGGAGAAGGAAAGAGAGGAGTCAAAAATGACACCAAGGTTACAGACTGAGGAAGAGTGTTATCAACTGAGATAGAGAAAAGAGAAAGGCAAGAGGAAGGTTTAGGGGGAAAAATAAGAAGTTTGGTTTTGTCCATCTTTAGCTTCAAACAGCGTTGAGACATCCAGGTGATGATGTCAGAGAGTCAGGCAGCGACATGGGCCAGGAGTGTAAGAGAAATAATCAGGTGTAGAAAGATAGATCTGAGAATCGTCAGCATAAAAATGATACTGAAATCAATGGGAGGCGAGGGAAGCACCAAGGGACTGGGTGTAGAAAGAGAAAAGGCAGGACCTAGAATAGACCCTCGACTGCACCAACTGAGAGTGGGATAGCAGTAGAGGAGGAACCACCAGAACAAACACTGAAAAAGCGATAAGAGATAAGAAGAGTACCAGGACACCACAAAGCCCCTAAAACTAAGGGGCATGTTTACTAAACACCGTTGCTGTGCGGGTTCCCGTTAGTGTGCGGGTGCCATATAAGGAGTGGGCGGGCCAGCCAGAAAAAAGGAAAAAACGGACCGTACCTGTGCGCATCGCGCTAATGTGCGGGTCCCACATTAGCGCGTGGGAAGGCTAAGCGGGGCGCTGCCAGGCACATAGAAGAATACAGCCGTAGCACAATGTTGAAGACAAAAATCAATGGTGCAGGGGCCATGGGTTCAATCCCCCAGTGTGCGCAACCAAAGAAGGCAGGGTGAGGCATGAATATTAATGGTAAAATATCATTTTAGGAGGTATACCACATTAGGGCGGCTGTCGGTGTTGCGCTGTTACGTTTTTGCGGCAGTAATTAATATGTTGCGTTATGAATTTCGCTGTAAAATCTGTGGTGCATTAGGCGGCGCGCTGTACGTCGCTTGCGTTACGTGCGTCGTTAGGCTGTGCGCGGGACATCTTTTGCGTATTGTGAGGCAGTAGGTGGTGCTGTGTGAGTTGTTGACGGCATGAAGCGGTGGGAAAATATCCAAACACAGGACCCGAGACGTAGCACAATGGGGAAGACACCAACCAATGGTGCAGGGCCCACGGGTTCAATACCCCATTGTGTGCAATACAGAAAGGCTGGCCATGGCATAACTAGTACTGCTGGACAAGAAAGTTGCTGGAGGCACACTAATTTTGGCCGTCACCAGGCATCGCGCGGGTAAGTTTTTGCGGCAGTAACTAATATTGATCCACATTATGCGTCTCGCCGGCAGATGTGGGGGTCGTGAGTTGATGCGCTGGAAATGTGGGCGGCATCGGGCGTCGCGCCGTTACGCTTGTGCGGGTCTGGCAGCAGTAGGCGTCGCGCTGTTAGTTGTGAACGGCATAAGGCTGTGCGCAAATGTCCATACACAGGAACTGAGCCGTAGCACAATGGCGAAGACATTAACCAATGGTGCAGGGGCTATGGGTGCAATCACCCAGTGTGTGCAAGCCAACAATTCTGGCTGAACCATGCCTAGTAATGTTTTAAAAAATATATTTAGGAGGCATACCACCTTAGGGCGGCTGTCGGTGTTACGTTGTTGCGCCAGTAATTAATATGTTGCGTTATGAATTTCGCTGTAAAATCTGTGGTGCATTAGGCGGCGCGCTGTACGTCGCTTGCGTTTCGTGCGTCGTTAGGCTGTGCGCGGGACATCTTTTGCGTATTGTGAGGCAGTAGGTGGTGCTGTGTGAGTTGTTGACGGCATGAAGCGTTGGGAAAATATCTAAACACAGGACTCGAGACGTAGCACAATGGGGAAGACACCAACCAATGGTGCAGGGCCCACGGGTTCAATACCCCATTTTGTGCAATACAGAAAGGCTGGCCGAGGCATAACTAGTACTGCTGGACAAGAAAGTTGATGGAGGCACACTAATTTTGGGCGTCGCGCGGGTACGTTTTTGCGGCAGTAACTAATATTGATCCGCATTATGCGTCTCGCTGGCAGATGTGGGGGTCGTGAGTTGATGCGCTGGAAATGTGGGCGGCATCGGGCGTCACGCTGTTACGCTTGTGCGGGTCTGGCAGCAGTAGGCGTTGCGCTGTTAGTTGTGAACGGCATAAGGCTGTGCGCAAATGTCCATACACAGGAACTGAGCCGTAGCACAATGGCGAAGACATTAACCAATGGTGCAGGGGCTATGGATGCAATCACCCAGTGTGTGCAAGCCAACAATTCTGGCTGAACCATGCCTAGTAATGTTTTAAAAAATATATTTAGGAGGCATACCACATTAGGGCGGCTGTCGGTGTTACGTTGTTGCGCCAGTAATTAATATGTTGCGTTATGAATTTCGCTGTAAAATCTGTGGTGCATTAGGCGGCGCGCTGTACGTCGCTTGCGTTTCGTGCGTCGTTAGGCTGTGCGCGGGACATCTTTTGCGTATTGTGAGGCAGTAGGTGGTGCTGTGTGAGTTGTTGACGGCATGAAGCGTTGGGAAAATATCTAAACACAGGACTCGAGACGTAGCACAATGGGGAAGACACCAACCAATGGTGCAGGGCCCACGGGTTCAATACCCCATTTTGTGCAATACAGAAAGGCTGGCCGAGGCATAACTAGTACTGCTGGACAAGAAAGTTGATGGAGGCACACTAATTTTGGGCGTCGCGCGGGTACGTTTTTGCGGCAGTAACTAATATTGATCCGCATTATGCGTCTCGCTGGCAGATGTGGGGGTCGTGAGTTGATGCGGTGGAAATGTGGGCGGCATCAGGCGTCGCGCTGTTACTCTTGTGCGGGTCTGGCAGCAGTAGGCGTCGCGCTGTTAATTGTGAACGGCATAAGGCTGTGCGCACATGTCCATACACAGGAACTGAGCCATAGCACAATGGCGAAGACATTAACCAATAGTGTAGGGAGCATGTCCCCAATCACCCACAGTGTTAGTCCACAACGAGGCATATGTTTAGGGGTGAGAGAACCAATGTTCAGCATAAGGCGTTGCGTTGATGGGCATGAGGCGGTGAAAAATATCCTTTTGGAGGCACTGTAATAGTAGCCTGCAGAAGTGGCGCATTGATGGGTATGCACAGGAACAGACCCACAGCACAATGATGATGACACTGACCAATGGTGCATTGATCAGGGGTTGTATACACGGCTGTGCAGAAATAGAAAAAGGCTGGGTGATGCATCACCTGTCCTAGGTAATATTGCCAGATGAGGGGCATGAAGTTATTGCCCACATAATGTGTAAGAGGCAAAAGGCGCTGTGCTTATATCAGAGCCAAATGAACAGAGCCACAGCAGAAGGGTTAGCACACTGCCCAATGGTGCTGGCATCATGGGTCCAATCCCCTGCTGTGTTCAATGAATAAGGCTGGTTGAGCCATCACCTGTCATGAACTAGGAGCCATGTAACCCTCAATTGTATGTACTACTGATAGCAAATGAACTATGGAAGTACTGTAATAGCAGGTAATGCATAAGGTGCCCATCAAGGTACCTCAGAGGTCAAATTGTAGCGTACACTCTCCACAAACGAAACACACAATGATGTGTATAGGGTGCGTTTTGTGTGCCGTAGGAGGCAGGGCATTGACCAAACACAGTCAGTGCTAGTACCATTGTGTATTGTAATGTATGGAAATCCAAAGTAGGTGAGCAGACATGCAAGATGGAACAGCAGTGTAGCAGAATGGTCATGGCACTGACTGAACGTGAAGGGGTCATGTGTCAAATTGAGCAGTGACTAAGCCTGGGTTACCTACATCTGCGTACAGCATGCAATTGGACAGCGATCTGTGTTGCCAGCTAAACACAAGCCCACCCCAGTGCACAGGAGTATGTCACCCTTTAGGGTGTCACTGAATGCACATCATAAACCACCATTTCAGTGATGGCGAGTTCACATATAACCCAAACACTGCACAGAGCTGAAAGGAAACGTCAAGCAGAACGACAAGAACCACAGACATCACATGTGCTGCAGTACAATAATGACATCCAGGACATGTGGCATCTACATAAATACACACACAAATTGGGTCTAGCTGGAGCTATGTACAGAGTGATGCAAATGTAACATCCAATCATGATCGTGTGCGACAGACAACGTGAAGATGTGTCCAGCAGATGCGCCTGAAATAGCACAACAGGTGAAATCTCATGATGATAGTGGACCAGCGGTTATAGGCAGAGCACACACACACGAGCCAACCATGGAGAGATGAAATGCAGGAAGGTGTAGGAGTGCAGGATGGCTTGTAGCAGCATGCACATCAGGGCAGGATGACACAAGAGCTGGGAGTCAGAAGATGGACAGAACCATGGGTCAAAACTCAGATGAGGGTACAATGTGCTTACATCACAAACCTGCCAACATCTGGCCGCCAAAGAAATGGAAACGACATCTGCACGACAAGCAGACACAGCCAACAGAACAGAGATTAATCACACCGAGGACCACTCCCAAAAAACAAAAAGCAACCAAAGGTAGCACAGAACAACAACTTCCACGTCATAGCAAAGGCTGCATTCACAAGCAGTCAAGCCACCCACACAGCACGCGTGCTGGTTGTAAGGACAGGCAAACCCACAGGAGAAAGCGGGAATAAATGCACCTGGTGATCTGCTGTGATCAGATCACATCACATATTGTATATGGTACCAGCGACACATGCACACACACACAAGGATATGTTATGCAGTGGATACAGCATGCAAAAGGAACAGAACACATCACCCCAATTGTAAAGGACCCACACATACCCCTACTTGAAACACTGACTAAATGCAAAGCCAACCCACCCACCCACAAATCAAACACAGAAACACCAAATCACAACCCAACAGTAATGAAACGCACATGGAAGAACTACCAGACCAGACGCTTCCAAAGGCTTCAATGTACCTCTGAAAATTAACTAATGCCTGTAATGGACGTGACATCTAGCGTCCTAACTGTATGCCTCCTCTTTACGCAAAACCCTACCAAGCAGCCCCGGAAATAAGACAGGCCAAATATCTTCTAGAATATAGCTTGAAAAAAAGCATTACCAGAAATCCCCCAAACCCCCACACATAATCAACCCTAGACGAATCAGACACTGTTCACAATCTGTCAATGTCCATAGCATGTCCTATGTGCCCTGTGGTCACCCTTAATGTAGCCTCCCTGGGGATGGCCCTGCCCTACCTGTAAACCCCACCCCTTGTAATGTAATGCAGATATGACCCGCAGAAATGTTGCATCAACATACACCTACATAAATGAATAAAAACAAAAAACACCCAGAGGAAAGTAAATAACCAACAAGGGCAGTGCTTGCTGTGTGGTTGAGCTGCCCAGCAATTGCGGACAGGATAGGAGCCAATTCAACATGAGAAAAGGTGCAGCACACACCTGCTCAACCTCAATATTACCACACCCCCAGGTGTAGTGCTGTGCAAACAACATTAAGAAAGAGACCCATGCAACAGCGAATATGTGCTGCCTTGTCAACACAGAGTGAACACCTTGCTGTACACTGACGACAGACAAGGGTGTGTGTAGAGGTGATGAAGCAGCTGTAAAATAATGTTTCCGTTTCCAGATATTCCATAAAAAAATACGATGTTGTGAGGCAAACTGCTAAGCACTGTGTGAACAAACATGCCCCCAACCATACACACAAACAACACACTGAGGGCAAGCCAAACATTACATTCCAAAGGGAGGGCCTGTATGGGGATGTGCCGCACTCAGTGATGTGCCAAATTGCAGACACATACACAGCTGTCATCAAACACTAATGTGAGCACAGGGGTCCATGGAAATTACCATCAAATCCGTAGACAAACGTGTAAATGTGGTCCATGAGTGGAGGAGCAGTCTAGTGTTCACATAAATGTCTTGCACACAAGGCAAACACGCACCATATCACAACAGCACACCATGCGCCCTGGGGCAAATCAGTGGAGGTACATGTGCAAGAAAAGCCAGGATTCCCATGGTCCCAAGGAGTCATGTGTGATGGAATGTTAAACATTGTAATGCATGTATGTCACAGAGATAAAGTACAGAAAGAGACACATGTCTGAACAATGAACATATTTATTTTTTCTAACACGTCTCATACATACCATACACAGTGTAAACAGAATTGCAAGGTGTGTCCCACCCTGGCAAATGATGGGAACACAGTCAGCAATGTCAAAATGCACATGCCATGCAAAGGTCAACTCAAGAGCAAAACATAATGGCACGAGAATAAATGTTCATCAGGTGCATGATATGCACTGTGTAGCAGGGCCACACAACACAGCAGATGCTGCATGCCCACAATGTGTCACACACATATGCGTGCATGTAGACAACAGGTGTGGCAGAATGAGAAACCAAAACACATAACATGTCCCCCCAAACATAGCCCTCATGCAACAGAGGAGGTCACCAAATTAAAAATACATATGCTGCCAATATGTTGTAATGTGACAAACACATCTGCAAGCGAATGTCATAACTCCCACATAATGGCAGATCACCACATCAGCAATGTGTCAATGTACACCCCAAATATTATATCAAACTGACTGACTATATGCTAACAGGTAGCAGGGACACATGAACACAGAGTGAATACAAACCACAAAACAGGCAGAAATGTGTACACATAACACCATACAGGAGGCCCCCTTGCATTGTCTGTTGGTTACACAGTCGCTGGCCACATATAGCAGGTTACATGGAATGCAGATGTGTAGCACGAAAATGGTCACCCACAATAACACACCCCAAATACAATGTCCCAATGAGAGTGTGGCAAATGCAGGGGGTAACACAGGACTGTGCAGACGTGCAATGCAAGGCGTGGCCATACATGCAGAGTGTCATGTCTGAACATCAAACAAACACAATAATTAGCATGTGAATATGCAAAGAATGGCACATAATCTCACACTGCAACACACCGAGGTCATAGCTCCACATGTTGTGGCTCACAAACAGAGTCACTCTGATGCACAGCCACCAGCCGGACACTAACATGGTACTGTGATGCCACACATGAATGTAAACCACATTGCCGCCTACACACATCAATCAAGGATGTTGGTGGGCATGACCGTGTGTTATAGGAAAACATGTAGCATGTCCAGGTGTGTGGCAGGTGGACATAGACAATTGCAATGCTGAAACTGTTCCCCCCTGCAACAATCATGGCTGTATGCTACAGTTGAAATAAACAGATCAGGGTATCCTGAGTGCCATGTCACACACATGGGCCAAAGCTCTGCAGTAAACAACATGTGAGGAATGTCCAAACGACACAGATGATGTCAGTCCCTGATGCGCAAACTGTACCAAAAGCAAAGGCTTCCTGACATCCAAAATATCACTTACAAAATTCCCAGGCAAACATGGGCGTGCATAGTAAAGTGTCACATGCCAATATGGCACAGTCCGAGGAGGTTCATCTGTGTCCCTGCAATCAGCAGGACTGTCAGCTACAGCATGGCACAAACTGTGTGCTGTACATGTCTGTCATGGTCAAACAAGCAGTCCAAGAGCAATAACGTCCAGCACAGGCCTGTGTTCCACTCACAGAAGTCAAACATCAAATAGGATATTTCCCATTAAACAATAACATGGTGCACTGTCCCACAACAGCTGTTGGATGAGGAGACGAGATGCACTGGAGGAAATGTGTCCATAATGTCCACTGCCCTGTGCAAAGAAAGGATAGGTGTGGCCAATGTTAGTAACCCTGCAACAACACCACAAATTGCCACAATGCACACTGCACTAATGAAAGATTGAAGTGATGGAAATGCAAACATGACAGGATATGCACATCAAATAAAACACAGATGTGAAAGGAACAGTACATGTTGCTGCAGACACGGGTGTCACATGGAGATGGGTATGTTAAATACCATGTCACACAGGCATCTCACAGCTACACACTATATGCATCCCTTTTTGTGTACAGAGATGCAACATTACATGTCCATGAGATCAAATGATACCCCACAAAAGGTACAGCCAGATGTAATAACAATTAAACAAAGGTGGAATCTAACCTATGTGTCCATGATGTGTCCCTCATCAATCCCATCAACTGCTGCATATGTACACCAGGTCACAGCGAACGGAGACGATATCAGGTCAACCAGTAGAACCAACATGTAAAGTCACACATCAGGGATCTTCACATCATGCCTATGTCAGACAGAAAACAAATGTTGCTCAACACCAGTCCCACATAACACAGGACACAACTCTGCTCACCAGAAATGTGGGTGATGATGAATAGGTGAACAGCACTACTGTAGAGGTAACAAACCCCACAATGCCCCCCAGGTGCCCGCACCCATCAAAGCATATGACAATGTATCATGCATGTACAATGCAGCACCACATAAGCAAACCAATAAACAGCCACCAGCACAATATGCGTAGTACAATGTGACAGCTGACATACGTGGCCTGTCGGTGCCCAAGTGCTAATTTGTGCACATAACGGTCGAGTGACATGCAAGGACACCCTGATGATGGCCTATGTAACTAAAATGGTGGAGGCAGCAGGTGTTGCTTCCGCAAAGCTAGCCCATCAAGGCCCACATGTGGATCTGTGGAAAATCTACCAGAAAACCCATCACAGGAAAGATACTGGTCACAACCGCACGTGGAGATGTGTGACAACAGGCAAATATGGGTAAGACCAGCACACAGAATATACGTGAACAACACCAGCTGCCAAATATGATACATAACAGGCTAGATGTTGTGCACCTGACATCACACACATACAATGTATCGGTAGTTCTACATACCCTGGACCCCAGCATTTCTGCTGATGTTCTGCCATGTGCTAATGACACACACCGACAGCACTGTCATCACGTATGTCCTGTGTAGTGGAAAGAAGAAACAACCTTGTCAGGTTCCAGCGCTGAACGCCACACTGCAACGTACTGTCCCCAGCTGTAATACACCAAAACATGAACCAACAACGGACTGTGCACCCTCACACTGCACAGATCTTGTACATGGGAGAGGCATCATGTACATGTGTGATGCAAATACCAAGGCCCCCCACATCCATCATATGCCTCCCCACCCTCCTGCTGTGCCACACACGTGCCAAAACAGCTGGATGGACACACCATGTTGGTGACGCATCCCAAGGTTCACACTATATGTCTGTGCCTCCCTTGTTCAGACAAACACCCCCTCTCTGTGTGCAGTACCCTCCAATTTTGTTTTGAAGCACAGTGTAAGTACCTGTGTCACCTGGAAATATGCCTCAATACCACCTGTATACACTGTGTAGATGCATATTATGTATTGTACATCTCCCCAGCAAAGAATAATGACAGTTGTGTGTTTATCATGTGATGAAATACATGGCAAGGGCAGCACCATGGCTCTCCACAATAACCACCATGTCTGCATGTCACCTTACCGTGATTGTTGCATGTTAACCCATTGTGTAACTGTGAGAAAGTTCAACCAAGGATAGGTTTGCTGTCTCAATGCCCCAAATAACCCCCACATAGGTCTGTGTGTGTATGTGCATATAACATCCCTTGATAGTGTCCTCAAGGTATCTGTGTGTCTGTACCGTGCTATCCTGCCATACACACAGCACGTCCCACACGCATGAGGCAGATGTAGAGATACTATCAAATACATATGCCACCACTAAAATGGAAGACCCCATAAAATCGGAAGGGCAAACACATCTAGCGTCACATTTGCCTAACGAAATACACCCATTCAGCATCTAACCCACTGCACATCTGTATGTGTGTACATGTAATATACTGCTATGCATTACTCCACCACAAATGGACTGTAGCAATCATATGGCCCCCTGGCTGCCCACTGCACATGTCCACATAATTCACCATATCCATGCCTGTGACACCTGATGAGGCATACCTTACCACACACTGCGCTGCTGCTGCAGCAATACACGTGACACCTTGTCAGAAACACCATAGGAACGTAATCAGGTGCATGTGTACTGTGATATGTCTGACATATGGCATTGAAAATATCCAACATACAAACATAGCAAGCTGACAGGAGCAGAACACACACACACACAAACACCCACAGATTGCAGTACACAAACAAAGGTCCCGCATGAAAGCTCACCACAAACATGGACACCTCTATCACACCAAACCCCTAACCATCTGCCTGACCCAGGGCTCCTCACACACAATAACACCAAATAACTGTGTCTGGCCAGCAGTTGCTAGCACAAAAAACCACTAAATGGTACTGTGACCCCCAAAAGCTCTGAAAGGTGTAGCAACACCCTCTGACCCACAACACCAACAGCTGCTACTGTGCTCTGTCCACATTGTCCATCACACACCTCTGACGACATGTTATGATGGATGTTTAAGAAAAGGACAATGCAGTGTTGCATCTGAATGGTAAATGGTCCAAACATCACCCTTTGTAAACCTCACACGCATACAACAGCACATATATGTGGGTAGATGTGCAATACATACCAGTGAATCTGTCTGCAATCAATCGACGCCTGACCGATGTGCCTGCCTGTGTGTCACCACAGGCACGTACAGGGGGGCACGGTGGATCCTCCTCCACATCCTCATTAATCTCTGCAGGGATACCATGCCTGAGAGCAATGTTGTGCAGTATGCAACAAGCTACGATAATCTCTGCAACAGTCATTGGCGAATATTGTAAGGCCCCACCTGATCTATCCAGACACCTGAAGCGACTTTTCAAAACGCCAAAGGTGCGTTCTATGACTGAGCGGCTGGATGCGTGGGCCTCATTGTACCTCCGCTCTGCACGTGTCCGTGGTTGACGCACAGGTGTCAGGAGCCAGGGCCGACACCCATACCCTGCATCACCTGCAGAGAAGAATGTTGCATGTGAATGACTGAGCGCATGACACCATAAATTCACAGATGTATAGACGAGAGACATAACCCACAACACATCAGGACAGACATATTTTACATCACAATTATCCATCAGACCTAACAACTATTCTGATAGAAACACAACAAATGCCCTGTCAGGTCTGTAGAGACATGTCCGAGAACAACACAATCCCACCTTGTCCCCCCAAATGAGTCCTATGTTGAGCACACGTCCCATGTTATGTGGCTCATGTTCTCATCACCGACACCATCACCACCAATGGTAGAGTACGCAATAAAAACACACATGACACATACAAACAATATATGTTTGCAAAGTAAAGAACACAATAATGTTTGCTGGGCCAATGTAGGCGCACACACACAACATGTTTGACTGTGATGTCAGCCAGGATGAACACAATATCACCATGACACCCCATGTCGTCAAAGGTCTCCATATCTACATATAGCAGTATAACTTAAAATGCTGTTGACCGCTGTCAACAAACCATCTCAGTAGACACCATGTCTACTGTACCCTCACCGTTCCATCCTTGTTAAGTTGTGCTCCACAGAATATGACATTGTAGGCCACATGATTTGTAAAACATCACAGCTACTGAGTATGACAACGTTCCTGTGTATGTCCCACCAATACCCCTACGTCTGGCCAAAAACATAGGCCCACGTCTTTGCAGTCAAATCTCCCAAATGATGAGTCACATCAGGAGAATCACGGACAATGACGCCTCAGCACTGCACATGTGCAGTGCGCAAAGGTAATGCTAACCCCAGTCCGGCCCCACCCCTGTAATGGCAGAGGACAAAAGCATTTGCACAGCTATGCAAAAATGTACACCCAATAGCAAAGGCAAGCAACATGCATCATATGTTGGCAACCCCCCCCTGTCCAGCAAACAACAGCTGACAGACCCATGAATGATTGAGTGTGTGGCCCTCACACGCACAGGACATGCATTAGGAGCATGGATTGTAAATAACACACGTCTGACATGACCTAACACAGATACAATCTAAACCCATGCATACACAGGTGGGTGGAAATGCCCCCCCCATCCCTGTGTGCAGAAGGTATACAGACACAGGTGCCAATACACACCCGACACACACATCTGAACAGTTGCATATGTTCCGTAACAACACCAGCATCTCCACATCACATATGGCTGTGAAACGGATGTGACATGGCTAATCATGTCCCCTGTTAAACAACGTCTACAGTCCTGTAATTATGTAAAGTCACAACAGTTGTCGGTTTGCTGAATGGGAGTTCATGTAGCTATAGCACAGTGGCCAATATCTGCAACACATGGGTAATGTTACGTAAACACATACATATATGACTAATCATCGAAGATATATATGGAGATACTCACCCAGCAATATACAGTCACCGTAATGTCCATCCTCAAATTCCCTAAATAGTGCTGAGCGATGCAGGATATAGGAGTCATGGGTGGACCCTGGAAACCTTGGGACCACATTCAGAATATGCAGATTAGCATCACATACAACCTGAACATTCAGGGAATGGTAGTGTTTGCGGTTGCGGAACACCACCTCCCTGTCTCTGGGCGGGACCAGGGCAACATGTGTGCAATCAATAGCTCCCATCACGTGTGGTATCCCGGCTAACGCCTCAAAGGCCTGGTCCAGGGTCTCCCAATGTTGCCTACTGTGGGGAAGGGCTATGTACGTCCCCACCCGGCTGACCATAGCACGCAGTACCTGGTGGAGACAGCGTGAGAAGGTGGGGCGGCTCATGCCACCCACTGCGGCCACAGATGACTGGAAACAGCCAGAGGCAAAGAAATGTAAGGCAGCAAGGAGCTTGACTACACCTGGTATGGCATGGGACCGGCTAGTCAGGGGCTCAAGGTCAGGTCGCAGATCCTCATACAGCCCCCTAATAGCCCTTGTGCTCAGTCGGTACAGGGAGATGACCTGGTCCTCACGCATGCCCTGGAGCTGGGCCCTGGGCCTATAGAGCCGCAGCTGCCGAGCCTGCACCTCAGTACGCCGTCTGTGCCGTCGCCGCACAGCACCTCTCTGGCCAGCCGCCGCAGCAGCAGGTCTGAGTTGCTGCGGGTCTACACCCATGCCCTGTGCCACAGCCCCATGGACATCATCTCCCCTGTCCAGCAACCGTAGCATCTGCCCACGTCTTTGGGCACATGCAACAACTATTATGTCCTCCATGTAAAGCCCTCTGTGACTACACAAGCACAAACACACAGACAAACACAGACACACAGACACACAGACACACACACTTGCCCAAACACTGCACAAATGGCAAACCACCACAAACATCAAAGACAACAGACAACTCCCACAATATGGCTCACTACAGTTGCTCCCAGATTCTCCAAACAAACACACGCGGCGCCTACCAAAACACCCTCAATGTTGCTGACTGAGCACCCTCTTTTTATACAGTGTACAGTTATTTTCCGTTTTGTCGGTACCGCGCCCCGTGTGCGCAGTGCGCATGCGCAGGAGGTCACGCATCGCCGCCTGTCTGTGCGTGCCGCGCATGTGCAAGCGTTGTCACGTGTGCGTGTGTATGACTGCGACGCGCATGTGCCAATTGGGGCGCATGTGCGTTTGGGTGTGCGCGGAGCCCATGTGAACCCCGTTACGCATGGGCGTATGCGTTTCACCAAAGTCATGATGCAAACACAAACGGTCATGCGCTAAGAGTGGCGCTTGCGTGTCGCGCAAGCACCTTAAAAGGCCAGCGCATGAGCATGCGCAATTCAACACAGGCGCGTCGCACAAGCAGCGCCGTCGCCGACGTCCTGCTGCAAACAAACGCCCACGCGTTAAGAGGTGCGCCTGCGCATAACGCACACAACCATAGAGCGAGACGCATGAGCATGCACAATGAAACACAGGCGCGTCGCACAAGCAGTGACGTCACACAGTGGCGCATGCGCAACGTATGCACCATCCACAAAACTACAAATGCACCCAAACGGAAGCAAAATGTTGAGGGTTGGTTGAGGAGTCAGAGCGAGTGTATACAGAGTTGATGTACGTGAGAGGTGGTGTAGTGAGAGGTGGGTCAGTGTCATTTGGGTAGCCACATTTTCCCGTGGTGTTTGATAAGTACCCATATCTGTAGTCTGTCATTGTGTGTGTTACCTTGTCTGTGTATTGTGTTAGTGACTGTTCTGTTCCTGTGCTGCGTGCCTTGTGGTGGGGTCGTGGTTGCGGTGTCTGTCCCGTGCCTGTTGTGGGAGGGGCGGAGGGGGTGAGGTGCAGTGGGGAGGCGAGTGGTGAGGTGAGTGGGGAGCAGAGAGGAGGGAGGAGGCCGATGGAGAGACAGACCCGAAGCCAGCGGGGGAGGGGGAGTGACAGGGAGACACACAGGGGTACAGAGAGAGATAGGGAGCCAGGGACAGAGACAGAGAGGGATAGAGAGAGGGATAGGGATAGGCAGGGAGGGACACAGACAGAGAGGGACAGAGAGAGGGGCAGAGGGAGGCTGAGGGTGGGGGAGGCTGAGCCTGGTGTATTTGCGGGTGAGGTGGTGCCGCCAGTACCACTAAGGCAGGGCCTGCGGGGACTGAGGGACCTGTGGAGGTGGGGGCAGTGCCAGGGCCATCAGTACCTGCACAGCCTGCTCCCAGCAGGCACACAGGGAAGAGGAAGCGTGTCCCTGTGTCTGAGGCTCTCAGGAGGAGGGCATTAAAATTCACAGACGCTGAGAACCACAACCTCCTCTCCATGGTCCTTGAAAATTACGAGGTTCTGTTTGGCCGACAGAGCACAAGGACAGGCACAGCAGGGCGTAACGCGGTGTGGGAGGCGGTCCAGCGAGGGGTCGCAGAGGCAGGGGCCCCCCCACGGGACATAGATAGCCTGAAGAAAAGATATTCCGACATCAAAAGAGGTGTACGGCAGCACCTCTGTGCCGAGAAAAAACATGCTAGGGGTACAGGAGGAGGGGGCCCCCTGCCAGCCATGCTGACGCCCCTGGAGCAACAGCTGGCCGAACGCCTCGGTCCGGTCTACACCTATGGTCTGCCTGCGCTGCTGGATACTGCAGATCCACATGCAGGTAAGTATGTCATGCATATCCATCACATCGCATAACCTCCCTGAGATGATCAATGTGTATACAGCTGACATTTGCAGATGCACACACATACCTATCTCCCCATTCCAAGGATGTCGTTAGCCTTGTGTCTGAGGCTGTGTGCACACCCCATCATACCCTATGGTGGCCAACACATAGACACAGTGCGAACACTATGTCGGTAGACGTGAGGGTCAGAGATGTTTTGCGCAATGTGTCTGGGGTTGTTTCCCTGAGGGTGGAATGATAAAGCGGCCCGTGTAATCATATGTAGATGGTGATTACTGTCTGCCAACACATGGTGGCATGGAACAGTTGTAATGGAATGTGTATTTGCCAGGGTATGGGCGAAGGGGAATGGTCACCACAAATGCAGTATACGGAAATATACATCCACACTGTATTTAACAATCCGTCATTTGTTCATGTTTTACAGAGTATTGTAAACATGGGAAACACACTATAATGTACCTGTACTGTAACCCAGTTACCCAGCCGCGTCATGTGACCCTTGTCAGGATCACTGACGGCTGGTACACACACAGCAGATGTATGAGGATAGTGGAGGAACATCCAGGCCTTGCCGTAACAATCCCTGTCAGTCTGACACGTTCTGCAAACCCTTTGTCATGCAACACAATCATTGACCATTGGGAAGCCAAGGGTATAGCAACCACGAGGGTTCCCCATGATTGCACAAACCTCTGGCCATGTCTGTCATCCGCATCTATGGGATCTCACAGCTCATTACAGGGTAACTATGGCGTCAGTACAGCTGGACTGTTTGCAGGGCTCACCCCACTTTGACAAGGGTATTGCTGGCAGATGTCAGATGTGGATGACACATGATGTTATCTGTGTCTACACATCTCTGTCATGCATTGTTGGTACCCTCTCACACCTGTGTGTGTATGCAAGTAGTGGATGACACTAGTTAATATTATGTGGCGTGTCCGTGAACCGTGTCTCACACGTACGACACTCAGATTCCCCCTGGATCATATCCCCTCCATAGAGATATGTTGTTTAACGTACACAAGAGTACATGGTACATCTCACAGATGTGTGTGGATATATTCTGGGTATGTCCAACCCACGTCAGCCTGCATGCACCCGCCCTCTCAATGTCTGCCTGTAATTAGGTGAAAGACAGTGGTCAGCCAACCGTGCTGCTACTAGAAACTGTCACTGGGATGAGGGACACCATGTACCATGTCCTGGGGAGTCCACGCATATTTGTGCCCACTCTGTCCACCCCCCCATGGGTCAGCTGTTCCCCCCAGAGGGCCGGACACCATTCCTGTGTCTCTCACTGCACACACACCTCACGGTTTCCGGAATGGGCTGGCCAGTCACAGGATCACCCTGCACAACTGCTGGTGTGGGTGCAAAGACCGTGCCATATGACATCTGCTAGCCATTGCTTGCCCTAACATCCAAATGTTACAGCAAAATGTGCATGTCCCTGGCCTTCACATTGTTTCACATCCCCATCTTCAGCTCCCCTGGCTCCCTGCCACCCACCCTCTGTCACTCTGTCTCTCTGTGTTTAGCAAGCTGCCCCTGCATCGGGCAGTCAGCCCCCTGATGTGCTGTGGTCCATCAGTGTCCCAGTCATCCCCCTCTCACAAGGTGATGCGTGTTAGCTGATTGGACATGTGTTCCCGTGTTGTAACTATATAAAAGGGTGCATGCACCTGCATGAACAGAACCTTACACCTGGACGACATCTGTCCACATGGACGTTGTGTGTGCAATCATGTCACAATTCCCCCCCCCCATGTCACACCACAAAAACACCACAAGATGCAATACACAGAGGGACAAATATGTAGCTGTGTGATACACAGCTGTCATGTACCCTACATAGGCTATGATTTGCTGCCAGCCCCATGGCCAATGACTATCCTGACGGGGCCTACCCCCCCCCCCAACGTATCAGGGATAGTACATCCTTAACACACATCCCATACAACTTCTGAGCGGGTAGGTTTAACAGGACTAGGGATCGTGGGGATCATGTATCTGTGGCATGTGTAGAGGTAATGCACATACCCATTCACTTGCAGTCTGGCTCAGTGGCTATCACCCTCCCCTACGTCACACTCACACATGTACATGGCCAGTCAAATGTGGTGACATGTGACTGTTGGGGGGGACGGGGACAGCACAGAGTATGGGTGGTGGTGCACCATGGGTAGCCTAGTATCCACACCTGCCAGTACAGCAGGCAGACAGTACAGTCAGTGCGGGCATAGATATTCCCTGACACATGTTATGGGAAATGTCCTGCCAGGTGTGTCAATACACGTACTAACATGACCGAAGGGCATATGTGTCACCCTTCCCCTGACCCTGTGGGTGCAGTAACACATGACCTGTGCTCGGATGATGACATATGTCCACCAGGAGACATGTTTTGTACACTCTCAGTTGCAGATAGACATGAATTGGCGTGTTTATCCATGGCCCCCACCTAGGGTACAGGGAGGACATCCAACATGTGGTACACATCCCAGCAGTGTGTGACACTGTTCCAGACATGTCATGGAGTAGAAGCCCCTACACAACTGCACCATCACTGCCCTATGTCATCTCATCTGTCACTGTGCATTTGTGTGTGGACTGTTTCCTGTTTATCTGACATACTCTACGCACACTGCTACATGTGCCTGTCAATTGCCTCAGGATCCTCTGCAAGTGGTATCGTCCTACATTGTAGGTTCGTGGAAGGTACATGTAGCACTGGGGAGACAGTATGACCCATGTGAATATGCCGTGAGCAATGGCATGCACACCCAAACCTAGACTGTCAAGGATGGAGTACCTGTTGGTGCTGTGTAGCCCTGTCAGCAACTACATTACACACATGGGGTGTGGGATCGACTGCTGAATAGATGGCCATATGAGGATATAGTCAAACCTGGAGGCCACACAGGGCATGCACGGCTGACTCCCAGACCAGCTTTAATGACACAGGTACATGGTTTTGGGGGCGTAGGTATTGGGGGGCGCTGTATGTACCACACATTCAGGGTACTCTGAATATCACATATGGGTGGTCTGGATCACACACGTAGATGTTGCTGTACAGCTTACACATATGTATTTATCTGTGTGTGCACACAATACAGGTGACTATAGTACATTGCCGACACATGTGGAGCAGGAGGAGGAAGAGGAGGAGGAGGAGCTGGAGCAGGAGGAGGGGGAAGAGGAGGTGTGGCACGCACCTGGAACAGAGAGCCCTGATACGGTGGTTGATGTGGGGAGTAGTCGCCAGGGGGAGAGAGCCTGGTCCCCGGGAGGGTCACATGGGACCTCCACGGAGCCCCACACCACCAATGTTGTCTGCAGCAGGATATGCTGCAGCAGCACCAAGGCGCAACGAAACTGGCGAGGATGTGCTACTACATGAGCTGCGTGCCGTGGTGCTGCATCGCAACGCGGACAATGAAGGTGGGTAATTACCATTCCTTCCATTAACCATCACTATGCTGTGTGTACATAGGCTCACAGATGTTGCACCCTGGGGCGGGCCTGTCAAGGTTTAGGATGCCCACACAAAGACACTTGTTGTTACAGAAGCTATCTTTGTGACACACATCAGCGTGCACTATGTGCAACACAGTGCTGGCATGGGAATCAAAGTGTGAGCCACACATGCACAGCATCCTATATATCATGACACACAATTGCTGTGCCAGACCAGTACCAGCAAGCAAGCACTGTGCCACAGGGTATACATCCCCTATGTTATACTGTGCATTGTGTTTGCCCACACACCTGTGCACAGCTAAGAGGGAGATGTGGAGGGGGCGTGGCCACCACACACAAAACACACACACCTCTAATCCATCTCAGGGGTGTGTATGTGGTGTATGTGACAGCATACCCTCTACAGCTGTGATATGCGTGTCCACATTACACATTACACATTTGAGTTACCTAATCTTTGTGCCTTTGTTGCCCAATGACACTGTTACACACAGCCTGACAGCCAAGAGAGTGTGTACAGCTACAGATGCAGATGTAACAGTACTGATGCGTCAGGTGCCTCTGTTTGTGAGGGTACACAAAATGGTGAACATATAACAGGAAGGTCTAGGCCCCTGACTGTAGCACACCCATGTGCCATTGCTACATTGTGACAACTGTACCGTGCAGCAGCGCAAATCAGGGTTCACATACACAGGCGGGACATATGTGTGATATGCAACGTGATAATGGCCCCATCCCACATAGGGCTTTATCAACAGGTGTCCACACAGCATCATAGACGACATTATCGTGTACAGTGCCTCATACACACAGAGAGCACTATATGCACACTGGACAGAATCAGATGTTCCTTTCCCCTGTTTTTGGGGGGGCAACACGCCCCTGCGGTCACCTGAATGCCCACAACTAGGGTTGGCTGTGTGACATACAGCCAGAGTGGCGACGCTGTCCCGCACATGTATATTCCTAATGTACAGTCGTCTGAGGCGGATGGCCATTAGGGTCTATACGCCACATTACGTGTCCTTGCATCAGCATTGTGGATGAGGCCATCAGGTGATGTGGCTGGGGGGGACATAAAGTGGAGTCCAACTGTATGGCATCACACAGGTAACCTGTGATGAGGCCAAGTTGCGTTTTGGGGTCAGCAGCTACACAGGCAGACCCGGTATAGGTTCCCCTGACCCCAAACAGACACAATATCCCACAGCCCCAACCACCATCCCCAAAAGGAAACGTTAAGCTGCGACAGCAACAGACTATTCAGCACCCTCCTGACATTGCAGATCCAGACAGTTCACGTGAAAAAAACAGTTCGCACTCACGGTAACATG
This sequence comes from Ichthyophis bannanicus, assembly GCA_033557465.1. Lineage (NCBI taxonomy): Eukaryota > Metazoa > Chordata > Amphibia > Gymnophiona > Ichthyophiidae > Ichthyophis > Ichthyophis bannanicus. Next base: position 1,785,220,649 of record CM066031.1, on the reverse strand, counting down.
CCCATTCAAACATGTATGTACAGTTGCGCTCATCCGCTGGGGGAATACCTTGTGATGCCATGTGGCATGGTAGTCAGGTCGATGAACAGCGGTCTCATACAGGTCCAGCATGTGAGCAATGGCTGTATGGACAGGTCAGGTTGTGCTCACCTTCCCCTGGCGTCCACAATAGCCTATAGACGGCAGACACACATTCCATATTTTGACCCACCACACCCACTACAGATGCTATACATTGGCCCTGGCAAAGGCACATTCCATGACATGACCAGGGGATACGTACGTTTCGTGTGCCAAATGCAACTGCTAGCTCACCCTCTGTGCTGTGCGACGCAGGGGCTGGTATACACCCAGGGACATCTGGCCTGTGGCTTGGTGTGAGCAGACTGCTCATTCGCCCACTAGGGATTCCGTCCTCCCTCTTGACATATCTCACAGAACACATGCCCTCTTTCCCCGGAGGGATCATACATAGGTGACGTGTGTTGTAACGTGAGTCCTCACATCATTCCATTCCTAGGCCGTGGAAAATGTTTTGCCCCATGCCCGTGGTTTTGGACGGTTGGTCTCCAAGTGACAGCTGTAGTACCTGGGATCCTCACACATTTCATTCCCCCCTCTGACCCTGGTACTTGCACTGTAGGTTTGGGTTATCCACCTCGGGATACCAAGATGTCTGAGCCCTGCATTGCTGTATCCACTACTGGACTACGCAGCATCCCTGTGTCATAGTGCTCACCAGGCTCTTGCCTCCACGCACATTGTCTCGTGGTTGGTGTATGCCCTGGGCTAACCCTCACCTGTCGACTGCCACAGTTGAGATGCCTGCCATGTTGCCGCCCTCACATGTACACCTTCTTGTCACCCTCCCGTGTTTGTGGCGACTGGGTGTGCCTGTAGGCTAGCATTGGATGTGTTTGTTTGGTGAGCTATGTTTCCCTTGGGATGTATGCTTAGGTGAGCCATCCCCCATGTACGGGTACACCGTGTGTCCTTCTTTCCTACCCAGGGCTGTGTGGTCAGCAGGAGCAATGCACGAGGCAACACTGCTGTCTGCATTTGGATGGATGCTAATATTGCACCGTGGAACAACACATGTCAATAGGGCCCGTGATGTGATGTGACCCGCTTCACACCTCACCCCTGCCTTGCCTGCTGCCAGGCACAATCAGGGATGGCCCACTCTCCTATATCCAGGGCTGAACACACTTATCTGAGGCCTGTCACTAGCATTTGCATGCCTAGCATACCCCTGTACATGTACGTCTGGAGTCTGGGACCCTGTTCAGCAGCAGGACTACATCACCGTGGCCCTTGAGGGCACACAACATGGGCCCCAAGGTGTACATGCACTGTTTTCTGCCCACTGGGGTCACCCCCGGGAGGGGTTGGTGTTGTGAGAGAACCTTAGCTGTCACCCACATGTGGGAGTGTTGGGTCAGCCCTGGGTATGTTCTGGGAACCGCTGTTCACACCCCATCGCACATTGTCTTGAGCACTGCACTGGTCACATGGCCGTGTGTGTGTGTCCATCTGCTCGACCCCAACGTTCCCTGCCTGTATGCATCCCATATCTCCTACTCATTGTGTATCCCCTGGTGTTGTTGTCAGTCAGTCGCACACCCTCCAGCCACCCACACAATGTACACTTATCTGCTGTCTGTCTCTAATAGTCCTGGTACATCTGATGGACGTTGTCTAGTTCTTGCACACACAGTGTATCCGTGTGCCTGTGTCTCACAGCACGTTCTCAGACGGCTGCCTAGTGTGTGAACCTACCCAATCATGATGATGCATATATTCATATGATACATGAAAGGTATTGTGGGTAATGTAGTTCATTGACCACAAACACAGCCGGAGACAATACCTTTGTTGTGGAACCAGTGGTAAAGCCAATAACCAACGTCTTATATTGATGGGGTTTAATTCACCCAGCACAAGTATGCTTGGTAGCATATAAATGAGGTTACTTGCGTGCAGTATTTAAATTGATAACATAAAGTCACAAATCAACTCATGAAAACAACCTTCACCCTGTCAGGCAATTAGCTAATGTTTTCCTAGCAAAGAATACCAAAATGAAAGGTCACAAATAAATTCCACCTACTACACCCTAGCTGCTTAGGTTAACCTCTGCTTATGGTCCCACACAGATCCTGCAGTGATTCTCTCCTTGCTCACACACAACAATTAGGTGCAGGCTGTCATTAATATCCATTCCCCAGCTGAAAACCTTGAGCTGGCTGGCTGATACTTTGTGAGGCCATATCATGCTTTAGGAACTGTTCGTAGTGCACAATTAAAGAACAAGGTTAGGTTTCTTTGTGATGGCTGATGTGTTTCCTCTCAGAGGAGCTAGCAATCGCACTTTGATAGAGGAACTACTCCATGTAAACAATAGTTTCATCTGCTGTGAATTTTCCCCCTCATCAATAAGCATTAGGGTGGACTATCATAAAATAGCACAGATGAGTCTTTCAGTAGGGAAACTATCAAGAGAATGCTCATTGCCCTGCTGCCATTCACTAATTAGAGATAGGGGTCGGGATCAGTGTTCATACCTGAACACGCCCTTGCTGCCATGGTTCCTCTCTGTCATAGCGGCTGGCCCAGTAATGTTACTCCAGTTCCTTATGTTCCAGCTTCCAATCCTTTATCCCTGGGACCAACTGGGATTCTCCTCTACACATACCTTCTGGCATAGGTCCTATGGTCCCTTCCACGTGCAGTCCTTCTCTCTCACCAGTAGCCACAGGTGATTCCTATCATCTGCCACTCCATTCCTCTGGGTGACCCCAGTCCAATGGTCTCTGCTGGACACTTGGAATACCTCCCGAGTATAGGTACTGCCTTGGACTCTCCTAGATCTCTCACTGGCCTTTCTGCTCTTCCTTCCAGAGAGTTTCCTTCCTTCTCTATCCGTTTGGCTTGGCTTCTGCTTCACAGGTGATGGGGAACCTGTATAGCCCTTGCTGTTAGCTGGGCTGGAAGCTTGTAAGCGGGGACTGTAGCTTTGTAGCGGGGACTGGAAGCTTGTAGGTCTTGCTGTAGCTTCCTATCTGTAGAATCTAAGGCTCTATTGTTATGCTGTTGTGATGTTTGTTGCCTCCTCCCCTATCACAGCGCAGCTGTGACTGGCAATCAGGCCCTGCCCTTTGAGATGAGTGCCTATGGGATTACCTCATAGCTCTCTTGATTTGAACACATGTATTCTTCACTTCAGCCCCCCTATGGATGCTGGAACCTGGTGCATTCTGGGACTGGTAGTCTTTTATGTGTGAGCTATGTGTTATTACCTCTACCAGGACTGACAGGAGTCTTGTTCAGAGTCACATCACCCTTTCTATAACTCCTACCTGAGCATGATAGGCTTCCTTAGCAAAACGTACATGGTGTATGTCCTGTGTGTGGCCATGGACGACACCTTCTGTGTAATGTTTCTAGTACATCAAAATATTGTTATCTCAGTAGTACAGTTTGTACCATGCAAAGGGTATTTGTTGTGTTATGTTTTGGGCCTAGTGCTTGCTTGACAATTGTAACCCGCCACAGGTAAACTCAATGACCCACCATCTCTTCCCCCCAACCACAGGCATTCGTCAGGAAACTTGCCCAGCTATACGGCACAATGGAGAAGAGCCATCATACACGGAGGTGGTGCTTCTGCGCCAACACATCCAAGATATTCTTTTGGGAGGATGGGTTGTGGGCCAATGGAGTGCATCCAAGCTGCCTGGAAAGGATGGCACCACCGCCCCTGCCGCCCACACCGCCACCACCACCACCAACCCACACCCCCGCCACAGGCACAAGATGGGACCGTGTGGGGCCAGCTGCAGGGGAACGTTATTTTGCAGCGTGCCAGACGTGAGACTGGCCAAAGCGCCGTCGCTCAATAGTTGCTAAATACCTATTACTTGTCAACATTGCATACATATAAAGTCTCCGTCCAATGTTTCTCTCCTGTGATAGCCATAGTTTGTGTGCACATGCATGCCCTGACCATTACCTGAGGGGTTCAGATCTGGACCGGTATTGCCGGGGTGTCCATACTGTCCTTGTATTACTGCACACATGGCATTGCCTGCCATTTCTATCTGTCATACGATCCTGTGGCATTGGGCCCTTGCATGCAATACACCAAATGTTCACATAGGGCCCAATGCCACCATTTTGGGCAAGCTGCACGGCGGTTATAACAAACACTATCGTGGCCATTCCACGGTCACACCCCTGATACTGTGCACATTGGGTGAGGCTCTGTGGCCATTGGCCCTGTCCATTGGCAGGGGTGACATGCGTGTCCCGCCCCTCTAAAGCATGGGCCACACATGTGGTCAGAGGGACACATTGGGTGCTCATGCGTGTGTGCGATGCTGCCTCTGCACCAGCAATTGTTGTGTGGGACAGACACATCAACCTGTGCCATACTGTTTAGGCGGGAGATGATATAACAGCAACATTGGACCTGTGGTTACCCATGGTCCCCTTTCATCTTGGACCCCGAGATTCCAAATCCAGATGCTGAAGCCAAGCAATCCTTATGTGCACCTATTAGCTATAGCTGAGGCTCTGGCTTACGCATTTCAAAGGAAGTCGAAAGCCTGCACGGTTGGAGGAATTTGGAGATATCCTGGGCATGTTTGAGCCCTGTGAGAAAATTCTTGCCTTTTATTGTCAGACATAAAAGGGAACTTAAAGTCCTGCAACATGGGTCAGCGACCTTCTTTAAGGAAAAACCCTTCCCATCTTAGAGGACTATAAGAATTAATTCTTCCGCAGCAATTGCATGGAAGCTTGGAAGCTTCTTCTGCCAAAAAGCATCCAGGGTCCTACAATTTCACGTCCTGGAGGATTAGAGGCATGTCCTCTTGGCACTTCTTAATCTTTCTCATTGCAGACTCAACCACAATAGAGGTGGGTGAGGAAGCGAGATTTATGGAAACCAGGACAAGGAGGGACACGATACATGGTGTACAACCTGCGCGGAATGAGGAGAGGTTTTAGAGGTTGCCATTCCCACCTCCTTAAGCATGAGATCATACAGAATCTCCTCTGAATAGGTAAGGTAGCTGCCATCCTTAGGAGTTTTAGGATATTGTAAACATCATATAACTCCTTGGACTCTAGGTCTGGATCTGGGGCACTTCTGTAAATAAGAGAGGCCCCGAGCCCCTCTCTTGATTAAAGTTCTTGAAAAGACACGTGCTATAGGAGGGAGAGACAAATCCTTCGTTTAGGAGAGGACCTCCTCCTGTGGAAGAAGCATCACTGCATAGGACAGACTAAGAATCCTCAGAGTCAGAGAGGGGGAATCGAAGTATCGTTCTGTATGGATGCTCTTGCAAAGCCCGATACCCGTACCGATTGGGATCGGTATCGGGAATCACCGGTACCGGGGTATCGGTTTACCGGGAGGGGCTGCAAGAGGGCATGAGTACCAGGCATGGCGGACACCGATGCCGATGTCAACGCCATCCCGTTTAAACCGGATTCGGTGGCCGGGATGGCAATGCAGAAGCATGGGGGGGTACCAGCGGAAGTTAGTCCTGGCTGTGCAGTACCACGGGCAGTCGATGCCACAAGGAAAAGCCGCCAGGACTGCGTTCGATGGACAGATACCTCTGGAAATTCCAGCGACGCTGCCAATGCCTGGAAGTCGGTACCGGTGGAAGCCACCGGGTACCCCCGAGCAATGGCACCAGGAGATCTGGTCGAGGGCTCACGCCATCGAAATCATCGCTGGAACCCCGATGACTGCTTTAGAGGGCCGAAGCCTCCCGCGGGGTAATTTTGCCGGATGCAGAAGTCCTTCGAGGGCAAGGCAGCAGAGGCATCTGCGATGCTTAGAAGGAGATTTACCCTTTGGAGGAGCCGGCTGGATTTTTTTTTTTATTGGTTTAGTTACCTTGAGATCCATGTGAGGAAGAAGCAGCCCCTGGAAGACGTCGATGCCACTTGATGCACGCATCAGAGGGAAAACTGAGCTTGGCAGCGGGTTCTGTCGACCTCTCTTAGACATCATGGAACAGGACACACAATCTGTAATGGAATGGTCAGGGCCCTAAGCACTTAGACACCAGTCATGGGGGTCGGTGACGGATGGATTAGTACCGCCACATTACTTGTGCACCTTCTTAAATCCTGAGGCAGGGCTTTTTCGCATATTTAAGAGGAAAGAAAAAAGGTTTTTGGCCTAAGGCCCAAAACTGAAGTACATCTGAAGAAAAAAAATAACCATAATAGAAACAAACAGGGGTTTTTTTGGTGTTTGTTTTTTTAAAAGAAAAGAACCACCACCTGCGTGGTACCGGTTATAGCGTCGAGGAAGGCCAGATGTGAACAGAAAAAAATAAAGAACAAAATAAGGAAGGACATTCTTCTGCGGTGACAGGAAACACGACCTGCCTGGCTCCGTGAGAAAAAAGAAACAACTGAGGAGAGACAGTTGGAAGGCGGGAAGGCAGCCACGAAGGCGCTGTGGGATGCTCCCAAAAGCTTTCTGACTTGGACGCTGGGGAGCGTTCCGCCGCAGGCTACGTCGGTACCGACGCACCCATATTGTGAAGACTCATTCCATGCTTGTTCCTGGAGATCATTCAGGCATGATTCATGTTGAGTGTTGGGAGCAGCAGTGGGCAAGTTGTTCTTGTTTCACTAAACCTGGGAGTATGTGAGGAAGAGCTGGAATGCTTCAAAGCCAGGAGACTCAAAAGGGGGAAGAAGAGGAACCACTGCATGCTATAAGTGGCATTGCATCAAATCTCAGCCCCAGCTATCAGTAGCCCTGCAGACTGCTCATTAATTCCTACATTCCAGAGCTCATGCTCTACCTAAGTAAGAAAAGATATGTTATGACGACCTATGAAACTAAGAAAGGTGGGCGTCCAGCATGTTTAAAACACCCACTATGTGACTTATTTTATTCCTATAACCTGCTAATAATTTTTTTTTTAAAAAAAAAACAAAAATCTCTCTCCAGCATATTATAACAGTTTAAAAATGGCATAAAAGCAAAAGCAAAGTGTTTAAAATACATAAAAGCAAAGTATTCAAAAGCAATTATGGATCCCAACAAGTCATCAGTCATATGGCCACCAAACCCAACAGAGTATATATAAAATGTTAAACCCATTACGCCATGTGGACATTGCCCATTGTACTGTCAATGTAAATATTATGTAGTATATGTTTCAAATGAATATTACACGGTTCTCTATGTAAATAGTTTTGAGTTTTGATTCCTAAGCTTCCTTTGCTATGTACACAGCTTTTTTCCTATATTGTTATATGTAACTGCTCTGTCATGCAGAATTGAAATGTTAAATGTAAACTGCTGCTGATCACTGGAAGAGAGCGGTATAAAATGAATTCAAATAAATACATAAATTAATTAAAAGTGCTAAAAGCAGAGCTATCTGCTGCTGGTCTGCTGCTGAGCACAACGGGAGGTGGGCTGTATTTTCAGTGTTATACGCTGATTCAAGTCTGATGACACACTTGTCAAGAAAACACTCTTTTAGATGAATAAACTATCATAAGATTTAAGCAAATTGAACTAGGTTAACCTTCGATCAAAAATGTTTTACATTTTCTTTTATGGAATGAGGCATGTTTTCGGATTAAGTTCAAGCACTTGAGCTCCAGAGGGAGTTCTAGAAGACTTACTGAAGCCACAGAGAAAATGATGGTCAGGGTTGAAAGAGATTGATGGACGTTATAGTCTTCAAGACATTCTGGAGCTAGGAAGCTAGTTTGAAGGCGGATTTGTGATAATTGCAACTGAAGACTTCCAGTCTGGCACAGCGTGAACAGCCAGTCCACATCTATGCTGTGCGCCCCCAGGACTCCCATCCTGTAGGGACACCTTAATTCCAGCCTGGAAGGGCAATTCCAGCCTGAAGGTGACCTGGATTCTGCCACCATCCGGGGGGGGAATTCGCCAGCTGGCGGGTCAACTTGTACTCTGTCTTCGGAGCATGCCTGTAGCTTGGGTTCCACTGAGAGCAGAGACACCCATGGTGTTGCTCTCATATGTAAGGGGAGCATCTGGTAGGATCACATGGACCATGGAGGTCCCATGTGTCTAAGTAGGCGGAAGGAGAAGCCAGGGCGTAGCATTGTCCTGTTGCCATAGCACTTCTGGAGGACTAGTTCCCTGAGGCGTACTGACCTCTCTTGAGGGAGAAAGGCCTTTTCATGAAGGGTGTCCAGTTGGGCTCCTATGAAACTCTAGGCCTGTAAGCAGGAGTGAGGTAGGACTTGGGGTAGCTTTATGACAAAAACCTCAAGGTGCTGCAGGGCATTTGATGCGTGCATCCGGTGGTGCATTGTGCCTTTTTATGAGCCAAGTCATCCAGGTAAGGGAAGAAGAAGACCCCATGTAGCATGAGGTGTGCTGCCAACCACCACAAGGCACTTTTTGTAAAGACCCTTGGAGAAGAGGGCTAGTCCAAAGGGCAAGTACCCTGTATGGTCAGTGTTGTTCCCCCACCACGAACCAGAGGTATTTTCTGTAGATGGGGGTGGTATTAGGATGTGAGTGTAAGCCTCCCTTAGAACTAAGGAGCATAGCCAGTCTCCCTGCTGGAGGAAATGGCATCAAATGTTCCCAAAGGACGAGCAATGCTTGAACCTTCTCCCAGACCAAAAACTTGTTGAGTTCTTGTCAGGTCTAGGATGGACCCAAGGCCCCCAGTCCCCCTCTTGGAACGAGGAAGTACCTGGAGTAGAAGCTGGTGCTCCAGACGTTGTTCTGGGACACTGCGCTCCACTGCCTTGTTTCCAGATTAGTCGTGCTAGCTCGGTCAGGAGCAGGGTCTGTTGAAGGAGAGAGCTCTGGTGGGCTCCCTGGGAAGAAATGGGGCAGGGCCTAATGCAGATGGAGGAAGAGTAACCCCTCCTTGACCACCTGAAACACACAGGTCATCAGTGGTAATGGCTGCCCACCTGTGGGCAGAAATACAGAAGCTTAGGCGCCCCCCTCCCTGTCGAAGCAGAGGACCCCCTGGGTATGTGGGGCGTCATGCCCAGGTAGTCAAAAGTCTTCCCCAAGCTGGGCCTGAGCCGGTGCCTGGGGCTTCAGGGTTTCCTGCTTTCTGGTGAGCATGCCCCTGGCCTTCTCTTCGCTGGGTTCTGCTGAAGGCTCCCGAGAAGACTTGGGAAGTGCAGAGTAGAACTGAAGCCCCTTTCCTTCCTCGCAAGAGAATGGGCTTTTTCCCCCCCAGAGTTTTCTTTTGGGGTTGCACAGGGGTCTTCTTCGAGAAGCCTGGTTCTTATCGGTGACATTAATCTGTCTCTATTTTGATGCTTTGTACACCATCGGTTTCCCAAACAGGTTTTTCACCTGTGCAGGGGACGTCAATCAATTTGTCCTGTACCCATTGTTCCAGGGCAGACGACTTGCAAGCCATGCTTGGCGTCATGCCCCGATGCTTGTGATGGCCACCCTAGGCCGATGACTCAAAGCTATCATAGGCTGCTTGGGACAGCGAAAACTTTGAACATTCCTTTACCGCCACAGGTTAGGGTTTTGAACCTCTGTATGGGTTCCCCATTTGAGGCCATGCCGAGGAATCCCCCACGCTCCCTCGACAGTTCTGCTTCAGGTAACATGCTGATTTATAGATCTAGGTATGAGTGGATACAGCATGTTAGCATCGAGCCCTGAAAAAGTCTTTCGGCCGAGGGGTAATCAAGGGTTTGCAGGCCTCCCTTCCCGGTGGTGGGTACCAGACAATGTGTGTCCTTTGTGTTCTTAAGCCAGCAAAATGGCACTGACTCCATGACCATTGAGTTATGGGGGAAGCTGGAGTCTTTTGGCAACCCAAGGCTCCGGCATATCCGGTGCATGGGTGTCAAGGTGCCTACTGATAATTGGTACCAATGCCAGTGTCTACCACATCCGAAGAAGGTGGCGATCAGGATTGGGGGCACTCGGACCATAAGAAGTTTCCTTCGGAGGTGTCTCCTATTGAAGTATCTCCAATTTCTCGGTCCACGGGTCCTCCTCAGCCTTTGCCTAAATCATGAGAGCAATGGCCATTATCCCTCACAAAATCGTTTGAGGGAAACATCAACATCCTCGGTGTCTTGGGAGGCAGTGTCGATTTCGCCAGGGGAGATGGGTCTGAGGGGCATTGCGGTGGGTCATCTCATATGCAGGGAATTCCTCATCCTCCAGTCTCCCATTTGGGCACTACGAGTCCAATGTTGGCACGATCACCCTCGCTTGAGGGCCACAGTCTGTGGTGCAGAGGCCCCGGAGGGTCATCAGTTCTAAGCTGCAGGGCTCACCTTTTTTTTTTTTGGGGAGGGCCGATGTCCCGAGGAATGGGACTGGGACCTAGACGCAGGGCTGGGGGCTCTCGCGGCCAATGGTGCTCAAGAACCGGATCGACATCTGGGGAGATCCCTCGATTGTCGAGGGTCCCGTCGTCGGGGCAGATGAACCGTAACATAAATTTATTTATTTATTTTATTTACCATACTTATTATATACCGCCCCTTCCGGAGATCAGGCGTGGTTTACATTTGAACTCAAAAAAGCAAACTTTACAATGAAACTTGCAAACTTATGTACAAAGAAACTATCTTACACACTAACTGATACAATGTTTAGGGTAAACTATAGACAGTTATTGCAAGTATGATACAAAGTTAGGGGAATCATTACAGTTTTACAGTGGGAGTGGATTTCAGGACCCATCATTGCTTCTGTGGTCAACATGTATAATGGGCAGGAATAGTAGGGAGTTTTTATTCAGAATTGATCTTGGGGCGTATCATGGGAGTTCCCATAGTTACTCTTCAAAAAAAATGTGTCTTTAGTTCCTTGCGGAACCTGTAGCAAGGTCTATCAGTGCTCTTAGACTGTCAGGGAGTGCATTCCATATCGCATTGGTGAAATGAATGAAAAGGCCCTTCTTACTAGTATATTGGGTATTATGCGGATATGGTTGAAAGTGGGTTTTGTAGGTATTTGAGAGCGTGTCTTCGGTGTTTCTTGAATTTGTTGGGGTGATGAGGAGGGAGGACAGGGGAGGTGTGGCTATTTTATTGTGGTGTGTTGGATATGATCATCAAGTATTTGTATTTTATTCTTGAGGTGACTGGGGGCCCAGTGGAGGTTCGTTTAGAGAATTGGGGTGATGTGAATCTTTGCAATTATGCTTGATATTAGAATGCATGCTGCTAGATTTCTGGGCAAGTTGTAATTGGTATATGGTTTTTCTTTGGAAGTTCCCTGAAGGACGATGCTGCAGTAATCTATATGTGGTGTTATTAGGGCCTGAAGTACCGTTCTGAGTCCTGTTTCTTCTGATAGGGGTCTGAGGATGTTTGGTCATGCGTAGTTTTGTTAAGTAAATGATTCTAAGATAGAGATTTGATATGCGACACCATATTCAGGGAATTGTTTGGAGTATTACTCCAAAAATATTGTCACCTCCTTCCTAACTTCAAGTTCGGTTTCTTTGTACTTTGTAATGTATTGTGGGGAGTGAAAGCATGGAGTGTCTAGATAAATACAGCACTTCAGTTTTAACTGAGGTTGATTTTTAGATTATGCCCACTAGGGCAGATATATTGCTCTCTAGGGCTGACCATTCCTGGTTCTTATCCGATGCCAGTTGGCTCCGCGCCTTCGACCTTGGGCCACTGAGGACTTTGGGACCGAGTGGTGCGACGGCAGTTGTCGAGGGAGGTCCTCGATGAGGATGGCCCACAGGGGCCCGAGGCCAGTCATCGGGAGCAGACGACTCTTTGCGGGGGTACCCTGGGGCTCCAGTGTGTCACCATGGGGTGGGATTTTCTCCTTCTTCCCGATCTGTCCTCCGAGACGAAGAGTGAGTTTCGAGGCATTTCTTCTTATCGTTTCACTTTCGCGGGACTTCTGAAGTGCATTGGTAGGCCCAAACCAAAGCCCTGGCTGCCAGGACTCAGAGGATGCCCTAGCTTCGCGGCGGCACCCGGGGTAATCGTAGGGGGCCCTGGCGCATGGTGTTATCGGGAGGACTCCAGGCGGAGTCGAAATGTATGAAAGAATTTTTTCCTGCTGCTGCATGACGACTTCTTTAGGGCCTTCGGGATCATTGTGTCTGGCAAACTTCACAGGTCAGAGTCATTGTGCTCTGGGCCAAGGAATCCGGAGGCAAGCAGTTATGTCGGATCGGTAAGCGGAACACTGACTTTGGCTATATACCAGTTGCACTTTTTGAAGCCACTTGAGGCCATCGGAAAATGTGAGTCCCCACCTCCAAGCATGGCGTGAACGCCAGACAAGGTGAACATCGATGAAAAAAATGAAAAATGGTTAGATGAACCCGAGGAGCGACACCGAGGCAAGCTGGCTTGGGGGCAGGAAGGAACCGGTATGCAAACCAGATAAAATTTAACTATCAGAACAACAGACTTTTTCCAGGGAAAAAAAAGACACCGTCTGAAGGCCTCCATGGAAAAAAAAGGAGACTGAGGCAAGATGGCACCCTTGGGTGGGAAGTAGACCATGATACGTGGTGCATCTCCCAAAGGCTTTCTTTGAAAGCTGGGGAGATGCTTCCGCGAGGGCTCAGTCAGCACCAATGCCACCCATATGCGAGGACAGACTTCCTGCTCATTACTGGAGAAAGGGAGCACTGTCTGGGCAGGAGGAGGTCCTGCGATGGTTGGTGGGGCGATGAGGTTGCTTCTGTGAGTCCGCAGGCTAGGCAGACAGAGCAGAGGTATTAAGGGGGGGAGTATGGGATATGGAAAGGGGAGTACAGAGGGACTGTCGTGGAGCGGGAGGTGGGGGGTGGAGAGGGTAGAATAGAGTGGTATGGGGAAAAGGGGTCTCAAGCCTGTGGTGCGGATGTGTTCTGAGGCCAAGCTGATCGAGGATATGCTTGGATGGGATGGGGGGGATGGGGGTGGGGAGTGTGAGGATTGGTTCCAATGTTCAAGTTGGTTACAATAAATGTTAGAGGCTAAATGCACCAAAGAAGCGCTCTGTACGGTTTACAGAGGCAAAGCTTTTGGGAGGGAAGTGGGAGATAATCTTTTTTTCCTCCAGGAGACCCATCTTCAAATGGAAACCACAAAGCAAATACCAAGACTGACAATAATAAGAAGAAACCTTGTTTATTATGCCCCAACGCGTTTCGGCTGAAGAGCCTTCCGCAGGGGGTCTTAAAGAAACACATCAAAAAACTAATATAACACAATTAAAAACAGAACATAAATACAATAAATATAAATAGATCAAAAACTTTAAGTAATGTATAAAGCATATTGAATCAAACAATCAAATGTACCCAAATGTATAAAAACATATAAATAGATATAGCCAAATCATTAAAAAGTATAAATATGCAGAATGAAATCATTATCAATTATAAGATCATAATTATTAATCTTACATTAAGAATGCAATAATAAAAAGGATACAATAATAAATAGGAAAAAACCATATAACAAATAAACACCAAAGGAGGAGATGAGGAGGATATGGGACCAAATAAAAAAAGTAAATACCTTAAGTCAGTCACGTGATACACTGAAAGCTGATAAACAAATAAATAAATTTGTCATGTAAAACCAAGAATGCCAATAAAAATTACCATACACTAAAATTTAACCCAAGATAACTTATACCAAGAGAGCTTACAATTGATCAAATAGTGATTGTAAGTACAAACAAAAGAGGAGAGCGTGTCACAAAACTTGTTCCAAAAAACCTTATCCAAAAATATTATTGCAACAAGGCAGGAACGCTTTAAAAAAATCTTTTAAAAGGATTTATGTATTGTAAATATGTACATTGTTGTGTCTATGGGGAACGAAATGACAAAGAAAGGGTAAAAAAACAAGCCATCCTCCCAACATTCGTGCGGCATGTCTATAACGGATAAATTCATAAACTCCGCAGAAGAACTCAGATTGCAAGCACAACTAGCATCCCAAAAAATATATATATACATGGTTGTGTTACTAAATGACCGTTTTCAGTATAACGGAAAGAGTATAAATAAAGAGCACACGCGTATGACATATAATAGTGTGCAATAAATTAGCTACGAAATGATCAAAAAGCCTTGTGAAAAGAAGAATCATTGCTAATGATAAAAACGGTTAAGTGGAAATGTTTATTTCTGGACCAATAATACAAATCCCCCTAGAAGCGTTTCAAGAAAACGGAAATTTGATTCAAAGTCGGAAAAGTATTTTAATAAGTCTTATCGCAAATCATCTGCTGCAGGTAGGCCTGAACCCTTTAAAAAGAGGAGTCGTAGCTCCCATTCAGACCCTCCCGATCCACCAGCTCCTCTCCTCCCCTCTCAGGATGCCCCTCTTTCATATCATAAACAGGGTTTTTCTATGGACGCTCTTTGGAAAGGGGGAGGTGCTCATCACAAGGAGCAGCCCTCCACATCCAAGGATCTCCAATACCACCCGTCCCGCGACCTATTCATGAGGCAGGGGGAGAGGGAGAGGACAGGGCTACCAACAGCAGTGGGATCCTTAGAAGGTATTTTTAATTTATCTACACATGTTCTTACCCCTATTGAAACCAGTGTGTTACAAAAGGGGCTATCTTTTGTTCCTTCTGTTAAACATGATAAATTTAATACCCAAGTGGAACTTTTTAAGTTTTTTAGAAAACTCCATCTTAAAGATTTTTAAAACATTTCAGGCGTGACATTAAATAATGAATCCTTCAATTCTAAGCAAAAAACAACAGTCTACTTGGATGACCTAAACTGGACAATGCCATTATCAATACCTTTCAAACAGTCGTACTGTCATGAGATACAAACTATGTATGGACACCAAGACGACCTCATACCTTTTTTCAATTTGAATAAAGAGGGGAGAAGGACATGCACTTTTTTGCCTTAAGAAGTAATTTTGATATCATCATAAAAAAACGGCAGATAAAGGCGGAGAGCGCTTGTAATTCAAGATAGAAGGTGGTGTGATGGCAGCGGGCCCTCTGCTGGAGAGAAAAAAAGTTTTTAAACTCTGAAAGAAAAGAAATTGCCTGCAATTTCCAGAGAACTTAACTAGAGGGAGGCAGGAGAGCTGAGACAGAGGACCACAGAACCACGCCCTAGGGGGCATGGGACTCTTATTCCAAAAGCTTCACATTTTTTTTTTAAGAGCAGGCAAAGCCAGAGTTTTGGAGGCAAGCAAGAGTCCTGTAGGCAAGCCAGAGTGGGCGGCAAGCCAGAGTTCGGAGACAAGCAAGATAAGAGTCTGGGGGACCAGCAACGAGTCAAGAGGCAAGCAAGAGTCAAGGGACTTGCCTGCAAGGAGCTCAGCTGCCAAAGCCTCATCAGCTGAGAGATGGAAACAAGGGACAGGTCTGGGAGAGGAGAAAGCCAGTCCTGAGAGAGAGAGGACAGTCACGAGAAGCCGAAGCCAAAGCCAGACCCGCGCCCAGAAGCCCGCAAAAAGAACAGGCCTTAAGCGGCCAGAGAAGGAACAGAAGACCTGGGGAAAAGCAGGAGTTAGTATTCCAGAGAGCACCGATATACTGAAAGGCAGGCCGTCCACGGTACTACACTCCAGCCTCACCCCAGAGAATCAAACACAAAGCAAAAGGATTACAACTTTTAACCTTTGTCATTGCAGTACCTGAACTTAAGCTAAGGAGAAAGAATCCTGGGAAGGAGATTCTCCATATAGGAAGACAAGAGCAGAAGCAAAAGTTAAAGGATAGTTTGTGCAACAAAAGGACTGTGTAGAGGAAAACATCAGAGAGAGATGTTTTTACACCTCTTGAGCAAGCAATGCCTTTCGGTGGTATGGCCACTAAGCTGAATAGTGGGTCCTAGACAGACTGCTAAGCCGTGGGAAACAGCTAATTAGATCCTAAATCCCATGAAGGACCACTTGCCCTGATACCTCAGAGCAGGTCAGAGGAGGCCATGCAAGTGGAATCGGTGTATGAGACGGTGATAGTCTCTAGGAATGCACATACTGTGCTGGAAGCGAAATAGAGGCCTTCCAGAGTCATTGAGCGAAGGAAGCCTTTTTTTCTGTTTACATATTTGAATACTGTGAAGTTAACAGTGGTTTGGTTATTTTATTTCTCACCTTTAAAAATTCTGCTGTTAAAGACTTTTAGGTTTGCCACTCTACCGGAGTGTAGCGCCTTGTTTTTTTGGGAACCCTTAGTGCTGTAAAGGGGAAAATAAAGGCCTGGTTGTTTTTCCCACCACTTTTTTGTGGCCACGTCTGAATGCTCTTCAGGAGTTGGTAACGAGGCTGACACAAGGCTCTAACCCACGATCCCCTCGCACCTGGCCAACCCTGATTAAAACATCTTAGTGACCCCCCCCCCCCCCGGCTCCAGCCCTCCGGTGGAACTACTACGCCGCCACCAGGGGGTGCTGTGCCGGCCGGGGTGCGGCGTCACAAGGTCTATATGTTTTCAAGAAATTTTTACGGACATATACAGGACACAACGTATTATACAAGATTACGTTGAGGATCCTACACCCACTCTTAAAAAACGAGTTGATACAATATTGTTTTTGGGGTGGAACATGCTGCATTACCTTCACATCTAAAGAGGTACAAGATCTCACAGTAACCCATCCGGTTATGCCCACAATAGACGTCCTGCCCAAAATACCTAAATCCTGTAGAAAAATCCTCCGGGAAGACCTATAATTTCTGCTATAGGGTCCTCTTTTTGAGCAGATATCAAAATATTTGGATTTGTTTCTTCGCCCATTTGTGCA